>CM065637.1:11890517-12490517 GCA_033220585.1 Dipteronia sinensis | reverse complement strand
TACGACTACATACATTGTGCGTTGAGAAACACTTTCTCCAAACGCTCTAGTCTTAGATCTATAACATGGCCTTGACACCAACTGTTACGTGCACAATTGGATCAAAAAAGAAATGGTACAAGTTTATTTCGAGAGAAACCAAAATCTCCAAAATGTCAGAGTAAAATAACATTTAATTTCAGGAATAAACTCTAATCATCCTATTTCATTATAGCAAGTTCTAATTTATACAGTAAATTGAAAAGATAATAACCTAACTGATAAACATGAAATAACGAAAGAAAGCTGATTAGATTGGATAACTGCAATCTAATCTTATTTAATCTAACAATTATAAAAAATTATTCCTCAAAATCTAAAAACTAATTATATCTTTTATTTATTTTGACTTGCACGTAACAATTTGATCTTTTGTTTTTATACATTTTACAATTTTAACCTCCTAGGGTTGGATGTTAATCTATATTGCTTGTTATTTCACTTATATATAGCTCTCCAGCATGTTACTTTATGCTTTGAGATAACTTTATATCAAATTCCAGAACACTTGAAAAAAGTGAGAATTTGCTTTCAGATATTTTCAAGAAACAAATCTTGATATATATTGTTGACGGTGATTTTTAGATTACGTAAAATTAACCACGCGTCCAACAAGTTAATGTGTTTTAACAATTTGAGTTACAAAATAAAACAAAAAAATTGAGCATGCAAACATAGATTTTTTATGTGGAAAACCCAAGAAGGGACAAAACCATGGTTGTCAAAGAGGCGAGAAAAGATCTACTATGAATATAAGGATTACACACTCAATCTCTCTTGCGTTCTTTTTATGCTTTTCACAACAACTATGTAATGGTATTTGAGGGTTTATTTATACATGCATAGAATCATAATTCTTAATGTATAAGTAAGAAAAGTTGACAAGGTTTAGTAAGACTCTTAACTTGTGGGAGTCGTCTTTATATTTTTTTTCATGTTTTGTATCTTTTGCGCATTTAATGATGTTAGATCCCCCGCTAAATTCTAGATATATATAATTCCTCCCAGGAAATTTGTTTGTTTGTTGGAATGTATCTCATGGCTCCTTACTTGGATAGGATTCTTTCTCTGCGTATTTGATTCGTGGTTGTTCTGGATTTAAAATCTTCCACGTGTCTAATCCAACCATTCTTCTGATTCGACCAGATCTCATTTATCCCGATCGATTATTCAACCACGACCAAAATCTTTGACTCAATTAGCTAGTTGAAACCGATCGGGCTATCTTTACTCGATCGATCTAGTTACCCTGATCTGGTACCTTCACCCGAACGTTTAGATAAACCTGACCGGGTCTTGAGATCATCTATTGGTCAACTTGGGTTGCTCTTTCCTGGCTAACTTTTGATGATGTGGCATATCTAATCACTGTATTTTATGGTAATAATGTTGACTTGTAAGTTCTTCAAATTTTACCAATAACAATACCCCCTTAAATATTTGAACCGAGCACTTAGTTTGCTCTCAAGGAAGATTCGCTCAGTGAGGTATATTTAATTGTCTTCACTTTTTTCTTTTAGTTTATCAATGTTAATTTTGTGTTAACAATTCAGCATTTACTCTCAACCACAACATTTGATTTGCTCTATTGACAAGACGTGATGATTGGACTTACGGCAGCCAATTTACACTTTTCGAGCGACACCTATCTGGTTGTTAATGGGAGCATGGGAAGCAAACCTCGGAGATCATGCGCCAACCCCAACTCTCACATGCGTTTTCCCACGAGTAGGATGACGTCGGCGTCTACTATAAATTTTGAAAACTCTTCGTTTTCCCTCTATTCCAGACTTTCTTTGCAACCTTTCTCTTTCAAAAAATTTAACCCTGGCCATTTTCATTTCTTTCCCTCTTGAACTTTTCTTTAAAGTTCTCCACTGCTATCGGGACCCAAATTTTCTGTCAAGGCCGACATTCGCTCTTTCTCACCATCTTGACATAATCAGGTTAGTTTTCATGAACCCTATTACTCGCCATCGTTTTGTTGGATTGTTGTTTCATGCTATTGAAGTTGGCGATAAAGAAAATGTTGATAGGATTGAGTCTATACTGAGAAGTCCCCCTCAGGTTTTTACTCCACAAACCCAACATATAGCTCTCAGCGTTGATTATACTTCTACACGTCCTGAGTTTCGGTCTCCTCATACTAACCTCTATTGTTTTTTCTATTGAACATTCCCTAGAAATGATAAGATCAACATGCATTGGTCATGGTAGCAAACCTAGTGCTATAGATCCTTCTCCAATCGTCTTGAAGATCCATTCTCAAACCGTCCGATTATAAGAAATCCCTAGAAGGCGTCGGGCACACTTGTTGAGATTTTCTACCTCTCAACCTTCTGCTTATGATGCTAAAGTTAATGCGGTTACTGAGCGGGAGATCGACGAATATGCCAAGAGGTTTGATATCCCTCGTTCAGTTAGACTTTTTCTCTATAATAGTCGAGCCATTTAGAATCCCCCCATTGAGCGTCGTTGCCATCTTTGGGGCCATGCTTACTTCTGGGGTAACCCTACCCATTCAACCATACATTGCTAGGTTCTTGGCTGATGCAGGAATTGCACCCGCTAAGCTAACCCCCAATTCTTATAGGATTCTGGTTGGCTTGTGGCACTTATGGAAAAAGATCTGTGCGAAGAACCCGTCGACCCCCGGAGAGATTCACTATTTCTATAGCCTTGGTCGATCAAACGTTGGAGGCACTTTCCACCTTTAATCTAATTCCGTAAGTTACTTGATTCCAAAAGAATTTGAAGAGAAGCCTCATATTTCGTGTTTAAAAGACTATAAAGGCTTCATTTGGGGACTCCCTTCGTTGAATAAATTTTGGAAGAACAGCTGGTTCGTTGTCTCGGGCTACTGGGATCAGATGGTAGTCGCTGATGGTCGTTAAGATCTGGCTAGAAATAGCATCCCAAGGCATTTTTTTAGCCCAGAGATTTGGTCCAAGTCTCCTCATATGCTTACCATAGAGGAAGTTGGTCGAATGGTTCTTGCTGCGACACAATCCTGGGAAGATAGGGATCACCGCTAGCTGCTGGTGGAGAAAGACTTGATTAAGCAAGGACTTTTTCTGGCTATATCATCAAATTGTAGACGCTGTAAGCCCATATTTCCCTTGACCTGTTTCAAGCTTATTTGTGTCTTCGTTATTCTAACATTGTTTCGGACCATTCCTAGTGTTTGATAATGATATAGTGGCTGATGAACAAGTCGAGCGTGCTAACGGCATAGACAAATTTAGTCAGAAGGAAGCTGCTGAACAGATATATCAAAGGATTGCTCCCCCCGAGCATGACTTGGTGGAGCACACTTTCGTTCATGATCCTAATGTTGCTTTAACATCTAATGTCCAAACACAGGTGAAAGAAGTCTACATACATCTCAGGGATTCAAAGAGGAAATTTACCAAGGAGACTGCTGCTAGGAAAGTTGCTAAGACAGTTGCAGGGACTTCTGCTTCCAATGTCCTCCACCTTATCTTTTCAAACGATGATGCTGGAGAACGAGTGGTCGGGGTTTAAGTTGGGTCGACCGCACCTGATGGTGGAAATAGGGTAGGTGGTCTTGATTAGGAGGATGACGATCAAGGGTCGATAAGGGACTTGATAACGTAAGAGATGCGTTTGAAGAACAGATCTGACCGTCTTTCTGCGGCGCGTGCTCCTCTATCATCCGATCAAGCCAAAACTAATGATCAGGTTCCTCTTCCGCAAACGGAGCAACCTCGACCAACTGATCAACCTTCTCATTCCACTGTCAAGATTGTCCGCCCACTGAGCAAGTTGCAGTTGCTCATCCTTCCCAGCACCCTGGTCAAGCTCGGATGAACTTCACAGTGAACTGTTAGATAGTCTTCACTCAGTTTGACTCTGATGAGAGTTTGACTGATATTATTGATACTGGCAACGTCTCTGATCACGTCAAGGATCATGTTGATAAAGTCTTTATACATCAGGTCGGCCATCCGGGACTTTGCCAAATGTTGAAGTAAATGCCTTTGTTGGGCTAGGATGGTGACACCAATTTAATGCAAACTAGTACCACTCCCCCACGAACCATTTCTGAGGTGGTCATCCCGACCTGGTAAGGTAGCACTACTCGGGTTGTTGATGCAAACAAAGAGTTTTCCCCTCAGTTAAAAATTCATGCTAAAGAAGCTGAAGGAACTCGGAGTGCATCTTTGGCAACCGAAGCAACAACTATAGGTGTGATCCCGGTCAGTTTTGTGAGCCCTAGTCAGACCGATCCCCAGCTGTAGAGCCAGAAGGAAATTTCTTCCTTAACTACTCGCTCTACAAGGAGAAGTGGGAGATTGTTGGGGTTTTTGCCCTAAAACTTGTAATTTGTAAATGTGAATTGAACATAAATAAAAGAAGTAGTTTATTCATTCAAATTGTCTCATACATTTATATATAACATGTGTACTTAACATCCAAGATTGTCATATGTAATTTCAAACTGAATATATGATTGTCATATACAGATGGATTCATTTTGAAACAAGCAATCTAAAGAGTCCGTAGATAGCAAATAAAGCTGAGTACTTTATGTGTGGTTAATCTATAGCTGCGGTCCATTCCGTAATGTACGGTGATCTTATCTTTGATCATTCATATGATGATATGAGAATGGAGGCACCTTGTATGATGTGATCATATAGGACTGGGCCACGATCTATATGAATCTCTCAATAAGATCCGTTACATGATGAGATTCATATAAATCGACAAATGATGGCTATATATGGGTGATCTTAATCCTGAGTGTCTTATCGACTCCTTTAGGTTAGATCGTGGTTTTTGATATATCATGGATGAGATCGGAGTTACATTCCCGGTCAATATGCTTCGTATGTTGGAATCACAGATTGGCTTGTAGCTGGGAAGGTTTGTACACAATAGTGGAATCCACTCCTTCTTGTGAGAAGTAGATAGTAGTTCCCTTAAGGATTGATTCGGGGCTTGAACAATATGAGGGCTCTCCTAATTCCGTGAGGATTGTAGGATTTATTGTTCATCAGAGAATCAACGGTACTTAATGGAAAAGATGTAATTAGAGGGGTATAACAGACATTATGACCCAGCTCTAATTATGAACTACTTGTGGAGGATTATACCATATGTAATAGTTATATCGATGGACACCAAAAGTTATTGGTTTTTGTAAAAACATCTACAGTTGAGAGAATGCAGCTTCGGGTTTTTTAGTGGAATAACACCGAAGTTAATAATCATGAAATATTAATTAAAGAGTTTAATTAATTATTTCTAAGGATTATTGGAGCTCGAAATACTGTGGGTCCATTAGGTCCTCTTGCTAGCTCGATTGATTAAGGTAACAAGGGTCACGGTTTATTAATTGGATCGTCCAATTAATTGGGTTACGAAAGTGACAAGTGTTTATTCGGGAATTAATTGATTAATGAGATTATTTAATTAATGAATATTAACGATTATGTTAATTGAATAATTAGATTATTTAATTTTACGGTTAATCATTAGTTAGAGGGTGTTATCAAATTTGAATTTAAAAAGTTTAAATTCAAAACCATTAATTATCCTTATAGATATTAGATATCTTAAAGGATGAATTAATGAAAGTGATCAGTTTGAAAACACAATTAAATATAAGATATATATTTGTTTTTGAAAACTGATACACGCATAGAATTGAATAGATCAATTCTCTCGATTCAATTGCATTGAATGGATTAATTGCTTGAAATTAATAGAATTGAATAGATCAATTCTCTCGATTCAATTGCATTGAGTTCTCTCAATTGTATTGAATACAATTGGTTGCGTGAAACAAAAAGAAGAAATCAGAGAGGTGTGCTGCTAGAGAAAGAGAAAAAAATAATAATTTTTTTTCTTTGATTCATGGTGGCCGAATTCCACACCTATAAAACAAGAGTTGTTTTCGTTAGTTTCTTCTACCTCCACTTAAGTTCCTGAAACCCGTGACGCGCCCACACGCTGTTGCCAATCGCTGGACATAGCCGGGAAGATCTTGTGGTTCAAATCAGGAAGCAGGTCGGAAAAGAAAGAATGAGCCTTCAAACGCTGGTATGAAATAGTTTCTTCTCATTCTTATTGTTTTCGATTATTACTGTACAAATAGGTTTACTTGATGATTGCATAAAAAGTTTTAAATCACCATTCCGCTGCGCAATCCAAAACCTGGAACCAACAGAACTAACCTGCATCAGCGCCAAACACACTTCCCAAGCAAGCCTCGCTCCGAATCTGAGGCCTCTTCAAGCTCTCATGAAACACCGCCTGATCCCCTTGACATGTTGTGCTTCATTTCAGCTGGTAAGGCGTACATTAGAGAAGGGAACTTGAGGGACTTCAGAAGCGATGCTCACTAGAAATGAGTTCGCACTGTCTTCAATAATGGTGTTTATATAAGTATTTTAACTTCCCCTTTTCTTAGTAGTTTTTGCTGGTCCCAGTTAACCTTCATATTCTCATTTATTCCTTGCTTGTAGGCTGTAGAGGAGCTGACCCAGGCCTTTGTTGCCATAGAGAGGCATAGTGGGAAGATTTCTCGGTTGGAGAAGCAGCTTGCTGAAAAAGACCAAGCACTCGAGTCTGCCTCAACCGGGAAATCACAGATGCAACAAGCTCTAAAGAATGGTCAAGTGGAGGTGGATCTAGCCCATGATGAGCAGAGAGCTGTCTTAGCTGAACAGGCGGCCATCAAGCTTAAAGAAGAAGCATGGATCGCTAAAGAGACTTTAGCCACTGCTCAGCACCCAATGCTTGAATCCCAATAGAAATCTGAGGAGGTCAGCTTCACTATGAAAAGTTGGCTGAAGATTTGGGTCACCAACAGGTTACTATAGAGATGCTCTCAATGGAAGCCAGGGTGGCACATAAGGTTCAGACCGTCAATTAGTACAAGAGATCCCATGTTTTTGATGTTATTATGTTAAAAGAGTTGGTGTGAGGGCTCTGCACCGCTCGTATATTTTTTGGCAGCAAGGAACGATCTCCTGAAGACGCCCTCCGTATATGAGATAGCAAGATCAGAAAACATAAAGTTGAATCTCTAGAAGCCATCAAGAACCAAAGAATGAGGTAGCAGACCTACTATAAATTGATTGGGCCTACTGGAGGCCATTAAGAACAAAATACCATGTTTCACTGTTCAGCTGTTTGGACAGGATTGGAGCTTTGCCGAGATATTCCTTGATCTACTAAAAGGCCTTCTCTCAATCCTCAGTCCATTTCACCCCATTGCCTTTCCTTATAGCTCTGAAAAGAAGAAGGCACTTGTCTGTGTTAGAATTATGCTCAATAGCAAAAGTGTAATAAAGTATTTGACAATCTTTTCATATTAATAAAGTGATTTCTAGTTTAACAAATCTTATAGCATTTATAGTTTAATTATTATAATTGTCAAAAGTAAATAATCATAAGGTCAAAAGACTATGAGAGATGAAGAATTGTTCGTACATCTGGATATGTATGAGGTAGACATAATTCTTTAGTTAGTCTTGAATAATATTCACAACTTAAGATAAAGGTTGGGCGTCTTTATCTTATTAAAGTTGTAGATTCTTTTGCTAGCATTTGAGTGAGATCAAATGTGTTATGATGAGTCTAAAATCATCAAAGTGTGGTGTATTTGGGCAAAAGAATCTAGTGCACTGGGTGCATTGAATATGATCATAGTGAAATACTTTATCCAGAACCGTCAATGGATAAAAGTCTTCACTTGAAGACAATCGGAGAGTCTATCTCAATCCTGAGATAAATGATGGACTTATGGTTGCAAATGTTATCATTTGAGCTATCAATGACTACGATTATATAGCATAGTCTATCATCGATAGTTTAGTGGTATTCATTTGTTAATCGATAGAGGACTTCATTTATATATATGGACATCGTGGCTCCATTTATTAAATGAGAGTAGAAAATCTTCATATGGATGTTTTGAGGTATTGAATATTAAATCGTAACGTTAAGTTTTCAATAGTGTCTATTGAAATATGGCTTCTGGACAAATCAAAATATCCAAGTTCAAAATGTGGTCATATGGGTAAATATGGTAATTTGGAGAGCTATAGGCGGTCTATGAGCTCTTGGCGATTACTGATATTCTTCACGAGGATACACTATCTTCATTAAGATTGTCTAGGGTAAGAATGAGCAATAATAACTTATTTTATCTTTATTTAAGAGTTCAATTTTAGTTCTTTAAGATCAAACCTAAGTGAATCATTTGTTGATTGTGATTAGGTTATGTCTATTGGAGCTTGAATTTAGATAGCCTGTCAAGATCCCCAATTCACACGAACTTGCATGGATCACTTGATATATTATACCGGACCAATTTATGAGTCCATCTAGAATTGTATTAAGCATGTGGACTTGTTTCTTTTAGTAAGAATGTGTCTAGTTCACATGTGGACTTTTTATTAAGGTCTAATGGATTTAATAAAATAGAAAAAACAATATTGGCCCTTATATATTGGCTTGGGCGGCAAGGGACTATTTATTAGTCTTATATATTGTTTTTATTTTATTATTTAATTAAATGGAAATTAATTAATTATTTAATTAAAAGTCAAAATCTTTTTCCTAGTAGGAGATAGTCTCCTAGGGTCATATTATTATTGGTAATATGATAAGTATCAAATACTATATTTGATAATTAGATAAATAATAGGAATTTATTTATCTAATCAAATTAGGAAGTATTTGATTTCTATTAGGAAGTTTTTGATTTAGTCACAATTTAATTATATTCAATAATTAGTTATTGAATAAATACACTATTTGAGTTGGAGTCTTGGTGTGGAAAAGAAATCTTTTTTGAAAAAGAAATCTTTTTTGAAAAATGATTCTTTGTCACCAAGTAAATCCACATAGAGATAGGATTCTTGACTACCAAGTAAATTCTATTTAGGAAAGGATTTGTATACATATATATATATATATATATATATTATTAAATTCGGAATTAATTTTAGAGGAAGAAAAAAAAAATTTAGAGAAAGAATTTTTTATTCTCTTGCTTTTGAATAAAAAAAAACTTCCAACTCAAGAAAGGGGTATATTGAATTAGGCCAAAGAGAAGAGAAAAGGGGAACGTTTTTGTTTTCGGTAATACACTAGTATCCTTTACATCAAAAAGGATTTTGTGTACAAAATCGAATCTGGTTCACGCGAGTTTCAATCAAATAGATTGATAATTCACAAGTGACCGAACGTTCTTGGGTTTTCTCTTGAAGGATTATTGTGACTAACAAAGAAGAAGATTTTATTTGTTTCATCCTCAGGTATACAACTAAAGAAAAGGAGCCCACACTCCTAGGTGATTCACGTTCGTGATTGGATTGGAAGATCTTGCTGATTCAATTCGACGCTAGTTCAATCGTCACGAGAAAAAGGTACGATACTTTTAATTATATGTCAATTAATCTAGGGTTAAGATTCTTTCTTTTAAAGGAAATTTTTTTGAAATATATCAAACCCTATTTCACGCTTCCGTCGCGTTTTTTGAACCGATTTTTCCCTACAAAAGTTTCATTCTTTCATATCAAACTTTATCTTAAGCTTAAATTTTTATATATGCTCTTAGAGTGAGAGGTTTCTTTGTACTTAATCTTTCATATTTGTAATTGAGTGTTAGGAAACACTTGTATTGAGAGAAATCCAAGTGTAAGGGGTCACTTGGTAGAGATTGTGATGAGGTATCCACTTAGAGTTGCAAGGGTTGGATTGGCACCCGGAAGGTCAATCAGTTATAGTGAAATCCTCTAGCTAGCTTTGTGGGCTTAGAGGCGTGGAGTAGGTAAGGCCGAACCACGTGAAAATTATTGTGTTTCCTTTATTTATTTTATATATATATATAAATTTTCAAGTTGGGACGCACTGATATAACTTCATCAGTACGTTGGATGTGGACCATTAGATTTACATATTTTGACTCAAAGTGTATGCACTTGTCAAAACTTCTCCATAATCAGTGGTCCATATTCAATGCACTTATGAATCTCCATAAGTTATATCAGTGCGCACTGAGGAGAAAATGACTATATATATATATATATATATATATATATAACATTCCAATATGGTTCTGACGACTTGAACTTGAGACATTATCAATATAAATGAAGGCCTTTCACCACCAAGCCACATTGTAAACAAGTTTCATTTCAATTCCTATATAATTTACACTATTATTCCCAACAAATCTAACTAAAAACCTCCAACAGAAGGCATAAAATGCAACAATGAAAATTTTCATTACCCTTTCAACTTCACATTGATAAGGAGCCTCCATGGAGGCTCCATTGATGAAGCTTAAAGAGATTTGGATTCTTAGTATCCAGATCATAATCCAGATCTCTTCAAGCTTTTCAATTTTTTATATAATTCTTCTTGAAGAGATGTGGAAAGACTCTTCAAGTTTTTAAGAAAATTTACGTTTGAAGAGATCTTGGAAATACCAGATCCTTCCAGATCTCTTCAAGGTTTTTAATTATTATTATTTTTAACTTTTGTTTTTATACTTATAGTGAATTGGGGTGGATTTATAATTATGTAAAAATTTAGGGTTATTTCTATAGTTTTTGTTTGGATTCATCTATAATTATAGAATTATTTGGGGCTCCTGTGATTTGTAATTTTTTTTATGTATGAAAAGGATAGTTTTACCCCTGAACCATTAAGTTTGTCGTTAGTCGTCATTTCATAGGGGAGAGGTTTGTGCAATTAAAGGAAAAGTTGAATATGAATGTAATATTACCTAAACTTAGGGGTGTTTGTGCAATTAATCCTTGATTTAATTATAGTTCCCAACAAAGATCAGTGTCAGCCCTAAGGATTTAATGCAATAACAAACACGTGATGAAATACTAATACGAACTCCACTTTTTGATACCCGTGAATCTCCCGAGTGCTTTTGAAGTCTATTATAAATTTCATCTGGCTGTTCGAATGTTTAATTTGATTATAACATAGTAAAGTTTCAAGTATTTTTAGAAGGCTTTCAACCAATGATCTTATACTTTGAAGAATCAATTCACATGAATGGATGATAAAGTTAGTTTGAAGTAAAAGATTCTAAGGATCAACAATTTGCACTAATCAAATGGTCATAAGTCTTTAGATTGTGCTTAAAGAAGTAGAGCTTAAATTCAAGTTTTATGAGAGACAAGATCATGATCCGGCTCATATATAACACATGAGCTGCCTCACATGCAACTGTTTGAAGTTTTATAACGGTCAATTGCCATCATCCGGCACATGATCCACTTCATGATCTAGTAGTTGTCTGACGAGTTTAATGAGTCTCAAAAGGCTCTCAACGGCTAGTTCTCCAAGTTTTCTATAAATTCAAGGCCCTAGCTCGTCCAAAACACTTCCAAGAGCCTTAGCAAACTTCTCCAACATCATCATGAATTGTTCTAAAGATTATTGAGCCATAAAGTTTCATTCTTTCATATCAAACTTTATCTTAAGCTTAAATTTTTATATATGCTCTTAGAGTGAGAGGTTTCTTTGTACTTAATCTTTCATATTTGCATTTGAGTGTTAGGAAACACTTGTATCGAGAGAAATCCAAATGTAATGGGTCACTTGGTAGAGATTGTGATGAGGTATCCACTTAGAATTGTACGGGTTGGATTGGCACCAGGAAGGTCAATCAGTTATAGTGGAATCCTCTAGCTAGCTTTGTGGGCTAAGAGGCGTGGAGTAGGTGAAGCCAAACCACGTAAAAATTATTGTGTTTCCTTTATTTATTTTATATATATATATATATATATATATATATATATATAACATTCCAATATAGTGCTGACGACTCGAACTTGAGACATTATCAATATAAATGAAGGTTTTTCACCACCAAGCCACATTGATCAATGGTTAAACAAGTTTCCTTTCGATTCCTATATAATTTACACTATTATTCCCAACAAATATAACTAAAAACCTCCAACAGAAGGCATAAAATGCAACAAAATGAAAAGTTTCATTACCCTTTCAACTTCACATTGATAAGGAATGATCAAAGCCATTGAAATCTGATCACCTGAATCAGTCAGCTTGCAGACAGGCAGATCTTTTTCAAAGGTGGGTGCAGCCCCAAGAATTGGATTGCTTTCAAAGAAATTTACAGGCTTTAGATCAAAGCTTGATGACAGAGTTGGCATAATCGGAAAATCCTCCTGGCATGGTATGTGATGGAATCCCAGAGTATACCATAACACAATATCCGTATTCTCAATTGGACGATTCCTGTATGTTTATCAATAAATCTATGCTCAATATATATGGAGTACTAATTAAGAAATTCATGACAACTAAAATCAAAATATGTAGTTCACAAACTTTCCATCCATTATTAAAGTTCAGGTTTCTGAGATCTATATGTACCTCTCTGACCACACTGCAAGTGTGTCATCTCCTCTGCCCTGGTAAGCAAAAAGCCCACCAGCCCATTGTTCTGTTCGATTATATGGAGTCACCCATATCTAAGAGAAAAATAAGCAAGTCAGTACATTTTACAAGAACATAATATTATAGGTTCGCTACAATATATATCTCAATTTGTATCCTAACTTTTGAGGTGTCAATCGGTAATTAGATACACATCACAGGTCGAATACCTGATTGTTTGTGAAAGCACTTCTTTGTTGAGGAGGATCGTCATGATCAAGCAAGCTAGCCGCGGTTCCTCCGGGGACAACTTTGTACCCTGCGGGATTTCCCAAGCGAGACTGTCTTGAAGGATTGATAACATGAAATTCTGATGGATCATAGAGCTTAAGCTTAATCTGAGCATCCTTTTCTGTTTTAGCTACGTATCGCTTAGTTTTCAAGTAGCTTTTCCTAGGAGATTTTCCAGTTAAATTCACTTCCTTGACAAGATTAACCTTAACAAATGAATTATTAGACCCATCATCATCGATGTCCATGTCTAGATGGAAGGTGATGAAGTGATCATGAACAACACCAATAACGTTTTCGGACACAAAGGTCCCTGTCATTTCATCTTAGTGATGGTGAGGCACCTGATTCATATTTTCATGAGGAGTATCTTTTACCATTAGCATCCCAGAGAGCCCTACCTGTTAAAGAATAACATGGCTTATTGTAGCAGGGATCTATTAGTCAAAAATTGAAAGTACGTATTGAAGGTAAAAGAAAATGTATATGGTATTCACCTTAATGCGAATCAAACCATCAGTTTGAAATTCCCAATCGAAAATGTAGTCATAGTTTCCAACTGACGCTGCCATTCGAGCCACAAGCGTCACCTTTGGCCTTGCTTCCGTTATCTGTCCACATTTAATCTCAATTAGATTATGCTCCAGAAACATGATTTACCGAATAACAGAGTCAATTATAAATGGTAATAGAAAGCACATCCCCTCTTAGCACATTTGTTGTAAACCTTTAGTGGTGGTGTGTTCAAGTCAAACCATCGCTATTTTACAAAAATGAATGAGATGTTCTCTTCTATATTGTTTGTTTTCTTCCATTTATATATTTCTTTTCATTGCTGACTTCACAGACCTGGCTAGGCTAGCTTCTATCCTAACACGTGTAATGGAAAAGAATTTTTTGTCGGTTTGTAAGTGAAAGATTTTTTCCGGTTGTGAAGTTTTCAAGCTAATGAAAAAAGCAAATTATTGGGGACCTACTTATACTCGAAGTCAACTTAAAAAAAAAAAAAAAAAATGGACACTGATATCCCCTCCTTTTAGAGTTGATCGGTAAAAGAGATAAATTGTCATTTGAAAACATAAAAAAGATGAAAAATGCTCCTCACATATTAAAAAAAAATCAGATCTAAAAGGAATGTTTAAACAACAAAAAAACTTTACGTCTCCATCGTCCATTCTCAAATATTTATTAAGAAAATTAAATTTTATTTTATATTATTTATAAAAAAAAAAAATTAGATGCGGTGAAGAGATTGGATCTCTGATTCTCCATGGAGATCCGTCATAGAGAGGCTCAAGACTTGCCGTCCCTGGCAAGGGGAGGCTTCAGCTTCCCCGGGAGATCCATCTAGATGGGGCGGAGATATTCCAAACCTGTTTAATTTACTTTATTTTCAATTTGCTTTTTTACAACTTTCTTTTAAATTTCCATCGTACATCTGAAAATTGACATGACGATATCCATCATTTTAGAAAAGATGGGTAGAGATCTAAGGTTATGATTTTTTAAATAAAATTTACTATTTTTAATGTGGAATTTTTCACCTTTTTATTAGTTTTTCACATTTAACTTATTTTAAAAAATAAAAAATAAAAAAATGTCACATTTAAAGATAAACTCTAACAGGAGAGGAGGTCAGCGTCAGTGCTGGTCCCGACTATTCCGAAATCTTTAGACGAAATCTAAAAAATGTGTCCCATATCAACAAAATTATCCCAACTTCATTCCAAAATAAAAATCAAAATTAAAAAATCCATGATTTTTATCTCCATTTCCCTTTTTTTTTTAATCTTTGGTGGGTGGAGAAGAAATGAAGAATATATAAGTAATAGTTGATATAAAAGTATGAAACTTTAAAAAATTGGATTTTGTACCGTAATAAAACGAATTGGGCAAGATTCTAAATTTTTTTTTTGTATTGTTTGAGCTTTTTTGTAGATTTTTTTTAGATTTTTTTTTTACAACTTAACCCATCATATATTTAGTGCCCTTAGACATGACAGACTCAAGGTGTTGGTCTTTTGGTTAACGATACGGTTCTATTAGATATTTTAGTATAATTAAAAAATACTCAAAAAGATCATTTAAAAAATCCTAAAATTTGAAGTCTCTAAGTACACGTAAAACATCTAAAAGCTCTACTAAGTGACAACCAAAATATAAATAAATAAAAAAATTTACCACTCTTTTAGCAAGCAGAGAAGATCTTTCGATCGGCCACTTAATAGGTTCCTGTAAACAAAATTGTCTTTTTTCTTGAATTGCCATGGAAAACGACAATAAATGGTTGATCATTATTGCATTTACCTGAAAACCAATAAGTGGGATCTCTGAGTGTCGCCAACTGATATCACCAGCGTATCGCTCGAACAAGCAAATCATGTTGGACTGAACAAAGGGCTTGCCATCGACTGCCACAAAAATCCCATCCATATAGTACAAGTACCTTGGACAATCATTAAGTGGCACAAGTGGCACGAGTGGCAAAGCTGTGACACCCAACCCATACTCTCCAGCATCCATGTACGTCTTAAAATACCAATTCTCATCAGGGTCCATGTAAGGCACAAATAACTCTGAAGAGAACCCTTTGTACATCACACTCCTTAGCTCACCACTCTCCGAGTCTTCAACCATGGCTCGTGAAATCACCAACCCAGCTCGTTGGTCAGCTTTAATATGGAATTCCCAATTCGCCCATTTCACTGTGTCCATCTTCCACTATAAAGCTAGGCCCTTTGGGCTGCTCTATAGATATTGGATTCAATGGCTTCTTCTCTGCTGGTGCTTTGTATCTATAATCAGTGCTGGTGCTTTTTGGAACTGGTATATCTCTGCCGGTGTTTGATATTTTCACAACTTTTCTTCTGTCAATGTCAACTGTGACAGTCAGCCCTCCAATAGGCCTCATGTAGAAATTGGGTGATCCTTCACTTGAAAAACACTGGACCTTTATGACCCGCCCGTTTTCTTCATCCGACCCGTACCAGCCGGGTGATAGTGCCACACATGCCAAATCAGATAAGGCAACTCCTCTGTTTGTGACAGATTGATTGAACTCTGCATCAGATAGTGTCACTTGCAGTGCAGTTGACATGTCATCAAACGAAAGTGTCGGATAACCAGAGCCAGTATGGATGTTGTGCTCGGTGACTTGGCTTGAATCTATGTCCACCGTGACCCTATGAGACTTGCCATTCAACAGTGCAATTACAAAAGCTTTTCTAGGAGGAAAAGGGTCACCTTTTTTCCATGCCAAGACTTGATTCTTGTCGGGTTCGTCAAGCGATAAAGAGTGGAATTGGATTGCTGGGAAGGAAGAGGCAAATGGTTCATAGGATGAGAGGATGGCTCGGACCTTGTTGATTTCTTGTATGGTAAGTGGGTCTAGTGAGTGGTGAGGGACACTGTTTTTGTGGTCATGAGCGGTGGGTTTGTGCACTTGGGTCGTCTCCGAAATTGAGCTAAATTTGGTGCATTGTGACGAACCAAAGAAACCTGGTTTGCTTAGAGGGTAAAACGAAGATGAAAATATGAAAAATACTGTGAAGAAAATGATAGAGAAACAAAGAAATGAAGTTTTCTCCATGGCTTATGTTTCCTGCTCAGGAAAGTGAGAGTGAAACTAAGAAGCGTGAGAAATAAACAAACTATGAAAACAGATCATAATTTATAAAAACAAAACAGCAATCACATATGGTAATATATAAAATGGGCCCTACGTGACACGATTAACTAATTGAATTTATTCGCTCGTAGTATGTATAAATTGAGTAGAATATACGAAATGATTCATTTACACTTCCTCCAAAATAACATTACTTGGTTCAATTTCATTTTATTCTTTGCCTAAAATATTTTCATATAACATGACGAGTCATTTTTTAAAGATCGCTAAAATAAAAGAGAATTTCTAGACAACTAAACGAAGAATGGCTGCACTGGCAGCAGAACAAGCACAATTACAAATGACCATTGTAGTACATCTTCAGTAGTAAAGATGATCAAACAAAATCTTCAAAATATCAAAGTGAATTGGATAGGCACTTATGGAATATTAAGATGATAATATTAGTAAAATCATGGTGAAATATCACCAACTTCTCACCATAGGGGACAACCAGGATCAGCAAAAGTTCTTTTAAATAGCTGCAAAAGAAGTTTCACAATACAATAAAAGGTGCATAATAAAGGCAATGTTTCAAAGAGTATATATTGTTCTTGTAATGTTTCAAGTCGAGGCAGAACAAATCTTAAATCTCTGAAAAGGTACATAAATAAGGTAAATACATGATTTCTGAGATCCTATATAAGAAACAACCTGATTCTGCAGGAGAACTCGATGTCCCTGTTACCTGAAGTATTTATGGAGGAAACCTGATCCCTCTATAAAATGTTCAAAAAGTACATGGAAAGGCAATTCTTCGAAAGCATGCCTGGCCTGTTCCACAAAAATCAAAATAGTGCCACAACTTTGCTACAGTGCATATCGGATTCTTTCAAGGAAGAAATTGATTATGGTAGTCAGAACACATTCTAAATGGACAAATGCACTTAGCTAGATCTTTCAATTTACCAAAATCCCCCAAAGATCTTCATAGTATTGGTTCTTGCTTCCCCCAAATTTAAAGCAGTGCTGACATTTTACAACCCCAAGAGAGTTTCACCAAACAAAGCTTGAGATAATTTCAATTATATGACTACAAAGATTGTTCTTGGAGTTGATTTGTACTCAATATTGTTGACAAGAGATACTTTTTTTATAGACAATTTTGGGTTTGGGGCTTCCATATATGTTATTTTTTGCAGTCCACGGAAGGTCTTTGAGAGTTTTGAGTTGTGGACAAGATTCTTGTCCACCTTTGTTTCTAGTTTCTACTTTTCTCAATAAAATCATTCTAGTTTCCTAAAAACAAACTAGAAAATAAAGAAATAAAAATAATTGTTCTCGAAAGTACTCTTAACACAAAATCCAATTACATGCGGCAAAATATCCCCTGCGCACTAACACAAAACAGTTGTGTAATATACGAAAGTAAACAGAGCAACCATGCACATGAATTTCTTTTGAAAAAACATTTTTCTCTGGTAAATGTCTTTGAGTTAAAGAACAGCAATAGACCATTTTGGTCAATGCTACTTTAATCTAATCACTAGGGTCCCATACCTCTGGAACAACAAGCCTCAAGTATGCCTCTTGTTGCAACAATCCGAAACTTAAAAATTGATTATGCAGTTCTGCAAAGTGAGAAGCACACCTGAGTCAAACAGTGAAACAGTGCACCACTAGGAAAACTGGAATCAACTAACAAGCATCACCAATCATAATCTTCACGATTACAATTTCATGCCAACATGGATGAGGTGAAATTTTGAAAAAGGAAAAAATCTTAATAAAAAAAAGAGATATAAGTGACACTTATAAAGCATGTTTGCAATTGCATTTCACCATAAATAAATGGTCTTGTCTAGCAAGTCAAAATACAATCTCTTCTTCCATGATAATTATCTATATCATAACAAACAATTAAAATATATTTTTTTAACAGGAATGATCATTCATACTTTGACATGGTCCTCTTCATACAAATTTCTCAGAGATGCTAGCCAAGAAAACATATGATGTTTACCTGATCACTGAGTCAGTTCACATATGACCATGTTAACACCAGCTTTAAGAAGTGACGTCGGAATCAGAAGAATCCAGCTCCCACCAAGCACCGTCATCTTCCCTTTGGACATAATCTGCATCGTCGGCACTAGAAATACCATTCATATCAGCATCCTCCCTCTCATCACACAAATCATATGCGTTCTTTTCCACCTCTGGATTGTACCTCCATTCCAACCTTTTCAAAATATCATGGTCTTTCCATTTCCCTGCAACTGATACAGCCTCCTTCTTTGCTTTCCCCATCAAAATATCCCTCCAAGAAAAATTAGCATCAGCAACTCTCTTCAGTGCCCCATTGTTTATGTCCCCCACAACAACCGTCTTCAGACACCTCAACTTTGCCTCCCTCAAAACCTCAACAAAATCCGAATCATCAGACACAAGAACCAAACAATCAATCCTCCTTTTATCCATCATATCAACCATATGATCCCTCAAGGCAATATCAGCAGCTTCTGGCTTATCCGGCACTGTCTTGACAAAAAATCCAGCTCTTTTCAACTCATCTGCCAAACCATACCCTACTTTTGGAGTCAAAACATCTCGTGCAGCCCTTTTATATTTTTCCATCTTCATTGTATACTTGACAACCAAATCTGCTCTCCTCTTCCCTCTGGCTGATTCTATTTGATTCAACCTCTTCTTTTGTTCACGCTCATGAATTTGCTTAAAATGGTTGACAAATTTCTCATTAGTGTAAAATCTCCTCCCACAAACACGGCATAAATACGATTCAGGCTTAATCACACCCTTATTTTCCAATTGGTTTAACAATTTTCTCTCTTTTCTTTGCTCTCTTACAATTTGAGGGACATAACTAAAAGCATGGCTGTTAGCATATGCTATCATGTATCTAACAACTCCAAACAAAGACACTGCATTTTTAAGCCTAATAGCAGCATCAAACGGAGGGATTGAATTTGGCGGTTTGTTGTCCAAATCCCAGAAAATTCCCACACATTTGTGGGCAGTTGTTGGTGGCTTTTGAAGATCAATACCTACTTTTGATTCAATATGACAATATCTATACAATGAGACAACATACGGATTCAGGGTACTCAGTCTTGTAAAGTGCTTTGCTGTGTCGCGTATGTTATGATAATTCTGAAACATAACTAAAGTTTGAGGTGTTTATATATGTCAGTGAATTGTAAGAGACATGATGAATCAAAAGAATACAAGTAAATAAACAATAACAAGTAGAGATTGACTAACCTCTGATCTTTCAAAATGAGATTAAAACACCGTCTGTTCAAATGCTACCTAGAAAAACCAGACAAATGACCACTTTGACCACCAAAAACCATCTAGATATTCATCTAAAAGCATCCTTTTACCCTTAAATCGCACGTAACTTTGCGAGTTCTAAAATCTTCCTATAGGTAACAATTACGGGCTAATCGACACTTGTATGAGGCATTTGATCGAACACTTTATATTGAGACAACCCAATTGTACATGTTGCATCATATGATTTTATAAACAACAACAAAAAAATACATTCAACAAATATTACCACAGATATCGTCTCAAAAATGAAACCCTTTCTAAGAACCAAAATAATAAAAAAAAAAAAATGCTGCATGTAATGCTTACCTTGTAAAAGCGTGTTGTGCCTAAAATTTATCGTAAGCTTTATTTGAGGAAGGAAGTTAAACGTTTATTTGAGACTGCAAGTTTGAGAGAAGATTGAAATAAGAAGTTGAAATATTTCACTCACAGTTCTCATTCAAACAAAGAAAAAGAATAATTATTCAATACAACCAAATCATAAACATCATTTCACTTTCCCATCCAGCAAATCTTTGGAAGCCAAACTGACCAATATTACCTGAGTGATCTCTGCAGAGGTGACCCATATGAACACAACGGTTCCAATCAAACCCAACCCAGCTTTGTACTTCGAACCCATCACAAAACAACACAACTAAAACTCTACAAACTCAAAACTATGAACTTGACGGCCATCTTCGTTTTCTTTATATCTCTGACTTGGACTGTCACGTCAGCAATTATTATGACGTGTCAGTATTATATCAGCAAAGAGTCTGACATAACCGTACACGTTAGCAAAGGGTCACTGACGTGACCTGGCACATCGAGGTTTTTTTTAGAATTATTTGCTAAAAGTAATTAATATTGGGGAGAATTACAGTTTGATCCTTATGTTTTAAGGAAATATTATTTTTTTACCGACTTATGTGTATTAAGGTTTTTGGTCCTCATCTTTTTGGAAATGCATTAAAGGACCAAAAAGTTGAGTCAACATTAATAGAAGTGTCAAAAAGACAGTTTTACCCCCAAAGTGATGTGAAAATACTGAAATATCCATCTAAAATTAATCATAAACCCATTTCATACTTTTAGGACCTGTTTGGCGCATGGGATTGGACTAATCTCAATCTAATCCCATGTTTGGAAGCAAACCGGACATGACAAAACAATCATGTGGGGCCCATTTTTTAGTGAATTAGTCCTGCAAAACGCAGGACTAATAAACCCAGCTATTTGGAGGGTTTATTTAGTCATGCGTTGTGTAGGACTATTTTTTTTTTTTAATTTTTTCTTTTAGTTTTTTTTAAATGATTTATCATCATCTGAATCTCATATACACAACCAAACCCTATATTTTTTTTATTCCATCATCATCTCCAAACATCATTCAACAAACAAACCCAGATCGAAACCAAACACAAATCGAAAGACCATCGCCGCTGCTGCCACCACCACCACCCAGCACCATCGCCGCCGCCAAGAGAATCCAGAAAACCCCATCTTTGCCGCCCAACAAACCCGAACCAAGAAACCCCATATTCGCCTCCCAGATCAAAGCCAACCATGACCCTAAATCAAAGAACCATATCAATGGCCATGGATATGGAAGAGAGAAAAATCAAAACTGATTTTGGTTTCAGTTCTTGATTTTTAAAATCAGTTTTGATTTTTAATAAGTTTTGATTTTTGTAAATGGAAGAGAGAGGCAATGATGAGTTGAATGAGTTAGAAAGGATGTAGAAGAGAGAGAGAGGCGTCGGTGAGAAAGGATATGGAACTGTAGAAGAGAGAAAGGATCTGAGATTGAACCAGATATTTGTGTTTTTAATTGTTTTTATTTTTTAACTATTTAATTGAATTATAGCTAATTAATATGTGTAAAAAAAATATTATCCAATTTCAAAGTATTATCAAATTAAAAAAATTATTATATTTAATCCAATCCTATGTTTCACAGAACAAAATATGGAATTAATTCAATCCAGTCATATGTTTCTCCAAACACAACATAGTGTTAATTTAGTTCACTCCAGTCCAGTCCAATCCAATCTCATATAATCTCAATCTCATCTCAATCTAATCCAATCCCATGAAATAGTCCAATCCAATCTCGCGCACCAAACATGGCCTTAGGCTACGTTTGGCAGTTGGGATATGATTGGAAAGGGACTATTTTTAATCTTTTTCCCATATTTGGCTCAGCAGTGGGATGAGATAAATTAGTCATGTTTCACTTTTTTATCCCATTGACGTAGGATAAATCAGTCTCATTCAAAATGAAAGTATTCAAATGAATCACATCACTTTTTCTCTCATTTAAGATCAAACATCGTCTTCTTTAGAAACCAAACTAGAAAACAAAAAATTTATTCAGCATCATCATTTATTTTAACGGAATATTTATTCAGCAATTAAACCAGAAAACGAAACAAAACACAAGTCAGGCCAGTCATAACAGCCAGAAACAGAGCAAGCAAAACCCAGACAAAAATTTTAGATCTACACAGTGATGAGATTATATTTGCAAAAATAAGTCAAACATATTAAACATATTAATGAGTTTATAATCAGATCTACATAAAGAATGCAAATAAAAAGAATAAAAAAGGAATAAAATAAAATAAAATCTTAGATTCTAAAATTTGAAGAAAAAAAATAGATGTTTATGAAAAAAAATCGATCTTAAAAGAAAAAAAAATCCTGAGATGGTGCCTCTTTGTGTAGCCATAGTAGCCATCTACCTCTTTTTTGGTTGGTTTGCAACCGGAAGACCTAAGAGCATGAGTGATGTGTTCAATTTAGAAAAGGAACACAAAAATATAAGAGTAGCAGAGAAATGAAGAACCAAGGAAGAGAAACAGAAGGTGAACATAGCGGAAATATGAGGATCTTTTGTTTTATAATTCTTCATATTCGATTCAGTTTTGTCCAAGGCCTTTAAATAGACCACTCATTACAACAATCATCTCAAATTCAAATAACAATAATGCACAAAGTAAGGAAGATTCGTGCCACTTATGCACACATCATGCATGCTCCCTAAATTGTTGGCACTATTTATGCACACTACTGACAATTAAATAACAAACGATTAAATAACCAACCCATTACTATCAACCGACCACAACTCTGCTGAGTATTGGCCAACTGACCAAGTCTTGTCCACCAATTACATGGGAGTATCACGTTTGCACCCATGCATGACATATGTGACCATATCATTCCATCCCCCTAAAATCATCCTTGTCCTCAAGGATGAAGAGCGGATACATCCTGGAAAAACGCCACCAATTCTCCCAAGTTGCATCCTCCCTAGGTGTGCTAACCCATTTTATCAATATTTTCGTTTTCGGACGATACCTTCCCTTGTGAATTATACCTTCCCTTGTTCTTCAATTTGTCAAAAATTTGAATGGTTCGAGGATGGTTGGTTCCGGCCATAACATGGAAGGAATTTCTGGAATTAGTTTTGTGAAAGCTGATTCTCTAGGCAATTTTTCGGGTGTGGCAGAAAAATCTGGTTCACCTTTTTCACTTCTTTCACAAGCCTCATGGTTTGTAATCCGAAGGAACGAACCCTGTATAGTATTAGAAGACGGGGTCGATTTTCGATTGGGCAGGGAAGTCCAATTCACAGCATCAAATGGTGAAATATCGGTGGCCGAATGGACAGCCATATTAGTGACCAATTTGGGCTGGGTAAAATTAAGATCATATGTGTTGTCGGAGTGGCTAGTTTCGAATGTGGGGGAGTGATGAGTGGCTTCGGCTGGGGCAAAGGGGTTGTCAATTGGAGGTAAATTTTGTGAGGCTTGTAGAGACCGAATGTTGGTTAAGACGTTGTTGAGAGTAGAGTGAATTTGGTCAAGGCGAGATTCATGACAAGCCAAAGTTTTGTAAATATCGTTACGGAACTTAGCATCTATGGATCGAATGCTCTGATATCAAATGATGTGTTCAATTTAGAAAAGGAACATAAAAATAGAAAAGTAGCAGAGAAATGAAGAACCGAGGAAGATAAACAGAAGGTTAATAGAGAGGAAATAAGAGGATCTTTTGTTTTATAATTCTTCATATTCGATTCAGTTTTGTCCAGGGCCTTTTAATAGACCACACTCATTACAACAATCATCTCGAATTCAAAGAACAACAATGCACGAAGTAAGGAAGAGTCGTGCCACTTATGCACACATCATGCATGCTCCCTAAATTGTTAACACTACTTATTCACACTATTGACAATTAAATAACAAATGATTAAATAACCAACCCTTTACTATCAACCGACCATAACTCTACTGAGTATTGGCCAACTGACCAAGTCCTGCCCACCAATTACATGGGAGTATCACGTTTGCACCTATGCATGGCCTATGTGACCATATCAATAAGAAAGCACCAAAGGTCCAAAACTAAGGAGGAGAGAGAAAATGAAGAGAAGAAAACGAGGAAGAGAAGGTGAGGAAGAACCGGAAATAAAAGAACAAAAAAATGATGGCTTTTGTAAAGTTGAAAATATTTTTAATTCTTTAAAAAAAATATATTTTTAATCATATCTAATCTCATACCAAACATGGTATAAGTGTATAACTTTATTTTAATTCTATCTCATGTTACATGAAACACATGATAATTATAAATTTAATTTGTGTTTGGTAAACTAAATTTTAAAATTGCTTAACTTTTAAAATGATGAAAAATTTATTGAACAAAATAACTAAAATAGACATCAATAAAAATTATAAATATGAAGCATTTAAAAAGAAATAAAAAACAAATTTAAACAAGAAATAAATTTATCATTGAGTCAACTCAGCCATTTATCAAATAACTCATTCAAAAAACTGAGTCAACTCAGTTTATATATAAAACACAACAAAAAACTGACCGAGTCAACTCATCCTTTTATGAGTCAACTCATCCTCCTTCTTCACCAACGCTGCTGTTCAACCTCGCACAGACCCGCCGCTCATCCCGTGCCGCCGCTCGTCCCGTGCCGTCGCTCGTCCCGTCTCCGTCAGCCGTCATCGACCTCTGTTTCGTCGACCGATTCCTCCATTCTCGCAAGGGTCGTTTTGGGAGCTGCTTCGTGCGGCCTTCGACATCGCCGGAGGAGGTCCTCGTCCGGCACTGGAGGAGGCGAGATGCCTCTTCTATTTCCAGATTTCCGGCGGTGGCCACCAGGCCCACCACGGCCACTGGAGGAGGCGAGATGCCTCCATTCTATTTCCGATTATATATTTTTTATTTTTTCACATTTTTTAGTTTTTAGTTTTTATTATATTATTATTAAATATAAGGGCAATATTGTCTTTGAATTAAATAGTGAAGGCATTATAGACATTGCATAAACAATAAGTTAGTTTCTGCTTAAAAAAGCAACCCCCAACCAGCTTCTCAAAAGCTGTTTATTGGAGAGCAAATTAGAAAATAAGCCACTTTTGGGGAGTTTACCAAACACCAATTTACTCAAAATTGAAGAAATAAGTGATTATTTCTCAAGCAAAAGGAATCTCAAACATAGCCTTAGTCCCATAATATTCCATCCAATCCAATCATATTATATCCCATAAAAATAATCATATTATATCCTGTGGCACTAAACGAACCCTTAATATGGGATTAGACAGAATATTGGAGCAAAAAGCTGAAAACTATCCAAAGAGGCGTACATGATAACGCTGACAGGCAGTTGACAAAGGCTCCGTTAATTGACTGTTTTCACGTCGCCACGTGGTCCGTCTCGTCTTCTCGTCAAATTCCACGATTCATAATTAAAAAAGCAAATGGAAATCAAATAACAGCTAGTACCAACAATAATAAAAGAGAGAGAAAATATATTTGAATTTTTTTTTTGTTTTCTAATTTTTTTTCCGTCGAGACTCGAGAGATAGATTAGTTACAATTGATTGATTGTATATATAGAGAAAAAATATTTGAGTGTGGATGTATGTATAGGCACAAAAATCAGCAATGAAAGGCGTCTTCTCGGCGCCCGGAGATTTTGTCTACTTCAAGTCTCAGGTTCCTCTTCATAAGATCCCTGTAAGTTTCTCTTGATCTTTTTTCATGGGTTGTTTATTAAGCTTCAATTTTTTATTTTTTATTTTTACTGGGTATGCCTTTGTTTTAGCTGCAGTTAATGATGCGATTGTGTGATTGTTTATGTGATCGGGATTCTATTTTTCAACCCAATTATGCAAAATATGAGTTTATATTTGATGTTGACGTGTTTCATTTTTCTTCAATTATGAGTTTTAATGGTTCGTTTGATATGAATTTGTTTCAGCTACAATGTCCTGTTCTTGATTACAGGTTTCATTTGTTAGTTTTATACATATATTTTGTGGTAATTCTTTTGTTTCAACTATAATGTCTTGTTATTAGTCAACTACGATGGTGATCGTTTTTATTTGAATCATTTTTATTGTTTGAAGCATTGGGCCTCCTTTGTTAAATATCATACCGGGGTATTCCTCTGCTTTTTGGGATCAGTAAGGATTCATTGGATGGTTTCTTTTTTATGTGCTTGGTTTTTGATTTACAATTTCATCATATGAGTTTCAGTTTTTTTGAATCAGAATTTCCTCCTTAGTCTTAATGAACTGCATCACTAACTATAATCACTTAGTGTTGTATTGTACTTGAGGGGTTGATGGGAGGTACAATGACTTTTCCAGTTCAATTTTCGAACTGTGTCACAACTTACAATCCTCTTTTTTTTTTTTTTTTTTTTTTAGTCTGGTTATCTTTACATTCTGCTTGAAGATGGGGTTTTTTGAGTTTTTGTTTGATTGTTTTTGGTAATTTAAATCACCGGAATTCACTGTAGGAAAATTAATTTAATCTGCTCTTGGATTCACTATTAATATTTATCATGATGCATTTATACCACAATCATGTCTTATCAAGTAGAGAAGCTTTATTCAGTGGCGAAATACTGTCTGCAGTGATCAAATTTGAAATTGATTAATTTTCCAAATATCTGATGTTTTAACATTAAATGGATCTCTGGAACATTGGTGACTTTGTGTATGATTTTATGAACAAGTTCTTATCATCTAAAACTTAGGGTTGTTGGCCAAGTTACATTGTTTCATTGACTTTTGCTTGTTTGGTCTCATTTCTTGAATATCAAAGAAGAGGCTTTATATTTGTTTGATTATAGCACGTTTATGCCATATTTTAGCATTGCTCTTAAGTCATTTGTTCATCTGAGTGGTACTTTAAATTGATTAAGTGATAATGTGCTAATGTGGGAACTTTTATTTCTTTTCCTGCCAGATTGGCACAAAGCAGTGGCGATATTATGATTTTGGTCCAAAAGTGGTTCCTCCACTTATCTGTCTTCCTGGAACTGCAGGGACAGCAGAAGTCTATTATAAACAGATCATGTCATTGTCCATGAAGGTAGTAAGTTGGAAATTTTAGGGTCTTATGATATCAGTTAAATTATCAGTTTTCCCACGTTTAAGGATTTCATTTCCTCCTAACTTTTGTATAAAATTATTTTATTTGGAAAACACATTTTGCCTTAATGGTCCTAGTTTGTGTATTTTAGAGAACAGCTGGGCTGGTGTTATTTTAGGTGTTGTTGTTTCTTCCTATACCAGATCTCCACTCGCTGTTGGAGAGTGTCATATTTTGGAGCATGGGAATTCAATTTTGGCAAAATGCTGCCTGCAAATTATTGTTATTTGTAAAAATTATGTTTCTTTGAGAGAACAAAAAAATTAAAGGAAACCACTCAGACCTTTTACTATTGTTCTTTTCTCTGGCTTCATTCTGTTCTCCCAATTGATTATTGTATTGTGTACAAAGAAGTATTTGTAGTTCATTGATTCTTTGATTATCATATATTCAGTTGACAGATATCGATTTATGAATATATATTTTTTCCGAATTACCCATGCTTTCAACCAGAATCTATCCTTTCCCATCTTATATGTGGATCTCATATGCTCTTTTTGCAACCAAACAAACAGAGAGAAAAAAATAGCATTTTTGCTATTTTTTAAATCAATTCTAGCTTCTTAAAGGTCAACATGTAGTTTGTTGTCTATGAGGCTTCCATCTTAGTAGATTGTATTTATCTAGTTTCCTCCATCTGTTCAGTCGTGCACAAATATCACTTTAATATGAATAAGTGTAAATTCATAAAGTTAAATTTTAAATTATCTATTTCACTTGGTGTTGTTGTTTTACTTCCATTTTGTTATGAATTTCGCATTGTACAAATAAAAAAATTCAAAACAGGAAAAACAAAAGTTGCACAATTTGACTGTTACTTTTCTAATGAATTTTGTTGCATATATATATGAAAATTATCAGGTGTAGGATCCTGTGCATTTTTTCATGCGGGATCTCGATTTGTACCGGTGCAAATTGAACTCTCTAAGTCCATTACACACCGGTGCAAATCGGGATTCCGCACGAAAAAATGGGATAAAGTGTGTGTAGTAATTTTATTTTGTTGGCAAATATATGGTTTGGACTATTACTATATTTGTTGCTTGATTTTTATGTTGTATGATGTATGTATTTTTTTTTCTTTGCAAAATTTTCAGGGTTACCGGGTGATTTCTATTGATATTCCGCGTGTATGGAATCATCAAGAGTGGATTCAAGCATTTGAAAAATTCCTCGATGCTATTGATGTTCATCATGTGAGAGTTCCTTTAATTCAGCATATAGTGTACCATCTTTCCCTTTTAGTATTTACCTTGTTAATATCATGCAAGGGGTAATTACACTAACTACTCCTGAGGTTTAGCCTAATAATAAACATAAGCAAGGTTTGCAAAATAGCACTATCCTCCCCAACTGTTTTTAGTCAATGTTAATTTGACTACCTTTTACTTTTGAAGTGATCAAAATACCCTTAAATCTATTAAATATTTAACTATAATAATAAACTTATAAAATAATTTTTAACTAAATATGAAAAAATATATATATATATATATATATAAGGGTGGTGGAGTTTTTTTTTTTTTTTAAAAAAAAAAAATTTTGTTAAGGGTATTTAGACATGTGTGTGACACAATCAGCTCAATCTTTGATTACCTGGTGGTTGTTCATATTCCCAACCTGCCCATACTGTTTGTTCATGCCATTAAATGGTATGTGAATCAATAGGATCGATAGCCTGGATGTGCAGCTCATACTGTTTGTTCATATCAGTAACGAATTACTCAATTGAATTCATGAGAAAAAAAAAATATGTATATTGAACAAGAACTTACTGCCATTGTATGGTTTTGTATATTTAGAGTGGATGTGAAATTGTTTGTGGAGCCATCCATGAGTAGAGAAGATGTTAGAACTATCCGTGGGTAGCATTTATGGGGATGTGTTAAAAGTAAGGCATAGATTCCTAATTTTGTACCTGCTTATTAAACAGAATTGATTGAATCTCTAACCAATATTTCATATCCTAGATATAATTATATTTATATTTTTCCTAGATTGATTTCTGGTGCAATAAGTTACAACTTTGATTACTTTTTTGGTAGACTTATAAATCTCTCTTACAGATACATCTTTATGGTACATCCCTTGGAGGATTCCTAGCACAACTTTTCGCTCAGCATCGCCCAAGACGAGTTAGATCATTAGTACTATCAAATACATTTTTGGATACACGCAGTTTTGCAGCTGCAATGCCATGGGCTCCCATGTATGTTGTCATGTTGCTTCATAATGACTGTAAGCCTGATATTATTAAGTTAGTTATAGAATTTAAAGAAGTATTTGTACCTTTGTCCGTTGATAAACGGATTAGAAAAACTATCTTCCAGGTCTTTCATGTCAGAAATATATTCACTTTTTACGATGATTATATATACTTGTCCCAAACAATGAGTTATAACATCCATGCTTCATTTCCTGAGCGAAGTAACATTTATGTTGGTGACAGTATCTTTTTAACAAAAGATTTGTCTTTCACCCTCTAATGGTGAGTTAGGATCAAGCATTCTCTTTTTTTACACAAAATCTAAAACAAATCTTGGACAATTAAATTAAAGTAATTTGAATGGTTGAGATTGCATCTTACCTTATGTGATTTTCTATATTCATTAAATGTGCATTAAATACAAGTCAGAGGTGATCTCAACCGGTAAAAGTGCCGAGATCCAGGGACCAGGGATCTAAAACTTGTGTAAAAGAAAGAAAGCTGGTGATCCTGCTCCATATATGTATATATTCATTAATTTCAGTGTAATCTTGGCCACCCTTTTTTCCTGACCTGCTTGTATATATCATGTGACTTAATGAACTTGCCTAATTGTGGCATTGCCTCATGCAGTGTTAGTTGGACGCCTTCATTTTTGCTCAAAAGATACGTCTTAACAGGAATTCATGATGGCCCTCATGAACCATTTATTGCAGATTCTGTGGATTTCGTTGTTTCTCAGGTAAAGTCTGTTATGTCTCAAGTCGGTCTTCATTGTTGTTATCTATATGACATCCTGAACCACATCATACGCTGCATTTTTCTCGTTAACATAAGTTGATACTATAGCTTTATATTTAAATTCTTCTGTGTTTTCATGGTTCTTGATTTCAATTGTTAGTCTCTGTACTTAATGATTTAAACTTAGCATCATTGTCCTGATATCAATTAGTTCTGGTTTTCAGCCTTTGCCAGTCTACGTGCATTTAGGTTTTGGACTTGCATCAGGATTCTTTGTCAAATACTCAAATATCAACCTTAACATTATAGTGGAACATTCTTAAATGTTTATGGAACCTTAATTTTAATTTTAACCATAATTCTGCAAGGTTTAGCTGGATGAACATTACAAACTGGTGAACTGATCCCTGAATTTTACCTTCTTTCTTCGTTTTTTTTAATTTCCGGTCAAGCTTCTTTGTAAACTGGTGCCTGGGTGGTTTATAGACCGATTCATTCAAAGTTTCACTTGCTCTCTGTTTCTTTCCATTTTAAATGCCAAAACCAAATGTAGTAAAAGAACTAGCTTAATGTTGGCATCATTCAGGTTGAAACACTTTCAAGAGAAGACTTGGCATCGAGGTTGACTTTGACAGCTGATACTGCGTCAGTTGGAAGTCTTCTGCTTTCAGATTCAAATATCACTATAATGGATGTAAGTTATTTGAAACTTTTTTGTATCTATGTGTGCATAATATCTTTCCAATGACCATACCCTCCAGAAAACAAGGATTTTGTTTTGGCTTGGTCTCATTTCAGTCCTGATTTGAATAAGGAAATATAACTTGTGAAAGGGAAAGTGCCAAAAGTTTTAAGGTTTTAATTATAAATATTATTATGATTATTACTGCTACTCTATTTCATTGATTTTATTTTCTGGGCTTTTATGTTTCCTCCATAAAATGGCAGCTGATATATGCCAAATTTTGCTGATTCTAGAATCACCAAAATTGACTATGATATATTGATATAACTTCATCTTCGGATAAATGAGTTGTCATTGAAAAAATGTTGACTGAACATTATTCATGAATTTTCGAACTTTTAGTTTATGGCAGAACTAAAAGCGCTAATAATATAAAAAAGGTGAAACGTTTCACTTTGACATAAAATGGTCTCCAAGAGATTTTTTTTTTTTTTTTTTTTGAATAGTCCAAGAGAATCATTTACTATAGACTCTCAACAGGAAAATTGAAACCATTTGTCATTTGCATCTTTCCACAGTGCTTTAGTTTTGAGTTCGTGATGAAGTTCATGCTTGTTTATTAAGAGGAAGGAATTGGGTGCATATGGTGTGACGTAATTCTGCATTGTATGCATATATTATATGATTGATATTGTTTAATTTCCAAAATCTTCAATACTATCAACATGTGACTTGATGTGTTTGCTTTGGATATACCATATTTATGTGTGTCCAAGTTACTTTGCTTCTCTTTTAGCTGTTTGTCTAATTTAAATGCTTGAAATTCTTATGTGTTCTGAAAACATTAGTATTTCAATCTGAAGTTTGTCTTTTGGCACTGATAATGGACTTTTTTCTATCTGGCAATAGCTTTATTAATTATCTTGACTTGGTTACATGCTTCCTTCTCTTAGACAAATGACTACTGTGCAACTCCTCAACAACTGAAAGATCAACTGAATGAGAGATATCCCGAAGCAAGGCGCGCTTCCTTAAAGAGTGGAGGTGATTTCCCATTTCTTTCACGCCCGGATGAAGTCAATTTACATCTTCAGGTATATAGCATGTCTATTTGTTTAGACACACTTGATACTTGAGCAAGCTTGCACTAGTAGCATTTATTGATCCAAAGACCTGTGTTTGAACCGTTATGTGCAATATGCAGCTACACCTAAGACGGGTTGGGTTAGAAGCTCGGCCAGACTTGGTGCGAGGTACCCCAAAGGATGATGGTGCTGGTAGCAATCCAAGTGAAAAGAATGATGAAGAAGAAGATCCTGACAATCCACCCAAAGATGATGGTGGAAACACTGAAAGTCCATCTACAGAAAGTCAATTACCTGCAGCACCAGAAAGTTCAGAATCTCATAGTATAGATGACCAACTCCTTAGCAATGCAAAATTTTGCCTCGTCCGTCAGCAAAATATAATGCAACAGCCTTGTGCATTGATGAGAAAACAGCAAACCATGGCTGCTGATATACATTTGCAATTTGCTCTAGAGATTTTGGTTCTTTATTTGATGGGGTCGTTGTACATCACCTCAAATTACTGCAGGAAGTTCAAACAATTGGTGTAAAAATGACGCTTTCTGATTGTTCTTTGGTGTAAGTTAAATGTTGCAAGTGCTGCAAGCTAAGCTGTTGAAGGATTTGTAATGTGCTTTTGGGAGGAATTTCATTCACATTGTTGTACATTTACACTTCATTGTGTTTTGTGGTAATTTAATGTGAATTTTGTACATCCCAAATTCGTTGTAATGCAATAACAGTAAATGCAGCAAGGATCATTTGAAAATTATTGTCAAACGGAAAAAATGATAAGGCAAGCAATTTATTTCACTTTTCTGAAATCAGAAGCAGTATTGTTGTTAATAGCAATTGGTTCTCAATGGTACCAATGAGTTGTTTGGAAATTCGTGGTGAAGTCTCCCAAAAGATATCACAAAACGCTGTTTATGTATAGTCCTTGATTTCTTAAAATCTAATTCACGGTTTATTCTGCATAAATCTTGATAAATAATTTTAGAATGACTTGTCATAAATTTCATTTCACAATTGAATGAAGTTAAATAGATTTATTGAATAAAAGTGACAATCTGAACCCCCTATTTCCAAACGGGAGGAAGTTTCTTAGTCATCTTGAAATAACGATCAAGGCGATGAATAAAGTAATGAAGGCATTTAAGTTTGTTTTTGTTGTTTTGATATGGCCAATCGTTAAACACCGATAGTATGGGAGGTCAATGCCACTTTTTGGAATATATAACTAGTCAAACCTCATTAGGTTCTATGTAATTAATTTAAAAAAAAAAGGGTTTCAGCCCAGGGACCTGATTCAAGTTGGACCGTGCTGTGGGTTATGGCTCTCAAAATCGAGCCCACAACCCACATGAGTCGCAAGAAAATGGGTCGTGCCAACACAGCTTGGCCAATTTACATCTCCAGATGCGCTTGTTACAGCAAAGCAGAGGACGATATGTGTAGTCAGATAAAATGTGGTTCTCTATTATTTAATTACAATTACAATTAAGAGAAAGAAGAATGTTTGTAAAGGAATAAGTGAGGACCAGTTGTGTTTTGTAGTTTATAGGTCAACAGGCTTTCAACACCAATTGCAAAAAATGCACTTCTACTTGATCCAGAGAAACAATTACAATTATTCCATTCGTAAACATGTTTATCCAATTAAATAACACATAAATAGATGTCACAAGTTGTTATCTCATTCATCAATATCCATACCATTTGATAATATATAATAATATAATACAGGGGCACAACTAATGGTATCAAATCACATGAACGTGTATTATTTATTTGGCCGATTCAACAGTGACACAGGAATGCTGATGAAGAATTTCTGACCCTGTAGAAGTCATATGTTTATATTTAGACCTTTTTAGGAAAACATTTGATCATACATGATTCGTACAACAAACCATCTTCAAACTAGCCAAGCTGCACAAAAATATTGATTCAATTTCCCAATTTTGGATGGTTTTGTATTCTAATCTGATACAAGTTTGCCACCATAGTCATCCCACAGGCACGGCCATCTTCAAATAACAGTACCTTGAGAAAACGGATGCAGAACAGAAAGAAAACTCTCAGATTTTCAGGTGCAGCAATGACGAGAGCTTATTGAATATTGTCACAACAGATGATCGCTCCAATATAACTTGATTCTCAGATATAAAATGGGTATACAAAACAATTGGAAGGATGAAAAGATCAATTCCTTCTCCAACCAAAACGTAAGGGAAGAACTTTTCATGTTAACATTAGTACTTCTGAAGAGCCACCTAGAGTAAAGCTGTTCCTGGTTAATATTTGTAAAGAAGATCAAGGAAAACTAGTTTGAAAGGGCAATGCTCCTTAAAATTAGTTTTAAAGGGCAAAGCTCCTTAAAATTAACTTTAAAGGGCAACCTTAAAATGATGTCAAAATGTACAGGCTAAAACTAGTTTTAACGGGCAATGTTCCCTAAAATTCATGCCATATGACAACAATGCTTAACTAAATACTATGATTGCATTATTGATGTTCATTTTGTCCTCTAAATCAAGATGCTAATAGCAAATGAAAAATGGGGATCAATTCCAATCAACAACTCTTGTCCAACTCCCAAGACTCTCTCCACACCCCTACACAATGATCTATGTGAAATCTCACTTTATCTAAGGTGGTGATTTGCAGTACACACAAGCATTTCATTCAACATTTTAAGGTCCACAAACACAATGGAAAAGATACTTTTGTTTCCAGCTAATAAAGACAACATTACCCTACTAAAGCGTGAGACCGGCTGTGCGAAGGTCATCAAGCAAAACAAAGACCAACGTAATATGAAATCTAAAGTGAGATTTCACATGATCTATGTGAAATCTCACTTTATCTATGGTGGTGATTTGCAGTACACACAAGCATTTCATTCAAAATTTTAAGGTCCACAAACACAATGGAAAAGATACTTTTGTTTCCAGCTAATAAAGACAACATTACCCTACTAAAGAGTGAGACCGGCTGTGCGAAGGTCATCAAGCAAAACAGAGAACAACGTAATATTTAGGAGCATAAGAAAATGTAAAATCTTAATTGCATTATAGAAACTTGCAACTTATATATACTAGAATAATGGATTAAGGCTTCTTATCAGAAATATATATATATATAGAGAGAGAGAGAGAGAGAGAAAGAGAGAGAGAGAGATCTAACCACCTAAACAACATAAAAACTTCCACCAGTACAGAGCATGCATGCCAAACCTTGGCCACAACAAACGACCCCAAGTTCGAACAAGCTTTACTTTTAAAAAGAAGGATTATTTATTTAATACCTTGTATGTGTCACCTTTTCTTTGATGGAGATGCCAGCAAACAACTGTACCAAAAGATATTTAATCAGGGGATGACCATAAGATCTTTCACTTTATTCATGTCTACCATAGGACTGATATAAGTGGGTTCATGTTACTTTAATACAACTTCAGCAAGCATTATATTGTTGGAAAGAGATGTTTTGTATCAATTCAAAAATGTATTATCCTGGTCTCCGGTAGCCAATAGTCATGATCAATCACACAAGGGCATAACCTACGACCCACCTTGCAAGAAAGACTTTAATTAAAACCCAAAAGGATGCACTAGGCTTCGATTTTCCACTCATTACTCAACAGAACGTAACATAGGCAGTATATATAGTTCGAGTCAATATTCAGACCAATACTGCCTTTATAACCAAATTTATAGCAAACTGAAGATAAATTAAAACAAACCAACACAAAGCCACTTACACCTAAGCTTCCGCTACTACTAGACAATCATCCACTTCCATCCCAACAGACATCTATCTCCTCATCAATTTCATTATTGCATTGAAATAATATCACCTAAAGAACTAGAAACACTCACAACTTATGATGCAGTGATGAAGATATTAAATTGTAGAAGCGTCAAGATGTAACCATTTTCTATGCTCCAGGGAGCTTATAATAAAAAGAATGATTTTGAATCAACTAGATTTGCTAAAAGGTCTACGGTCCTCCTACAAAGTATCAAATTACACCAGTTACCAGTTAAGCAAGAGCATCTACGCAATCTATGTATATATTTATCTTGATTACACATTGGGCAAAAATGCCATAATCTTAAACCGTCTCTAAGAAAATTTGGTAAAACAACATTATTCAACCATGCAAAAATGAAGCAGATTATCAACTGTGGAAGTAGACTAACCAAAGAATTAATGAAAAGTGTGAATTTTTGTACTCCACACAATTGCAGCCAATCCAAATTACAATGTGATCAACAGAAGCCATTCAATTCAAAGAACAATAACATCCATATAAGATGCATAGCTAAAAATTATATTATACATAATTTTAATATTCGGAAATACAACAAAATGTCTAAGAAAAAGTCAGCATTACTTCAACAATTCAAGAAATACCAACATCCATCACATTAAAACGCCAAACAAACCCTAATCCCACAAAAGATTAACAAAAAACAAAACAAATAGAAAATACTTCCAGAAAACACCGAAAACAAAAAACACACCAAATTTTTTTTTTTTTTTGATTTGTTGTTAAAGGATTCATTTCTCACTTAGCGACCATCCTGGCAATAAAATCCTCGTACTTGATCTTGCCATCCGACCCGACATCAATTTCCCGGATCCACTCATCGAACTCAGAAGGCTCCAGCTTCTCGCCAATAGAGGTCAAAATATGTCGTAGATCCGCGACGGAGACGAACCCTGTGGAGTCCTTGTCGAGCACTTTGAAGGCATCGCGTAGCTGGCGATCGAAGGGCTCCGCCTTCATGTGCTTAGCCATGAGGTCGAGGAAACGCGGGAAATCGAAGGGAGCGGTGAGTTTCTCCTCGGCGACTATGGATTTCAACTGGGCCTGGGTCGGGTTTCCCCCCAGTGACCGCATTAGGATCCCCAGCTCAGAAGGGGCGATCTTACCGTCGCCGTCGGTGTCGAACAATGTAAATGCCTCCTTCATCGACGAGACCTGGTCATCGCTCAGATCTTTGCCCATTATTTCTTTCGGGTTCGAATTTTTTTTTTTTATTATCAGTTTCGAATTCGAGGGAATGAATGAAAAATGATTTTTGAAGTGAATGACTATAATTGGGGAGAGGGAGTTGAAACAACGACGTCGTTTTGGAAGTTGATGAGTCTGACACAGATGCGGTGCCGTTTTATGGTTGGTGATAATTTGTGTTGTGTGATTGTGTGAAGTGGTCTTGTCAAAAATCAAAATGTGATTACGTGACTTGTCAATCAATTATTCTGTCTGTGTGGGAGCATCGGAAATTGGATGAGAAGCAGTGGATGTACAGAATCGATGGGGTCCACTTTTAATTATTTTTCAACTTTTTAAAGCCTACTAATTTGAGCCCAATTTTTTAATTTAAGTGCCAAGCCCATATATATGGGCCGAGTTGAGATACTATGCAGGTAACCAGAAACACCTCTCAAGTCTCAACAAATGTGTAAGTACCAAGTTCACATGTATTTTTGAAACCATTTACGATAGGGTAGAGGTGCCCACGGTTTGGTTAAACCGTGGGTACCAAATCGAAACCGACCACCCAAAACCGAAACCGAAACCGTAACCGAAACCGTCGGTTACGAAACCGGTTGAAAACCGATTTCGAGCCGGTTCGGTTACGGTTAGGGATGTCCCAAAACCGCCCAAAACCGGCGGTTTGGGGCGGTTTATATATTAAAAAAAAAATTCAACCAGTAGAAAAGTGTCACGTGGACAAAAAAACAAAAAAAAAACACAAAATCCGAAACCGAAACCGAAACCGTCGAAAACCGAAACCGAAACCGCCCAAAACCGAAATATAAACCGCCCAAAACCGGCGGTTTGAGGCAGTTTATATATTAAAAAAAAATTCAACCAATAGAAAAGTGCCACGTAGATAAAAAAATAAAAAAAAACACAAAAACCGAAACCGAAACCGAAACCGTCCAAAACCGAAACATAAACCGCCCAAAACCGGCTGTTTGAGGCGGTTTTGGGCGGCTTATATATTAAAAAAATAATAAAAAATTTCCAACCAATAGAAACGTGCCACGTGGCCACAAAAATTGAAAAAAAAAAAAAAAAACCGAAACCGAACCGCCTAACCGGCTGTTCGAAACCGAAAACCAAACCGGTTTTTTCGATTCAGTTACGGTTTGGGTGGCCACGGAACCGAAACCGCCCCGAAACCGAACCGTGGCCACCACTACTATAGGGTGCGTTTGTTAGGTGGAATATAACTGGGTGTTTGGTTATTTCAAGCAACCAGGACTATTTTTTATCGCATCTCAATCTATATCTATATCTATATAACATATAAAAGCTGACCCTCACAGCGCCACGTGTCGCCGTAAGGGAGCTTTAGATTTAAATGCTATATATTCATTTATATATATATATATATATATATATATATATATATATATATATATATAAATCTACTATAATTGAACCATTAATTAGTTTTTTTTTTAAATAATCATTAACCTTAATTTCAATATTTTAAATCTTGCATTTATTTCTTTATCAGTTTCATAATTTGAATTAGTCCTTATAAACTCATAATATCTATCAAATAATTGGTGGAGTTTTGATATTAAATGCTCTCTTATTAGTTTATCTTCCTTGCTTAATATGAACCGCCCTATTTAATATACATTGTTAATTGTTTTTTGACAAATAATATACATTGTTAATTAATTATATACTTATTATAAACTGTAATATGAAGAGTCTCAAAAAGAATTCATTACAATCTTCTGATCTTCTCTAATATTTTTCTATATATAGCTCGCTACTCCAATTATTTGATTCATTTCAACATTCTTAAGATCCTCTATATTTTTCTTTCTCACTCTAACTATTCATTGCAATATTTTTAAGGAAAAGTGTTGTAATCCATGTTTTTCTCCTATTTTATTTTTGTTAACAGATTTTTCTGGTAAAGGACCAATGGAGAATTTTCCAACAGAGACCTGTCCAGGAAGATTCATCCAAATATTCCTAGAGACCTGCAAGATCAGTACCATCACCTAGATGGAGCCAATATCCGGCGAGGTTGGGATCTCGACTATCCATCTATCTAGATAGGGCATCATTCCTGAGAGTATGTATCTCGCCCTACTGAAGCTCTTGATACCAGCTCAAAACTAGTACGATGATAGCTCGCACGCCCAGCACCCCGCAAGCATCTCGACGTCGATCAAGGTACTAGGTATCTCCATACCTACCTCGGTGCTACCTCGATATCCACCTTGGTGTTACCTCGACTCCCGCCTGATACTCAGTATGATCATCTGAAGCTCCTCCAAGGCAAGTACCTTACCTCTCAGGCAATACGATAGGGAACATGAAGACACAAGCACCATTCCAGCAAGAAGCAGAACAAGCTCATCAAAATGAGGTGTCAGCGCTACCTTCCATCAGAACTCACGATCAGAATCTCCCTCCAAGCTCCACGAAGAAGGAAAGTTGACTCCATCGCCAAAATAAAGCGTCATTAATGACCCTATGGTCGATCGAATCATAATTTGAATTCGCCATTGATTAACGGGATCTAATCCCGCGCCTTTAGCTCCACGCAAATGCCTTTCAACGCTTAAAATAGGACTCCCTATAATCTTCATTAAACACAACCGGATTTTGAGGAGATTAGGGGAGTACTATATATACGGCATTGAAGGGTAAAGCAAGAGGAGGTTTTTTTCTGTGAAGAGGCTTATTGGAGTATTCTTGATCACCAGAACGAGAGAGAGATCCCGGAAGCTAGTGAGAGTCCATTGACAATCACTGGAGGAAAAATATCCACTTATCGACACGGACGTTTTCTCCATCTTCATCCTATGTAAAAGAGTGAAAAAGAGTGAGAGATATGTACGTATTCATATTGTAAACCCATGGTGGTAGTTGATTAAATAAAACAGTGTTCGTTTTTTACATCTCTCGGTCCCTTTGTGTCCTTTATCCATTCTCTGGTCAATCGACCTCGATCATACAAAGAGAGGGACCCTGGTACCGAAGGTACCTACCCCGCTGCTGCTACCGGTAGTGGGTGAGGGTGTTAACTGAGATTTTTGCCCCAAGTGAATTTTTCCGTTAACACTTTTTGGCGCTGTCTGTGGGAAAGGCCAGTACCCTGAACCGTTTCATATCGCGGTCCACTGACAAGTGCATCCCGTTCTTCAAGGCAATTAAACAAGGGAAGAACATGAAATGGGACCAAGGCAGCGAGCGAGCTTTCCAGTCATTAAAAGAGTACCTCGCTAGCCCGCCCACGCTAGCTAGCCCGGTACCAGGAGAAGAACTACAGCTATACCTGGCAGTGTCTGAGACCGCCGCCAGTGGAGCATTAGTGAAAGAATGCGGAGATGGAGCCCAACACCCTGTCTACTATGTGAGCCGTGCCCTAACCAAATCAGAAAGGAACTATGCTCTCCTGGAAAAGCTTGCATTTGCAATGGTAGTAGCAGCCAGGAAGCTCCGCCTTTATTTCCTTGCTCACACCATCGTGGTAGTTACTGATCAACCTTTGCGACAGTTTCTTCAAAGACCGGACGTGTCAGGAAGACTCGTGCTGTGGGCCCTTGAGCTTACCCAGTTCGACATCAAATACAAAGTCAGGACTACCATCAAGGCCCAGGCTTTGGCGGATCTCGTGGTAGAATTCAGTGCGATCCCCAATCAGGGTGCTCCTTCGAGCCCGATTCGAGCTCCTTCGAGCCCGATTCGAGCTCCTTCGAAGGAACAAGAACCCGCAGATTGGCCCACCGATCGAAACATCTGGATCTTGTATACCCATGGAGCATCAAATCAAGCAGGAGGTGGTGGTGGGGTCATTCTAACAGACCCAGAGAAAGTCGAGTGCTGCCATTGTTTCAGATTCGGGTTTAACACCACCAATAATGAGGCTGAATATGAAGCCTTGTTAGCAGGGATGAGAGCGGCAATAGAGCTGGAAGCTGATTACCTCCTTGCCAAATGCGATTCACAGCTGATAGTCAACCAAATAACTGGTTTATACCAGGGCAAGGGGGATAATATGATAGCCTATCTCGAAAAAGTGCAAGAGCTGTTGCCTCGCTTCAAGGGCTTCAGGATCGAACAGATACCTAGGCAGCAGAATCATCGAGCTGACGTCCTAGCCAAGATAGCTGCCAATGGAGGACAAGCGCTGCCGAACGGAGTTCCGCTCCAGGTAATCACTGTATCAAGTATTTCTGAAGGCAAGAAAGTAAACCCCGTGGAACGATTTCCATGCTGGATGGATCCTATCGTGGAATACCTTCAATCAGAAAAGCTCCCAGAAAACCCGATCAAGCTCACAAAATCAAAAGAACCTCGGTTCGATACTGTTTGATAGATGGGCACCTTTACCGCAGAGGTAGATCACTCCCCTTGCTCAGATGCCTACATCCTGAGGATGCGAGTTGGGCGTTAAGGGAAGTGCATTCCGGAGACTATGGAAATCATATCGGAGGAGAAGCATTGGCCTACCAGGTGCTACGTATGGAATATTTCTGGCCGACTCTGCACCACGACGCAAAGCATTTCGTACAGTCTTGTGAACCGTGTCAGAAAACGGCCAACCTACATCACCTACCTCCATAACGGTTATCAACCATCAGCTCACCGTATCCGTTTGCATTCTGAGGAGTGGACCTAATTTTACCCCTTCCAACCGCGCCAGGTCAGCAGAAGCATGCAATCGTGGCTATTGATTACTTCACCAGGTGGGTGGAAGCAGAACCCCTCTCCAGAATTACTGAAGCAAACACAACAGAGTTCATCAAGAAAAATATGGTTTGCCGATTCGGGACTCCGATGGTCATCATCACGGATCTGGGTAAGCAGTTCGACAACGCCAGATTTTAGGAATTCTGTGGAAGTTTGGGGATTGAACTCCGCTTCGCGTCCGTGGCTCACCCCCAGACTAATGGCCTAATGGAGGCCACAAACAAAATCATCAAGAGGCTTCTCAAGAAAAAACTTCAGCAGAAGAAAGGAAGATGGGCTGATGAACTCCCAGACGTACTATGGGCATATCGCACCACCAGGAGGACCGCTACGGGAGAAACCCCCTACTCACTAGCTTTCAGGGTAGAAACCATCCTTCCTATAGAACACAAGCTCGTCTCCTTCCGGGTACAACATTTTGATCCCGATGGAAATGAAGACAAGTTGAGGGCCAGCCTAGACCTCCTAAAGGAGAAGCATGACAGGATAGCCGAGAGAGTAGCGGTTTACCAGAACCGGATTGCTTGTTACTTTAACAAGAAAGTGAGAAGTCGAAGCTTCAAGGAAGGGGATATGGTGCTCAGAAAGGTTACCCAGAATACTCGGAAGAGGTCGGACGGAGTGCTATCACCTAATTGGGATGGTCCTTACCTAATCAAAATGGTGATCCAGGGTGGGGCCTACAAGTTGAATGATATGAATGGACATCCAGTAGACCACACTTGGAATGCTGATCATCTCAAGAGATTCTACCCATAAATTTTGCAAGGCAAGTCGACCAGGATTATTCCTAAACGACTGACAGAGGATATTAGTAGTCGTAAGTACTTGTATTTTTCTTTTTTTCCTTTGATCATCAATAAAGAAGGTTTCTTTCTCCATTTATTCCTGTCTACATTTGTCTACATCCACCTGCTTTACATCGCCAATTGAATTCCCCATGATTGTCACTTTAAGACCAGGAGAGCTGCATAGCATTCCTGATACCCTGGACCGGATAGATCCCTCCAAGAGGATCGCCATAAAACCAGGGAAGCTACATAGCACTCTTGATACCCTAGATCGGATCAGTCCATCTAGGAGGTTCTCCTCAAGACCAGGAAGAACCATATGGTCTTCCTGCTGCCCTGGCCGGGTACCACCCCCCGCTAGGAATGATCCAGTAAGTAAGAGCATAGTTGCCCGATGGATCAAACCTTGGCTGGGCACCACCCCTTGCTAAGAAGGATCTGGATAGTAAGTGCATACTTGCCAGCTAGATCAAGGCCTTGGCCGGGCAACACCCCCCGCCGAGAAAGACCAGGTGCTAAAGTGGCCTTAGTTGCCTACCTGGATCTTGCTGCCAATGTTTATTCGCCATTGTTTTCGTCAGGATACTAGGATTCCTGCAAACAAGAATGCAAGGTACCCAAGTATGATCACCTCAAGACCAGAAATGACCATATGGCTTTTCTGCTGCCCTGGCTTGGTACCACCCCCGCTAGGAAGGATCCAGTACGTAAGAGCATAGTTGCCCGATAGATCAAACCTTAGCCGGGCACCACCCCTCGTCGAGAAAGACCAGGTGCTAAAGTGGCCTTAGTTGCCTACCTGGATCTTGCTGCCAGTGTTTATTCGCCAATTGCTTTTGCCAGGACACCACGACTCCTACAAACAGGAGTGTGAGGTACTGAGATTCACCAAATTTTTGATTCGCCAAGGCACCAAAGCTCCTACAAGTAAAGGAGCGAGGTACCCAGTTTCGCCAGAATACTCCCTTGGAGACCTAGGTTCCATGAATTGGAAAGTTAGGTACTCAATCATTCGACGAGGTTCCTAGTTTCGCCAGACTACTCACCATACTGCCAAGACTCTCAGAACTGGAGTGCGAGGTACCATGGTACCAATCAACTGCTTTATTCTCATCAGATTTTATGAGTTACCAAGTTTTGATTAAGTCAAGTTTATGCTGGGGACTCTTGCCCGAGTCTATGCTACAATCAGAAGCTTGTGACTAAATTAAATTGACAGATATAAGTAGAAGTGAGTTTTTCTTTTCATTGATCAAATCGGGGAACTCTGCCCTTATTTTAAGTTACATACAAGATACAAGAAAAAAAAAGACAAGAAGATAAACTGGAGGTCTGAAACAGCCAGTTCCCTCTCTAATTTCTCACCTACTTACTAGATCTGTCTACATAGCAACATTGATTTAAATCAGAATCTATATTGACGGTGCTGCCACGAACCCCGGAGGTAGGAGCAGAGGCCGTATTGGGATCAGTAAGAATAGGAAGGAAATAAGGATCCCCCCCACCCACGTCCAAGATGAAAAGGGGTACAAAGTCGCAGCTCGACCAGGTAATGCCTACACCATTGGCAAGGCCGCAGCGTCAGAGCCCACCATTCATCCTGATCATGGGAATCTCTACTTTCCCTGTTCTTCTGGTAACTAAATCCACCAAGTACAGCTCTTTCCACAATACCAAGCATCCTGCCAGTCACAGAGCCGACATCTCCTCCTCCTCCCACAATGTCAGGTGATACGACGATCATCGGTTAACCTATGGAGATTGCCTGCTGCAAAGAAAAAAGGGATTGTTTGAAAACCCACCTAACAGATAATGGGTATTTATAGAGGGAAAGATCGAATATCGAAAATGAGAGGATAAAGTCATTTATGTACACAACATTAGATACACGGGAAAGGGAAGCCTCGCGGAGTGTGTTTTCCCCCAAGGCTTAATGATTGAGATAATCGAACATATACTGGATCGACATCTGGAAGGACAGTTGAATACAAAATCCGAACCAATAATGCCTACATGAAACCCACAAAAAATGAAGCGCCCCGGTCTATGAAGGTTGAGGTCTTGGTATTTTTCCCGGACCATTCGCGGTATTAACTCCCGGATCATTAAATTCCCATCTGGGTACTAAGAATCATCCCGGAACAAGCATTTCAACATGGGATGTAATAAACTATACACGCATGGAGTCAAGAAGAATAAAGAAATTCTCATTACTAGAACCGGGAAGCACATCCCCCGATCACGGGCTACAAAAAAAATGAATAACATTATCTAGGTGCTACTGATTAAGGGATCAAGCTAGATCAAGCATCCTCCTGCTCCTGAGTGGCTGTCTCCTCGTCAGCTCCACCAGTTACGGTTTCCCCTTCTTCAATGCCGGATGGAGCCCCGTCTGTTTCCTGGACACTAACAACAACTAGAATCTCCATTGGAGATGGATCTCCTTAAAGCTCCCCTCCAACTTCCTCGATTAGAGCAGTCTGACCTTCCTTTTCCTGGGCAGGGTCAGATGATGAGATAGGCAGGACAACTTCTCCATCATCAGTAGCAGACCGATCTCCTACCTCCTTACCAGGCTCTACTGGAGAAGCAAAGGAGGCAGAAAACCCTCCTCCAGCATGGGCCACACCAACCTCAGGATCCTTTACATTTGGAGCTGATCCAGCATTGCCTGGTGGAAGAAGGGAGATAGAGTCATGATCATGTCCTCCTAATACTCCAATATCTCCAACAACCTGTGAGGGCCCAACCACATCAGAAGGTGCTGCCCCAGCTAGCTCAGCAGCCTTTGCCATGATATCCTCTCGGTTCTACCCCGCAATGTCACCTAAATCGAACGGAGGAGGGAGAGCTAGGGCCACCTGGTAACCAGCAAAAAAGTAACCATCCCCGAAGGCGGTATCTACCTGGGCATCTAGATTGGCCACACTACTTCGAAGGGACTGGATTTCTTTCTCCAGCTCCACTACTCTCTCCTTCGCAATATCCCTCTCCTCCTTACGACGGAGGGACCTAAGCTTCTCCATATCCAGGGCATGCTGCAACCTCTCCCTGTCAACCTTCGCTTCGTCAGCTTCCTTTTAGGTATTCGCCAGCGACTGGTTCAGAACTTCTATTCCCTGAGCAGCCTTAGCAAGCTCCTCTCTAGACCTCTCCAGCTCTGCTGTAGCACCCCTGACTTGCTCCAAAAGGAGGCCAACTTGTTGGCTCATGGCCACAATGAATTTAAACGCCTGACAAAAACAATGCACTTGTCAGAATATTCTTAACCTCTTACCCGAACAAAGGATTAAAATAAGGCAGCTTACCTCAGCTAGAAGGGCAGACCCCCTTCTAATTAGAAGCTCAGTCGGCATGTCGGTCATGACATCTAGACCCCCACCTGGGCAGGAAGCTACGAAGTGGGCCAGAACTTCATCCTGGCTGCTGTCCCTCGACCTCGACCTCGCCTTATCTCGAGGCACCACCCGCTTCTTCATAGCAGAGTCAGAACTTTTCTCGACCGTTTTAGGCTGACCAAATGCCACAGCGGGAGAAGCAGAAGAAGCTGAGGCACCAGCATCAATGGCTGCCGCAATATTAACTGGTCTGAAGGGTGAAACCTCTTGCACCCGGCTGGAAGCACCTCGATACCTCCCCAATCTGGCTGTAAAAGCCTTCAGCGACCTAGTCGAGGTAGGAGGAGGGGGAGCTGGCGATCCTGATACCCCGACCGGGATCCTATCAGAGCCAGCAGGTACTCCAACCTTTCCAATAAGTACTCCAACCTCTGCATCAAGACCGGAACTGATTGGAATCCCGACAGGGGAAGACGGAGAAAAACCAACAGTACCGCCTGCTTGGTGGGTCTCCATCTCAGGAACCGATAGAGATACTACTGAAACTACAAAGATATCCAGAGTCAATATTCGTACAGTCAATAAAAACAAGATAATATGAGCAAAGTCAGAAAAGTTTTCTACCTGGAGAAGCTCTGAAAATGCAAAGGTAGTGATCTACCATCTTCGCCTCGAAGGCCTCCGTGATGGGAAACTTCGTGTTCACATAATGACGGGCCATGATAGCCCGCAAGATTTTCTCTGATTCTCCAGATAGCTTGCCCTTCTTTAACGCGGGCTTGCCACTGAAAATAGTGGAAACTCAGAACTCAGTCCCTTTGATATGAACCGAGCTTCCCCATTCACCTCCGAGGATGACTCATTCCTCCTTCCAGGAGATATCCTTTTTCGTGGCCCCCGGTACCACAAATTGCAAGTTGTTTTTGACGCGAGCATAGAATTGCCCCTTCTGACCTTGGGCATTAGCAGCAATCTGAAACACATACCCAATCTCATCTGGGCTTGGTTCCCGGTCGATGTTATCTTTCTGGCATTGCTCCCTCCACAACACGAGAAACCCTACCAAATGCCTCCAAAATCCTGGTGTCAACTGGAGGGGAGCTAATTGTAAGGCATGTAGCGCCCTACGTAAGGTGGGGTGTAGAGGTAACTTGACCCCGCAATCGAAGGCTGCCGTATGAATCGGGACCTCACCGGCAGAAGGAGAATACATATCATACTCTCGTGGAGGGATAGCGATAGAGATCTCTTTGGGGATCTTAAAATCTCTCCGTAAACGTTGGATGGTTTCTTGAGTACTGGTAGAGGGATGAACGCATCTATACTCGTACAGAAGGGCCAGTACCCTCTCTATAGTGTCTGTAACCTCACCGGCCTGGTCTCTATCTACCCCGACAGCGAATCCTACATCTTCACTCGACTTCTGGTCGAAATCAACTGGAGTCTCAGGATTGTTCGAGAAGCCTGTCCCGATTGCGATGTTCTGATTGGAACGGCGACGTTGAAAGGGAACGTCGTCCAAGCTGTCGCGTGCCCTTTTTCTGGGGGCGAGGCTCCTGCCAGCCACCGCGTCGCCGTCGAAGAGCTGCTCAATACTATCGCCACCTGGTGAAGACATAATGACAGTTTCAGAGAATGAGTTCTAGAGAAAAGGGAGAAGTTGAAAGTTGAGGCTAGGTCTTTTGCTAGATAATCTCAATCAGGAAGTTGCTTGATAAGAATCGCTTGCGAAGGCACCAGAGTTATATAGGGATGATTACTTGTAATTGGTAGAAAGAGTAATTAATGCCGTGGTAAAATCGACGATACGGAGGGATCGTTTTCGAGAAACGTGCACCCCCAAAATATTTCCCTTTTTGAATTCGGCTTACCCTGATCAGCCACGTGGTATGTAAATCAACATGCAAAGAAAAGATTCCCTCCTAAGAGACGTTACGTAAAATTCTCCAAGTGCCATCTATCCTAACTCCAACCCCAACCTGATACCGGTGTTCAAGTCATGGGGGACTTCTGTTAATAGATTTTTCTAGTAAAGGACCAAGGGAGAATTTTCCAACAGAGACCTGTCCAGGAAGATTCATCCAAGTATTCCCAGAGACCTGCAAGATCAGTACCATCACCTAGATGGAGCCAATATCCGGCGAGGTTGGGACCTCGACTATCCATCTATCTAGATATGGTATCATTCCCGAGAGTATGTATCTCGCCCTACTGAAGCTCCTGATACCAGCTCAAAACTAGCACGATGATAGCTCGCACGCCCAGCACCCCGCAAGCATCTCGACGTCGATCAAGGTACCAGGTATCTCCATACCTACCTCGGTGCTACCTCGATATCCACCTTGGTGTTACCTCGACTCCCGCCTGATACTCAGTATGATCATCCGAAGCTCCTCCAAGGCAAGTACCTTACCTCCCAGGCAATACGATAGGGAACATGAAGACACAAGCACCATTCCAGCAGGAAGCAGAACAAGCTCATCAAAATGAGGTGTCAGCGCTACCTTCCATCAGAACTCATGATCAGAATCTCCCTCCAAGCTCCACGATGAAGGAAAGTTGACTCCATCGCCAAAATAAAGCGCCATTAAAAACCCTATGGTCGATCGAATCATAATTTGAATTCGCCATTGATTAACGGGATCTAATCCCGCGCCTTTAGCTCCACGCAAATGCCTTTCATATCTTAAAATAGGACTTCCTATAATCTTCATTAAACACAACCGGGTTTTGAGGAGATTAGGGGAGTACTATATATACGGCATTGAAGGGTAAAGCAAGGGAAGGTTTTTTCTGGGAAGAGGCTTCTTGGAGTATTCTTGATCACCAGAACGAGAGAGAGATCCCAGGAGATTCCCGGAAGCTAGTGAGAGTCCATTGAAAATCACTAGAGGAAAAATATCCACTTATCGACACATACGTTTTCTCCATCTTCATCCTATGTAAAAGAGTGAAAAAGAGTGAGAGATATGTACTTATTCATATTGTAAACCCATGGTGGTAGTTGATTACATAAAACAGTGTTCGTTTTTTACTTCTCTCTGTCCCTTTGTGTCCTTTATCCATTCTCTGGTCAATCGACCTCGATCATACAAAGAGAGGGACCCCGGTACTGAAGGTACCTACCCCGTTGCTGCTACCGGTAGTGGGTGAGGGTGTTAATTGAGATTTTCGCCCCCGAATGAATTTTTCCGTTAACAATTTTTTTTATCAGGTACCCTTTTCTCCATTCCTTACAAAATTTGTATTTCTAATATTGTTATATTATATTGTGTAAATTAACTTATGTCTTTGTGTGTTGATTTGCAGATTATGGTTTCCGTCGAAGAGTCAGCTTTTTGGGATCAATTATGGTCAAGTTGCCACTGTCAGAAAAGGTCCTCGATCTCTTAAGTGTTAATAAGTTCACAAAAGTAAGAATTTATTATACGAATACACAAATATTGTCATATTAACAACATCGGCTAGTTCTAGCGTTGAGTTTATTGTAAATAAGAGATTGGTTCTGAATGTTTTGTTCTTTGGGGTATTTTGTGAATGTGAGAGGATAAAGGGATGGTTTATATCAAAAAAATTTAGATCGATTTTACTGTGTTCCTTTTATTGCATTTTTATGCATCCTCCATTTTTTTTTGTGTGTTTTATTTGATATAATGAAATGGTGTTTTGGAATTCTTATAATTCAGACTTGGTAACTTGGTGGATTCTTCCATAACGACCTTAATTTCTTAAGGTTGTTTCAGTAAAAAAAAAATATTTTGGCTCATCTTATGCGATAATTTTAAAAGTCAAAACCCTAAAATTTTATCAAATATTTAATATATTTATTTTATTATCATATTCCCCGGATTATAGATTATAAGCTATATATTAATTACAAAAATTATTCAGCTATATCTATATATATCTTTTTGGTTTAGTTTTGTTTTTAATTGTTTAGAATGTATTAAATATGCATAAATACGTTATGATTATTTCTAAAAATAAATGTTTTTTTATTTTAATTATTTTTATAAATAGTAATAAATAAATATTTTACAAAAAAATTAAAATATCTATATTATATCTTAAAAATAGCTTTGGTATGAAAAGGCTTGACCATTAATGAGTTTTTTAAAAAAATTATATTCAATCCTTCAGTTTTATATTCAACTCTTTATTTATTTTTTTCAATTGACATTTGATTTTCTAAATTTAATGAAAATTATTACTATCAATAAATCTTATGTATTTCCTTAATGCTTAATGAATAATATATTACTATTGAACCTCAACATGTCAAGTGTCAACATAAGAATGATTGACCATTAATTAATATTTTTAATATTATATTCAACCCTTCAGTTTTTCAATTCACAGTTGATTTTCTAGATTTAATGATAATTATTAATATTATTAAAACATATATTCTTCCTTAAAGTTTGATGAATAATGTATTATATATAAATATATATGTGTGTTTAGGAAATATAGTATAATGGAGTCTCAAAAACCAATAAAGTTTTTGCTATTAAATAGTTATTAATAATTGTAAAAAGTTAATAAAATAATTCTTTTTTCCATAAATAATGTATCAATAGATAATCAAGAGGCAATCCCGTAATTAATAGAGAGTAGTGAATAAATTCTCTAAACCAATATCAGAATTGATTTTTTATTATTTAGTATTATTGTTATTATCATTATTATTTGAAGTATTACATTATTTGGTAAGTTTAAAAGACAAGCCATAAATTCTTTTTTTAATTATTACATTATTTAGTTAATAAGTGTAATAAGTTTTAATAATATAATCTTTTTTCATAAATCACATATCTATAATTAATCAAAAAGCAATCTTATAATTAACTGGACAGTGAATAAATTTATTTTTAAATATTAAATATTATGTTTTTTTTTTGAAGTATTCCATTATTTGGTAAGATTAAAAAACAAGTCATAATTGTTTTTTGCCAACAAGCCATAAATTCATATAAATTAGTTTTTTTATAATAATTATTTAACTACTATATATATATAATATTTGGTAAGTTATTTTATTTTATTTTTGGTTAATTAAAAAAATGTATTCCTTATCTTATTAGTTATGCAATTAACTCTTCATTCTATTTATTATCACATTAATTATGGGATTGACTCATGATTTTTCTATACTATTAATTATTTTATCTTACTTTGGAGCCTTAATATGCCACGTGTCGGCATGAGAATGCTTTACCATTAATTAGTTTTTTTTAAAAAATATTATATTCAACCATTCAGTTTTATATTCTTCAATCTTCATTTTTTTTTCAATTAGCGGTTGATTTTCTAGATTTAATGAGAATTGTTTTTGACAATTTATAATTTCATGAGAATTATTACTATTATTAGATCATATATTTTTCCTTTAATGCATAGAGCTTCAACATACCACATGAGAAGGCTTGACCTGACCATTAATTAATTTTATGTTGGAGATGTCAAAAAATAAATCTAGAGAAATACCTCATAATTGTTTTTCATCTTCAACGCATCCAATATCTTAGACCAATAAATTAAATCATAACTATTTAAATTATTGTTGCATTACATTTTATAATTCTCACACATCGTATGAGATGCAATATAGTAATATATAAAAACTGATCCTCACTGCGTCACATGTCATGGTGAGGGAGTTTTGGTTTTAAATAATCTTCTATAAGGGAGCATAAACAGTGGGAATGATGAGAAATATCACCTTTTTGGATATGAGTTGCACCGATGTCACTGCTTTAATAAGTTATGTTTAAAAGGCACCTATTATGGTGAACTACCGAAATTGCCCTTAAATAATCATTTTTCTATTGTCTTTGTACTTTCATCTCCATACTTAGAACACTGAACTCGTCTGTTTCTCTCTCTACAATAAACTTGTCTGAAAATAAACTTCTCGACATCCTTCAGCACAACAAGATAACATATTTCTGAAATACTTCTTTTTTATCCTGCATTTCTGAGTATGAGTCTTGTAACACTTTAACTGTTCCTTTTGTAAACATGAAGGTCGTTTTGTGAATTTTGAATCTGGAAATTTTGAATCTCCGAGCTTTTTCTAAAGGCTCCGAACTTTTTTAAAAAAGCTCGGAGCCTTTAGTAAAAAGCTCGAAAGAAAGTTAAAAAAGCTCGAAAAAAAGTTAAAAAAGCTCGAAAAAAAGTTAAAAAAATGGCCCGAGCCTTTTTAGAAATGTTTTCGAGCTTTTTTTAAAAATGACTCCGAGCTTTTTTAAAAATGGCTCCGAGCTTTTTCATGGCTCCGAGCTTTTTTCATGGCTCCGAGCTTTTTCATGAAGGCCCGAGCTTTTTTATGAATGCTCCGAGCTTTTTTAAAAATGGCTCCGACCTTTTTTAAAAATGGCTCCGAGCTTTTTCATGACTCCGAGCTTTTTCATGAAGGCCCGAGCTTTTTCATGAATTGAAAAAAAAAAAGCTCTGGGGGCGCTGCCCCCTGCCCCCCCGCGAGCTGACCGAGCAACTCGACCACCGCGAGCTCGACGGGGAGCTCGACCCCTTAATGCGTCTGCGTAGCGCCACTCCATTACCGTTCGAGTGATTGCCTGAATTTCAATCGGACTTTCTCTCTCTACTTCACAACTTTGTCACTGTAAACTGAATCAAAGAAATCTGATGTGAAACAACTATTGGGGGTATTTTTGTCCGTTCACCATAATAGGTGTCTTTTAAACATAAGTTATTAAAGCAGTGACATTGTTGAAATACCACCTCCAAAAAGTGCTATTTATTTTTTGAACCTGCATAAACATGCCATGTGTCGGCATGAGAAGCCATGGACATTAATTAATTTTTTAAATATATATATTAAAAATTAATTAATAATTTGGTAAATCTATAAAGAAGTTTGGCCTTAAATTTTGGTACATAAATTTATTCATTTTTTATTTTTGAAATGGATGAAGTTGTTAAATTTGTGTGAGTTTTCATTTGAAACCGATGAATTGATGATCGATTGAAACTGCAGAGATTTTTTTTCTTCATTTTATTGGTTGTTTGCTATTAATTTGTTGTTGTTTTCTTTTTAAATTTATATATATATATATATATATATATTGTGGTTTTATTTACGTGCATGACTTTTGGAGTTCATCTAAAATTCTACATTATTTGATGACTTTAAAAACATTGAAAAACAATTAAGAAACTCGACTCCTAGATTTTCTCAAAAAACTATTCAACTCCTTCTCTCTAATATTTTTCTATAAATAGGCAATCACCCGTAGCTATTTGTCCAATATTTTCCAGCAAATCCTTTTCTTTTTCTGTTTTCTATTACTTTATTCTCTCTTTTTTCCCCTTCAAAATTTGCAATTATAATTTAATTAATAATTGTTTATTGCCTAAACTTATGTCTATATTGATTGATTTGCAGATTATGGTTTTCTACAGGGAGTCAGCTCTTTTGGGATCAATTATAGTCAAGTTGCCACATCCAGACAAAGTCATCGATCTTTTTGTTTTTTGAACTAAGGATCGATTTCTTGAATTATGCTCACAAAAGTAAGAGTTTATGAATCCATAAATATTATCAAATGTTAACGGTAGTCATGGATTAGATCCGCAACAGACACTTCAATGGGTTAGCACAAACGTCAAGCCATACTCTTCTGCTAATCTGCTGTGACCATGTAATACTTTGCTATACATTGTTTAAAGCATTAACTGTTTATAGGTTGTTTAACTATCAGTTGCTAAGAATATTTTAGCATGTAGTAATTTGAAAAGTGATCATGAAGTGTGATATGGATAGTGATGTGAACGAGAAGTAGAGTTTTCAGAAGGATAAAAAACAAATCAAGTAGAGAATGACTATAGAGTATAGGGTAATTATCTATTTTTAATATCCAAACGTTTGAAAGTTGAAAGCATTCACATTAATGAGAGATGTTTGGTATAAGTGTATAACTAATGTATACACATCTATCCAATAGAGTATTGTTGTCTCTCTCTCTCTCTCTCTCTCTCTCTCTCTCTATATATATATATATATATATTGAAAATTCTTTGGGAAAAAAAAATATTTTGGAAAAGATTCATGATCTAACAATTCTAAAATATTAGTAATTTTTTTATAAAAAAAAAAACTTAAAATCATAAATTTTGGGTTGATTTAATTTTGTGATTTATTTTCTATATCAAAGTTCAAATTAAATGTCCCAACAAACAATAAGATAAAAAATGTGTGAATCCTAGCTTAATTACCATGTGTCATCGCGTAAAGTTTTCACTATAAATCACAAATCAAAAAGATAGTTCACCATTCCGCGTCATATAATATAAACCGTGACGAGTGAAGAATCCTTAGTAATTTAAATTATTCCTTATATAATATAAATTGTGTTATTTATTGCTGTTAGTTAGTTTTTTTTTTTTTTTGAAATTTGTTAATTAGTTATATAATATAAAGAGTCCCTATTGATTTAACTTCTCTCTTATATAATATAAAGTATCCTATTTAATGTTGTTAATTAGTTATATATAAAACAGGAAGAGTTTCTATTAATTATGTAAAAATGTTATCATATATGATATGATATATCATATTCGTATCATATCCCTATTAATTACATTATATGAAATGTCTCTATTTAATTTTGTTAATTAGTTATATAATATGAAAAGTCCCTGTTAATTATATACATTTTTATGAAAGCATGAAGGACAACACTAGAAGGAAAAACTGAACATCAATTATCATTCATTGAATAATTTAGTGGGTAGATGTTGGGTTGGGTTGTTTTTATAATAGGGTGCCGATATTGCTAAATATAAATATGATTTACACACCAATTTTATAAATATGTCCACATATAAAAAAATTTAAATTAAACCATTACTATAAATATTTATTTTAGTACCAATAATACCCCTTATTAAAATGAATATATTTATGTTAATATATTTTATTTGTAAACTCTTCTAAATTATTAGTACACCCAATTTAAAAAAATAAACATATTATTTTTGGATTTCTTTTTACCAAGTGTTTTGAATCCTTGTTCCAATTTAATACGGATTAATAAGCCATCATCGGTAGTCAAAGCAAACAGTGCATGATTTTTCTTAAAAAGATAAAAACTAATAAATACATAGATCTGCGCTCATCATTCTTTATATAAAAAAATAAAATAAAATAAAATACGTCTCACTTTACTTTATTGATAGTAACAACATTAAATTAGTTGGTCCGCTATAAACCTGTAACTCATTTTGCGCAATGTAGTCTTTTTTATTTATTTATCACATTTCGAGTTGAAAATATCACATAAAGAAAGTGGAGATTAAAAGCAATATATATATATATATATATATGAAAAAAATTTAAAATTTAAATCTGACAACAATTGCGTGATATCTTACCATGCTCGCATATCGGACGGGCTGCAAACTAGTTTTATCCTATTATAGGAGGATAAAATAACCTCCTCCAAATCACTGAGATTATTTTATCCCATATTCAACTCCTTCACCAATGCTTCACACCTCTCACTGTCTTGCGCTGTCCGTCGTCACTACCACCACAAGATCTCTATACGTCTCCAACTTCTGTTGACCGTTGCGTACCTCTCACTATCATTGCTCCGATCGTCGTCATGACCACCACCTTTGACACATACTAGTATGGTCACCTCTCACCATAGCAGATCTGGAATTTTTTTCCACCACCGTTGTAACAAAGAAATGAGAGAAAGAGATGGGAGGAGAAAGAACGAGAAGAATCAATTTTTTTCAAGTAACAGAGAAATGAGAGAGAGATGGGAGGAGAGAGAAGTGAAAGATTCGAAAGGAGAGAAAGAGATAGGAGGAGAGAGAATGGCAGAGAAATATCGTAGATCACCAATTCACTGGATTGGTTTTTTTTTTAAGAAAAACTTTTTATTTTTGTTCAATCTCATTACTACCCAAACACAGGATAAGACTATTTTGTTATATCCAATGTTGTACCAAATACGGAAATAATTATAATTAATCAAATCCAATTATATCCTATTCAATCCAATCCAATATCTTAAAAATAATCAAATTTTATCATGCGCATCAAACGTACCCTAGTGTACTAAAGATTTGATTGCCAATTCAAGGATATGATTTCAAAATTGTGTACTGTCTTAGTTTTCAAAGTAAATTAATAATTGGTCCAAGAAAAGGAAAATGTGTTCAAGCACAGCAAAGTTAGGAAACAGTTGGGCTTTTTGTAGCATGACAACAAAGAATCATGAATGTGGGTTCAATACTTCAATTAATAGCAACAGTAGGTAGAGGTAGGTAGCACAGATGATGCTAAAATATTTGCCATAAAAAATACATGAAGAGGTTCAAATAAAAATAATAAAGTCATATGGTAGCGACAAGGTTTTGATACCCTATAGGGTCTTTAATTGTATATGAGTAATCGACGAGATGAGGTTGGTCTATTGGTAAACCCCTTACACCTGCACTAAAAGATTACGGGTTCGAGATATCTCTCTTCTCTAAAGACCTGAAATTTATTTAAATTTATATAATATTGTAATACTTCAAAATATATATAGGAGTAATTCAAATTCATCCATCTAATGGTTCAAATAAATGAAGAATCTTAAAAATAAAAAAACTGAAAATTTAAACTTGCAACTGCTCTGTACAGTTGCAGACTTACAGGTCTTGTGCGATAGCTAAATGCCTAAATCCTATAAGGACAATATCATGATTTGTCTGTAGTTCTGAGCATTAACTTTGTAGAATCCAGCAAAAAGAATGCTGTAGGATAGAAATTATTATGATGCTTTGATTTTGTATAGCTAAGCTTGCTGATTCCAATTATATGGGCAAGGGCCAAGGCAACCTCAAATTATGAGGCTTTTCCAACCCACTTATCACTACCAAAAGTTACAAAACAATCACTTCATTTATAGTGTCTCGTATGTATATATGCTGCCATATGTTTGTTCGTTTGTACTGTTTTCCTTTTTACTAATTAAAGAATGTTCTTTAGGAGATTCAGAAGAAACCTTAAAAATGTGTAACGAGTATTGTAAGTGAGACATTATTTAAGTTTATGCTTGTATGTTCCATATAACCTGAATTCAAGTGGGAAAATATCCAAATTTATTTTGTATTCTGCATTCATATTAAAACCTTTGGTTTGAATGCTTAATCTTATCTTACTACAACATTCACCTATGTCTATGTCTATGTCTGGCTGGCATCCTATTACGGCTACTTTGTTTCTCATATCTACTTCAACTGTGGCTAACTAAGCTTGTTCGTGATCGTTAAATCTTCCATCATATAAATACAAATGGGCAAGTGTCGGCAGCAGCAAACAAGAACAGTAAAAGCAAGACAATAATGAAGATATGACTAAAAAAGATAAGATAAGATCAACGACTTTTGTACATCTTTCTGTAAGATAAGATTCCTTATATCGGCCATTGTCTTAGGCCCTGCTTATCTTTTCTTGTATAAATAGAGCCATGCTCTTAGTCACAACACACACGAGATCAACTCACCCAATCTCTTTGCAATCTCAGAGCTCCATAACAATTCTCTTGTATTTTCTTCTTGTTTTGTATTTTCTTTCATGTACAAATTTGTTCAATCAATAAAGCTGTGCATATTCCCAGAATCCGATCAAAGTAAGTTTTTCTCTATTTTTAATTATTTTTATTTGTCCCAAAACCTAGGAAGTTTTGCCTGGTTAACGAAACTATAAGAAAAATATTAAATTTCTAAAGTAACGGGGTCCTAATATTTTATTGAAAGGTTGTGAGGTTGTTTATGTTGTAAAAGTGTCTAGTAGAGTCTCGTTTTTATCGAAACAAGATATTATAGTTTTCTGTCAACAATTCCTTGGTGATCCTATGTGTAAGTCCTGTTGATAGGTTTTTTTGGATTTTAGGAGAATTTGAAAACTCGTTTTGAATCTATAAAAACCATGAGATCTTGAAAAGACCCGTGTAAATGGTAGATGGCAATCCCGCCTTTCTCTCTGAGATGGCAACCCCTCATTTCTCTCTGGTATCAGAGCCTTGTTACCTTTGAATTTAATATTTAGCTTATATGAGTAGTTATAGAAAGACAGACTTCTAATTACAACATCTGAAGTTTAAAACTATCATCATCTATATGTTACAGTTTTTCATTTTGTCTATACAAATGATTATGTTTATTATTACTTTAAGATATTTACTCCTTGTTTTACGTCTCTTTAACATATGAGTATTGTTAATCATATCGAAGCTGATAACAGAGAGAAAAAAGGGGTTGCCATCTCACAGAGAAAGGCGGGGTTGCCATCTACCATCTACACGGGTCTTTTAAGATCTCATGGTTTTTACAGATTCAAAATGAGTTTTCAAATTCTCCCAAATTCCAAAAAAGCCTATCAACATGATTTACACACAGGACCACCAATGAGTTTTTAACAGAAAACTATAATATCTTGTTTCGATAAAAACGGGACTCTACTAGACACTTTTACAGCATAAACAGCCTCACAACCTTTCAATAAACTATTAGGACCCCGTTACTCTAGAAATTTAATATTTCTCTTATAGTTTCATTAACCTGACAAGACTTCCTAGGTTTTGGGACAGATAAAAATAATTAAAAATAGAGAAAAACTTACTTTGATCGGATTTTGGGAATATGCACAGCTTTATTGATTGCACAAATTTGTACATGAAAGAAAAGACAAAGCAAGAGGAAAATACAAGAGAATTGTTATGGAGCTCTGAGATTGCAAAGAGATATAGTGAGTTGATCTTGTGTGTGTTGCGACTGAGAGCATGGCTCTATTTATACAAGAAAAGATAAGCAGGGCCTAAGAAAATGGCCGACACTGGGAATCTTATCTTACATAAAGATGTACAAAAGTCATTGATCTTATCTTATCCTTTGTAGTCATATCTTCATTATTGTCTTGCTTTTACTGTTCTTGTCTGCTGTTGCCGACGCTTTACTGTTGGCTGTTTTTGGCTTTTTCTACCGACACTTGCTTTTGACTGTTTGTTGCTTAGGTGTCGAGGTTATGGTAGGCTTCTTCTTCGAAATCATCAATTCGTCTTCATCTTTTTCTAGAAGCGGATGATCACCAAAACTATTTTCTTCTTCGTCTTGGAGTTCTCGGAGAGCTTCATCTGTTTCAGGACTGAGAAAAATCCAAGGAATTGGATATTTGAACCACACGTTGTTGTTTCTTACGAAGATAGACATATGTGGTGTTTGTCCTACCAGCTTAGGTCTAACCGAGTTTATGCAGAGAAAATACTTTTCAGCTCTTTACCTTTGAAGATATTCAGGGCAAATGTCCAAGCAATCTATATGAGGATTTTCATCATGCATAAAAGATATAGAGAGATTGTATGGGATTATCACAATATAGTTATAAGCTGGGAGGTAATTTGTCATCCTATAAGGCTGGTTGATAATCCATTCACAAGGTAGAGAGTCAATATCTAGGCAAAAACGTTTTCGTCCTCCGTACATTCGGATTGACTGCTGAAGCTTGTCTGGGAGGAAAGCAATCTTTAGTATGTTGGTAGCGTGAAGGCTATCAATCATACCATAGCTAAAAAGTTCTTCAATACCAACTGATCCAAAATCTGGGATTATGAATTCAAATGGGAAAATATCCAGATTTATTTGAACTGTTATGAATTTATACCAAATTTGCTAATACTTTAATCTTTTATGTAAAAATGTAGTCATACCCTTAGGTAATCGTACGCTTAGGGCAAAGAACTTTTGGATTTTTAGAAAACGCTTCAAACTATCATTTTTAGCAAAGCCAAAACTGGTTTGATTTATATCATTAGGTAGGGTTTCTACCACTTTATATATATTTTTTGCTTGATCCCTCATTAGGGTAATATTTATAATATCAAAGGGCATTTCAGAAATTACCGTCTTGTCTTTATTATTATTCTTTTGTTTGTCATGCTTTTGAACACTCTTTTGTTTTTCATCTACCATATATAGCTTCTGAAGCTGATTAATTAACTGTTTAGCTTCTTCCAACTTTTGCTTCAGGACTTCATTTTCTGCTTGTAGCTTTTCTAAAAGCTCATTCATTGTTGCTTTGCAACTTTCTAATTCTTCAGAAATCTTTTTTTTGCTTCATTGGTTCCTTTGAAATGATTCATAAAGCTTTGAAATTGGTTTCGATCATATGTGATGCCATTAAATTCTAAAATGGGTTCGAAACCATCTTGATTTTGTAAAAACAGATTTAAGGATATGTTAGCTTCTTTTAATGAATAAAAACGTTTGAAGATGGGGTTTGGAAATCTTCGACATAACTAGCAGGTTTTTGCCATGTAGAGTAAATTCCAACTTTTCTTCCTTTATAAACTACGTAATAAGAAAACTTGTTATTTTCTACAAAACACTCGCTTAAAATATTAAGCGGGTTTAGAAAACCCTTGTTGTCATTTCTAAAAAACCAAATATTGTTAAGTAAAGCTTCTTGGGGCTTTGTAATCTTGTCTTTTAAAACTTTTAAAGGTTGAAAAGGGACTCCAGGACTATAATTAATATTATAAGATTCTATGCTAAGCTTTTCTGTACTAACGCTTGATGTTGGGAAACTACAGCTTCTTTGAACATTTTTTGAGCTTCCTTCTATTTCTGCAATAGTTAACAATTTATTAGTCTTGACAAAATATATGCTACTGTATTATCCTTTCCACTGATATGCTCAAAATTAGCTTTGGACATCTGCCAGTTAGTGTTTCTAGAAAGCTTAACCATCGTTTACTAATGAAATAGTTCTTTTTCTCAAAAAATTTCTTTTGTACTTTCTTATAAAACTCTACAATGTTATTACAGTCTGTTCTAACAGTAAAAGACTCATTTTGTATGTAGATATGAAACATATTTAATGAATTTATTATTCCTAGAATCTCTAATTTTGTGCTAGACTTTCTGCCTTCTGGTTCAGTAAACTTGTCACTAGCATACTTTGCTATTTCTTCTGTATCATTTGGGCTATTTATTGTGGGCTTTTGGATTAGTATTCCAGTCCATCATTTACTGTTGGCGTCTATTTGTACTATCTTGTAGTAACTGTCTATTGGGAGTGCTATGGTTTTCAAAGTTTTACTATTTCTTTTATTCTTTTTATTAACTTGATATCTTCCGTGTTAAAGTATTTCTGACCATTTTTACTAAGTTTATTGTAAATAGGTCTTACTAATTTGCTTAGATTGGGAATGAACTGTCTTCCATAGTTTAATAGTCCTACAAATTTTTGTAGTTCTTTTATTTCTTCTATTTTGTCAGGGAAATCTAAAATTTTCGTTACTATATGCGGTTGCAATTATATTTTTCCTTTGTCTATTGTTAATCCTAAAAAGTCTATCTTATTTTTGAACAATTCTAGATTCCTTTTTGAAATTATTATATTGTTTTCTTTAAGGGCGTCTAAAACTTTATTAACGTGAACTGTATGTATATATCTATTGTTGCTAAAAACAAGAATGCCATCTATGTAAACAATGCAGAAACTGGAATATTTTTTAAAAACTTTATCCATTCTAGCTTGAAACACTTGGGGTGCATTTTTTAATCCAAATAGCATAACTAACTATTCAATGTGACCTTCAGGGCAACTAAAAGTTGTCCATGGTACTGATTCTTTATCTAACTTTATCTGCCAAAAACTGTTTTTACAATCAAACTTAGAGAACTAAGATGCTTTTTATATACAATTTACTAATTCGTCCTTATTAGGAGTTTATAGATGTTTCTTAATGTATTACCATTTAGTCTTTTATAATTAATTACCATTATGTTTTTGCCTCTTTTCTGCGCACTATGGTTTGTTACTATAAAAGTTGGGCTTCGATATCTACTAGTGCTTCTTCTTTTTACTTTTAATTCTAATAAATCTTTTATATGCATTTTGCATTCATTTCTATCTTCTAAGCTATAAGCTAAATCTTGAGTTATTATTGTGATATCAGGGTTTATTATTTCTATTTGATAAGTTTCCTTGCTTTTTGCATTTATTGGGTTATCACCTATTATGTTTAATGATTCCAAATCGTCTATTTTAAGTTTTATTTCGACTGACCAATTTTTCCAATCTTTGAATCTACTATTTTCTAATCTACTTATATTACTACATTCGTTCTTAAGATATTCTTCTAACTCGTCTATGTTTAATATTCCTTCTGAAAATACACAAAGTGTGTCTAATACAACCTAGAGGGGGGGTGAATAGGTTTTAGTTGATATATTACCAACTTTTCGACTTAATCAATTTCGATAATCCTACTCCATGTTAATAATCAATCAATCCAATATAAATATGCGGAAAACAATAAAAACACAAGGATTGATTTACGTGAGAAACCCTCCAACTGGGCAAAACTCACGGGCTATCCTTCTAGCCACAAACGGTCCTCAAATCAACTATTTGAACGAAAGTTTACAACCTAGGTTGACCTCAAGTCACACCTACTTGGTCACTAACCCTTTCAATCTACCCAACGGGCCTTTAATAGTGATTCTTGACCACAAGCTTGTGCACTAACTTACTTAGTCACAAAGCTTAACAATCAATGAAGAGTATAAACAACCTATGTGAATATGTAAAAGATATTCAAACATGCAATTAATGCTAGGCGACAATAAATGCTTATCTAAGGATTTAAGATATCAATAAATGCAAATCCTAGATATCAATATCTAAATGCAAATGCATGAAGATTTAGCTAGAAGGGTAAAAACGTCCTAAATGCTAGCTATTAATGAACAAGACTCTCAACCAACAACCAACAACTCAAACATGTTATAAATGCCAATAAACATAAAGATATGCAATAAAATCACATAAAAGAGCTAACCCTAGGCCAACAAGAACATAAATAAATACAAAGAGATTTAGGGCATGTTCAAGTTACCTAGTCAATGAAAGCAAGAAGAATCCATGATGAGATGATGCTTGAAGATGTTAGATGCACATGGATTTGTGTTTGGTTGAGTAAAGATGAGTTCTTGGGAGTTTCTCTCTCTAATAGAAGCTTAGCCTATCAAAAATGGCTTCTTGAACTCATGAAAACGAGCAAGGAAGAAGATAGAACATATATATAGAAACCCTAGACAAAACTGCGTCGTTTTGGGTTTGAGAAACAAAATCCCGTCAATACCGCTTGCTGGACCGCGTTGCAGGCAAGTGTCCAGACCGCGGTACACACAGGAGTGCACCGTCTGGACAACAACGCGGTGCAGGGCGCTGTGCATGCAGGTGCACAGGCCGCGGTATGGGCAACAGAGGCTTACTGGACAACACCGCGACGTGGGTCGCTTTGCGTGCACGTGTACAGGAAGCGGTACACGAAGCATGACTCTGCTGAGATATACTGCTCTGTATGCCGCGGTGCAGGCATATCTTGCCAAGCGGTCTAGGCCGCGCTAAGAGAAGAAAATCTCTTTTATGGGCAAGCTCGACACACTAAGAGATGTGCAAAATGTGCAAGTGTGGAGTGTGAAAAGAGGCATACAATACATCATTCAATTACATGAAGATAGGAACATAATGCATGCAAGTGAGTGTGTGCAACTAGATCTCTTCAAAGAAAGTTAAACTAGTGAGATACCTTTGAAGTGCTCTTTGAGGGAGATGATGTCCTTGAAGCTTGGCCTAAATTACCCTTACAAAGAATAATCCCCAATGTGGTTTGTCAAAGAAATAAGCCAATCAAAATATGAGGAACTTACACCTTCAGCTTCGTTTATTTCTAATTCTTTTAATAGAGAGTCAATGTACTCTAAAGTGACAGGTTCTTCTATGTTGTTAGCTTTCTTTATATAAGGGAGGTTTTGTGTTTCTAGCTTTGGTTGAACAAAAGTTGACTTTTTAAAGAAATTTACACCATTTGGTGTGATCAACATGCTTCCGTTATTTCCTAATATAAAATTTAATCCTAAGACAAACATATGGCTACTAAGCTGCTTTGTAACTAGGGTTTGAGGTAGATTATGAGTTTCTCCATTAATTCTTATAGGTATATTAATTATACAATCCGTTATTTGTGATATTTTTCCGCTACAAGCTCTTAATCTTATATCTGCTCATAAGTGAGTCCTATGTTCTTCCGGGGCTAGGCTTTCATGGATTATACATTATTTGCTCTAGTGTCTATCATAACTTTAGTTTTTACACTTTTGTTTTATAAATGATTTCTACATCTATTATTATTAGCTCATTACCAGCTCGATTTACCTCATCCTTTTCGACATGAGTTCTTATACAATCTTTACAATAATAAAATGCCTTGCTTAGTTCATTGTTCTTATATCCTTTATTAAACTTCTTTATAGCCTTCTTTGCAGCTTTTTCCTAAAAATGAAACTATTTCTTCTATAGTATTTATCTCTGATTATGTACTGCTGCTTTCTACTGTACTGATGCTTTCTATATTTCTTATAACTTCTTCAGGTGATTCTTCTGAATCTGGATTACTATAACTTCCTAGATCCTTATCTTCTCTATCGCTGATTATGCATATGCTTTCATTGTCTGATAGATCATTGATATTATGAATTTCAATTTCCTCTGAATTTTCCATATTCTCTATTTCTATCATATTAGCTTTGACATTTTTTGCTTTTACACAATTTGGCTTTATATGTCCTATTTTTCCATACAAATAACACTTACAATTCTTATGACTCTTTCTTTTGTAGATCATATTTCCTTTATCTATGGCCTTCTTAACTTTTTCTTTGTTACACTTATATTTAAAGAAGTTCATTGTGTATGGCATGCTATATCTTCATTTACGATTCTTTTTATACTCTGTCTTTATGCTTATAATATTTACTAGTCCTTTTGTACTTATGTTTGTAGTTCTTTACTCTTCCACAACCTAACGTGGTTACTTCATATAAATCTACACACATTCTACTAAATTGTTGTTGTGCATGTCTTCTAAGTTTTTCTTCATCCCAAAGATCTCTAATTTTTTGCCTAACAAATTCAACCGCAGGTAATGGTGGCCACGGTTCGGTTTCGGGGCGGTTTCGGTTTCGAAACCGCCGGTTTCGGTTCCGTGGCCACCCAAACCGTAACCGAACCGAGAAAACCGGTTTGGTTTTCGGTTTCGGTTTCGGTTTATATATATATTTTTAATTTTTGTGGCCACGTGTCACTTTTCTATTGGTTATATTTTTTTTTTAATATATAAACCCCCCAAAACCGTCCCAAACAGCCGGTTTTGGGCGGTTTGTGTTTCAGTTTTGGGCGGTTTCGGTTTCAGTTTTGGACGGTTTCGGTTTCGGTTTTTTTTGTTTTTGTTTTTGTTTTTTTGTCCACGTGGCACTTTTCTATTGGTTGATTTTTTTGGGACATCCCTAACCGTAACCGAACCGGCTCGAAACCGGTTTCCAACCGGTTTCGTAACCGGCGGTTTCGGTTACGGTTTCGGTTTCGGTTTTGGGTGGTCGGTTTCAGTTTGGTACCAACGGTTTAACCAAACCGTGGGCATCTCTAACTGCAGGTATTAAGGAGACTTGCCAAAATAACCCTTCTTCTTTTCTACTTTTGAACCATTCGCTTAAATCTTTATATAATCGTTCTCCTATCTTTCCAGGTAATTTTGTTACAAACTTCATTAATAATTCTTCATCATATGGTCGTCATATCTGACTCCAGTATTTATTAAATAGATCTACATAGTGGTCGAAATAATGCAAATCACATATCTGTAATTGTTCTAAGCTTCTTATTACTCTAATCTGTTTTTAGGTATCATCTACTTCTTCCATTGATGATCCTGAAATGAATTTTCTGATACCATCTATAAAACTCAAAACTGTTATATTTGTTTCAAATTCATCTAATTCTAGTTTTCTAGTTTCATCCTTTTTCATATATTCTCTCCATTCTAGGTATACTTGCTTTTCGTTGTATCCTAAGGTACTTTCAAGGTATACTAACTTATATTTGTAGTATATAATGCTACTTAAGGCTTCTATAGAATGTCTGATTAGATTTCCTTCCCATTTATTAAATATGGTTTTCCACTCACTAGGCCTATGACCTTGTAGGCTTAATATTAATATATCTCTAGCTTCTGACTCCTTCCTCCAATTTTCTAATTTTGTTTTAGCTTTGTAGATTCTTTCATGTACAAATTTGTGCAATCAATAAAGTTGTGAATATTCCCAAAATCCGACCAAAGTAAGTTTTTCTCTATTTTTAATTATTTTTATCTGTCCTAAAACCTAGGAAGTCTTGCCAGGTTAATGAAACTGTAAGAGAAATATTAAATTTCTAGAGTAACGAGGTCCTAATATTTTATTGAAAGGTTGTGAGGCTGTTTATGCTGTAAAAGTGTCTAGTAGAGTCCTGTTTTTATCAAAATAAGATATTATAGTTTTCTGTTAAAAACTCCTTGGTGGTCTTGTGTGTAAATCCTGCTGATAGGCTTTTTTGGACTTTAGGAGAATTTGAAAACTCGCTTTAAATCTGTAAAAACCATGGAATCTTAAAAGACACGTGTAGATAGCAACCCCTCATTTCTCTCTGGTATGATTTGGAATCGTTAAACATAATAGGTGATAACCCAATAAATGCAAAAAGCAAGGAAACTTATCAAATAGAAATAATAAACCATGATATCACAATAATAACTCAAGTTTTAGCTTATAGCTTAGAAGATAGAAATGAATGTAAAATGCATATAAAAGATTTATTAGAATTAAAAATAATAAGAAGAAGCACTAGTAGACATCGAAGTCCAGTTTTTATAGTAACAAACCATAGTGAGCTGAAAATAGGCAAAAACATAATGGTAATTAACTATAAAAGACTAAATGGTAATACATTAAGAAACAATTATAAACTCCTTAACTTAAGTTTATGTTTGAAAGAAAGGTTATGTTTGAGCTTGCTTTTGTTTGAGAAATAAGTGATTATTTCTCAAGTTTTCAATAAATAGGTATTTAGTAAACTACTCAAAAGCTTCTTATTTTACAATTTACTCCTCTAATAAGCAGCTTTTGAGAAGTTGGATTAGGGTTGCTTTTTGAAGCAAAAGCTAGCTTGTTGCTTTTTGCAATGTCTAGAATACCCTCACTATTTTATTAAAAGACAATACTACCCATATATTTAATAATAATATAATAAAAAACTAAAAAGTAAAAATATGAAAATAACAAAAAATTGATCGGGAATGGTGGTGGCCATCACAGGAAGTTGATGCCGGAGGAGGACCGACATTCACTGGCGATGACGTTGTCAGAGGAAGCCTGTTCCTCTTCTGGCAGAATCCGCGGCGAGAAATGATCGGAGATCTGACGACATCGACTACAACAGCAACGAAGAAAATCGTGTGACAAAGGCGAGGTGTTTTGGCTTGGTGAGCGTTATGTGTTGGTGGTTCTGGGGGCGTCGATGATGGTGTTGCCACTGGTTCTATCATCACAACCTCCATCGCTGTTGATGCTGCTGTTCTTTCCGATAGGAAGCTATGGACAAACCGGATAGTCGAATCGGACCACACTGGCGGCCTGGTCACAATGAGAACCGTAGAAGGTTGATAAGAGGCAGCATGGGATAAGCGGCGGGCTTGCGCTAGGTAAAACGAGTGGCAGGCTTGCACGAAGTTGAACGAGCAACAATTAGGCATGGTGCGGCGGCGGGAAGGGTTTCAAGCAAACCAAACCGAAGTCACATGTCGGGTATGTTTTAGGCCTCTGGTCTGTAACAAGTCCATACTCCCCAAAGCTATTTGAAAAGTCCAAAGCTATCATTTTAAAATTGCTTAACATTGTTAGTACAAAGACATTAAAATGATGTCTACTTTTGTCATTTCATCAAATACATTTTCCACATTTTCAAAAGTAAAGCAATTCTTTGTTAAGCTAATTATTTCTAAACTTAAACTATAAGCGGATTATTTTTTAAGATGTTTTATGTTCAGATTTAAGATCAATCACGTAAATATTGGTATTATTCCTGAAATATCATCGATATTTTTATATTTTGGAAGTAATGATTATATATATATATATATATATATATATATTGTTAAATATATATCATTTATATTTTAAGGATATTGATAATATTTATACCAATATTTTCATAAAATTGAAATCCCGATATTTTCACCAAAATTAAAATTTCCTTCCTAGATAAATTACACTTCGTAACATTCTACTTATAAACCCAAGATCTCCCTTATAAGTTATAACCAATCCAACAAAACCCGAGGTTCTCCTTAAATCAATCCATATATGTTTGATAATTTGATATAAACCATACTTTAAAGTTTGAGTTCTTGTATTTAAACACTTGGCTTGTCACATGCCTCAACCTCAACATATATTCAATTACTTCATAATAAATACAAATTTAATTATGTTATGGGACTCAAAACTCACAAGAATAGCAAAGTTCTGATATCATACATATCTCGTAACCATCATACCTAAATATAACACATTTATAATTAAAAATAAATAGTAGGCCGGAATCCAATTCTTAGTTTTTTTTTTTAATGTTTTTTGTAAAGGCTGGGAAAATCATCATTTACACCGGCAAAGTGGAGATAAAAGATTAAAAGTTAACAAAGCTACCCATGACCAGGTGAAAAAGAAAAGATAAAAGGTGAAAAAGTTTACGCAAAAAGCAAAAGATGAGTATTGGTATGCTTTTCATTTATATTCAGATCTGTACCTAAAAATTGTTTATTATTTTTTATATCGAATACAATCATTTAAAATATAAAATATTAACAAACCGAATGAACTACTAAACTAGCTATGCATTGGTGCAATTATATTCTTTTGAATCTTTTGTCTTAGATAATGATACTTAGAATAGTAGTTTTTTTTTTTTTTTGTCTTTTTGGTCCATCTGAAATCTAGTCGAGAATGGTGGGAGATTATTTGAAAAAGTGGCATCATGTTTGATGTTTCAATCAAATATTGTCAAATATTATTTTCTTCCTTTTATTTTCTTTAATGACCACTTACTCTCCTTTTCTCATTTAAAATCTATTTATATATCATATATGAAATTAATTAATTGATATTGATGTTTAGTGGTTGGTCTCTTTTTAGAGCATTGAAAAAGATGTTTCATAAACTAGTATGTTAATGGTTCTCCCTCTGTTTCAAATTTGAAAAGTTGGCAGCCTACTTTCTAGTGGACCATGACTGTTTTACATTTTATAATTGCAGAGATCAACACTGTAATACACTTTTATTATTAGTTGTCTCCGATTAATTGATCAACTTTAACATCGGGGACAGTTTTCACTTACTCAAAATTCTTTTTAATCTTATATATAGTTTAAATTAAATGATTTAGTTATTAATCAAGACCCATAAAGTTACAATATCAATCAATGTAATTGTTTTTGTATGTTTTGGACAAGTTCTATTAAAAGTTTTTGATAAAATTTTGGAAGATATTTGAATGAATTTCAATAATGTTAGATTTCTGATAAATTATTGCAATAGAGATATTGTATATAGTATCAAAATCCCTAATTTTAGTTAAATTTATTAAACCAACAAGCTAGTAAAGACACAAGTCATCTGCAAACAGTCCAAAAATTGATATTGATTAGTATTAATTAATTTGTTTATGATGCATGCATGACAGTATTTTTTTGAAAGCTAAAATAAACTGCTTGATGATTAATAATTATTTTATTAAATGAGTGGTGGCCCGCTTAAGACATAAAATCCAACACCCAACAACCACTATCATCACCCTCCTCTTATAGTGTATATATATTTAGTTAAATCTCATACCACTTTTCAGTGATCTATAAAGTATTCCAGCAAAGATAATTCAGTGGAATTTAGTGGAATCCCAGGTTATCAAATAGTAAACTTTCCTCCTGCTCTGGGTCCAAAAATGATTTGAAAACAGTTAATGGAAGCCATATATATATATATTTATTTATTTTTGGCAGATTTGGCTTATTACAACAGGTAATAATTATATGTTGAGAAAGTGTCATCATTATAATTTTTTTTGAATCATTCTTAACTTCTCTCTCACATACATGTAAATCACAAAATCCATACACATTAATTTGTAATCTTTTTCTTACAGATCGCATCTACACTATTTTGGTATTCAAATATCAAAGTTTAGTTATTGAATGAATAAATCAAGCCTCCTAGGTATTCTCATAGGAACGGAGATTATATAATGTGAGCATAAATATTCAGTTTTGACCTCGATCCATCGAAGAATCCTCAGTGAAACGAATATATTTAACACGCGTCATTTGATAAAAGTTATCATTAAGCTTCGCCAGCGGAGCATCATGGTCATGATAGGCATCACCAAAAAGATAACAAAGGTAATTCTTTTTTCACTTAGCAAATATCATAGTAAATAATCTGTATCTTACTTGATTTTATCATCGGAGGGTAATCATCAGCGACACCTGTTGGACTGTTGGCTACCTTAACAATGTGTACTTTCGTTATAAGAGAACCTAAATATGATTTAGCAGAGATTGCATTGAACCAATCACAGATTTGATACCAAATGCCCAATTCCAAAGATGAGGATATTCATTTTTACCCTCAACAAATCTCTTACTATTTACGGTTTATTTAAGTATAATTATAATATAAATATCTATAATAATGTTACTTCGTTCAAATTTTATATTTAAATTTATAGTCTAAATGATATAGCATTTTCAAAATTCAATCATAAGATTCTAAATTCTAATACAAAGAAATAAGGATTCTACATTATTTAATACTAAATTTAGATTAAAAAAAATAGTATTATTGAAATACTTATGGATAAAAATTCAGATTATTACTAGAATATTTTATTTATAATTAATGCGAATTAGTTTTGACATATAAAATAAAATTTTAAGTTACTGTTAATTACAATATTTAAAAAAGGATCATAAATTGACAATTTGATGAGTAGAAATGTAGAATATTGGAGAGAGGGATGTCAAAGTTCATGTGGGAGTGATTGGGAATAGCAATCAGTGGAAGTTATTAGGTTTCCAAACCATTGACCTCAACACTCTTCTAGAACATAAAAGAATGTCAGTCACCATACACAATAATTACACATACAATCTTGACCATCTTAAATTGCTAAACCAAGTCTGAAATAAAAAATGTAAAGGGTGCCAATCCAAACCAATTATTTATTTTTAATTGTTATAACAATGTATCGAGTTGGAATACTGTATATGGATATTTTATCCTCTCAATACATTGCATCACATGTCTGTATTTGTTTCAAAAAGAATTTTTTTTTTCCAAATCCTAGAAGAGGGGATATGACTTCGATCCACAACTTAAAATGTGTAGGTATCTCAACTTTAGTATCCTTAAACTCTAAAAAAAATAAAAAATTGTATTTAGTATAATATAATTAAATAATTTACTGTAATTAAATTAAAAGGGTCTAAACTGATCTTTATACTAATCTAAATAGATCTTATGATATATATAATAATAACTGAGATTTATTTCTTTTAAATCAGTTAGATCGAAAGTCTAAATTCCTTTTTAATTGGGTTATCAATCGGTGAATTTGGTATTTTTCAATGTACGATTACGTTCCAAAAAATCCACTCCACTTTTTTGTGAGTCTTTCAAAGTTTTAATTTAAGTATAGACAAGGAGAGAATTGAGATCCTTGTCCTTTGCTTACATTTAAAAGTAAAACAAATTACAAACATATCAAAATCTCATGTTCAATCAAAAACAATAGACCATATGACTTTTATCAAGTAGGACCCATCATGAATTCTTTTTTGCTTTTTCTTTTTTTCCAATTCAACGATCGACACAGCATCAAATGGTGATCACAGCCTCACAGCCGAGCCAGCTCACCCCTCTAGGCTCTAACATTAAAACTCCAAATGTGAAACCAGAAACCACAAGTCGTTATTGACCGTACTCAAAAGGACTTTCAAAAACAGTATTACGGATGCTCTTTCTCCATTCCAAAAACCTGCAATAATTCTACACACATTCAGACTTCCAATTCACAGAAAATTGAAATAACCAGCGATGGTTTGAACAGCAACCACCAAAAACCCAGATCGGAGAAACAAATTTCACACATGGGTATCACTCATTTTCTTGTTTCTCTGCTTCTCCTGCTCGCATTTTCACCTTCACTGCCTATCGTTAGTGGAAACACAGAGGTGAGAGCTCTTTTGGAGCTAAAAGCTTCACTAGACCCAGAAAACAGACTCCTGATATCATGGACAAACAATGGAGACCCATGCAGTGGATCGTTTGAAGGAGTTGCATGCAACGAGCACCGCAAAGTTGCTAACATTTCGTTACAAGGGAAGGGTTTAACTGGAACATTATCGCCTGCTTTGGCTGGTCTCAAGTGCTTGTCTGCTCTCTACTTACATTACAACAATTTGTCAGGACAAATACCCAAAGAGATCGGGAGCTTGGCTGAGTTGTCTGATTTGTATCTCAATGTCAATAACTTGTCTGGGAATATTCCTCCTAATATTGGTGACATGGCCAGTTTGCAAGGTTAGTTGATATGATCTTACTTTTAAATTTCTTGATTTTATGTCCTATATATAAATTAACATATTTGGATGACATGTAAATCAGATTGTTGCTGGAAATCTGAACAAATTTCTTGATTTTATGTCATCTTAATTAACATATGTCTTGAGACTCAGCTTTTTTTTTTTTTTCGTCTCCTTATTTCTGAAATAGTGCATCACAGCTGTGTTTTACATACATGGTTCTGCTTTTCATCTTCAGTTTATTTACTTATCTGGGTTCTTTCTATTTCTTTTGGTGTGTGAAATATTTATGGCTAATAGCTGGAGGTCACTGCTAGCAAATATCTGTTTTACGTACTTTTTGAATTAGCTAATTTGGCCTTGGTTTAATTTATATTTTGTCCCCAAAAAAAAACAACCGAGAATAATAATTTAGATAAAACTATGAAATTTAGTCACTTGTTTTCAATGCGGGCCATGAAATGATCAATCTTCTGTCTTGTAGTCCTAGAGCTATGTTGTAACCAGCTCACAGGGGATATACCCACCCAGATAGGGTCCTTGAAAAGCCTTACAGTACTCACATTGGAATACAACAGATTAACTGGTGAAATTCCTGCAAGTTTGGGGAATTTGGGAATGTTAAGAAGTATATATTTGGGCTACAATCGATTCTCTGGTACAATTCCTGACAGCTTAGCTACAAATCAACAATTGCAAGTTTTTGATGTCAGGAACAATACTCTTTCCGGGGTTGTCCCTTCTGGTAATTGTTTTTCTTCTATTCTAGCTTAGTGCCATTGGAAATTTTTCTTTTTGAACTATTTCTTGTTCACTTATTTTAGTTCTTGATAATTGGAATTAAAGGTTTAAAGAGATTAAATGAAGGATTCCAGGGTGACAACAACCCAGGTTTATGTGGAGTTGAGTTTGCTACATTGAGAAATTGCACTGCGTTTGATACGGTGAACGTCAACAAAGTTGAACCAATTGGATCACACTCAAGCAATTCACCTCCCATAGACATCTCTGAGTCTCCAAATTACAGGGCACATTGCAATCAGACACATTGCTCGAACTCATCAAAATTCCCACAAGTGGCTATAGTTGTTGGGGTTGTTACAGTCAGTGTCATATTAATAGGTGCAGGATTTCTGATCCTTCTTCATTGTCGCCGGAAGAAACAAAAAATTATGAGTACATCCGAGTTTTCTGATGAGCAGCTGAACAATGACCTGGCTAAAGAGTTCAACAGGAATGGAGCCTCTCCACTTGTAAGTCTTGAATATTCACATGGATGGGATCCATTAGGTGATGGTCTAAATGGCAGTGGATTCTCACAGCTTGAGCATCTAAATAGCTTCAGGTTCAATCTGGAAGAGATCGAGTCTGCAACTCAGTGCTTTTCTGAGGTGAACTTATTGGGAAAAAGCAGCTTCTCATCTGTCTACAAAGGAATTCTCAGAGATGGTTCTCTTGTAGCTATCAGGAGCATCAATGTGACTAGCTGTAAATCTGAGGAAGCTGAGTTTGTAAATGGGTTGAATTTATTAACATCGATAAGACATGAAAACTTAGTCAGATTACGTGGCTTTTGTTGCTCCAGAGGCAGAGGTGAATGTTTTCTCGTCTATGACTTTGCTCCAAAGGGAAAGCTCTCAAAATATCTTGATGTAGAAGATGGAAGTACTTGTATACTTGACTGGTCCACAAGGATTTCCATCATTGAAGGCATAGCAAAAGGTGAGTTTTTGCCTTGTTTGCATTAGTAGATGGAGTGTATCTTACAAGTAGATTGCTCTATCTAATTCCTGATTTCTTGCAATTGTTTTTTTTTTCTCAATCAGGTATTGGATATATACATAGCAGTGAAGCTAACAAGCCTGCCATAGTTCATCGAAACATATCTGTCGAGAAGGTTCTCCTCGACCAGCAATTCAAACCATTGATTGCAGACTGTGGCCTTCAAAAGCTTCTTGCCGATGATATGGTCTTTTCGGCTCTGAAAACTAGTGCCGCCATGGGATACCTTGCTCCAGAGTATGTCACCACTGGCCGGTTTACTGAGAAGAGTGACTTATTTGCCTTTGGAGTGATAATCCTCCAAGTTCTCTCCGGTAAACTGATGCTCTCCAACTCAATGCGATTGGCAGCCGAATCCTGTAAATTCGAAGATTTCATTGATTCAAATCTCAAGGAAAAGTTCTCAGAGTCTGAGGCAGCTAAGCTGGGGAAAATTGCCCTTCTTTGCACCCATGAAGATCCTGAAAACAGGCCAACCATAGGAGCTGTAATTGAGGAGTTGACATTTGCAGCACCAGTGATGGCAACGTTTCTATTTTCTTAATTTGCTGATAATGGATCATGAAAATGGACCTCACTGAATGCTGTGTAGCTATAAGTTCGCTTATTCATAGTTTATAATGGTAATAGGCTTTACTTTGAGAACTAAAAAAATGTTGATTTATGCTAATCTTCACTGATTCAAGAGTATCAAATTCATATTTGCAGCATATAATCCTCAAGTTCAAGATTCGGTAAAAAAATTTATTTAACTAATGATATACAAATTAAAGATTATATCTGTTGCATGAATGCATATATCATGGTAGATACAAGACAATTTATCTTGGAACAATCTCCTTTTTTATTTCTTCTTTTAAAAAAAAATACATGTGAAGAAGCTACAAGTTCTCAAGTGTGTGGGTTAGTAGATGCCTGCACAGCCAACACAAAGGCCAAAATATGCAGGCTAAGAACAAAAAGTAACACATGACCTCCAAACATGATACAACAGTCTAAGCAGCCACGGTATTTTGTTGATGCTCTTGAAACCACTCAGCAGGCCACCATTGTGGTCGAATGGCCTCAACCCTCACATCACCCTCCTGTCCTTCTATGGTCAAAGAATCAGACCCTTTGAAGGCTTGCTCCAACCGCAGTACACCCATTCCACGACATCCTAGAGCAGTTGTCACCTTTCCAGCCTTTTTGCCAGATTCAGTGTCGATCACTTCTGTGCCAGGAGCGACTTTTTGCTCCACTTCTGAGTAAACATAAATGAAATGTTTGGTATGTGCCATGATAATGAAAATAATATGCTGAAACCAAATTGGAGGGAAAATTACCTTTTCCCACATTATCAAGAAACCTTAAAGGAAGCAAGCGCTTGCGAATAACTCCCCGGTGGTGCGTACGAGCAATCAATTCTTGACCCACATAGCAACCTTTGTCAAAGTTTATTGCATTTAGACCAGCAAGATTGTATTCAAGCGGCATTGCCTCCCCTAAAGTGGATGGTAACAAGTTCGGATTAAATGGCAGATTAAGTTCTTGTAAGAAAAACAGTGGAAAATCTCACATTGGAAGTAGAAGTGTGGAAAACAAAGAAGAAAACTCTGCCAACTATACAAATAGCTAATGTACAAGTTACAAATACGGAAGCACTCATTTTTTTGGATTCCAAAGCAAATTTCAGTATCCAAAATTTAAAAATTATCTAATGTAGCCTCTTACAAATTGAACCAATCCAAACCAAATATTTTTGTCAATTTGGTTTTCCATCGAGGCAAATTGTGATTGATTTGGGTTCAACTTTTTAACCACCAACATTCAAATTTATTTCATGACAACTTGATGTTTCAGTACTAAAATTAAGAGACAAATAGCTATTTATATATTCAATAAATATAATTACAAATGCATTCGTTTGATGGTTTAGTTTGGGCTATAAATTTTAAAGAATGAGGTTAAACCAAATGTACCCTACTTTCTAAAATCAAAATTGAACTGTCAAACATAAAAAAACCAAACTGCAAGTAGTCAGTCTAGTTCAATTGAACAGTTTAATTCGGTTGGCTAGCAGTCTAGCACACCCCTAAATGCAAGTATATAATATCACGGAATATATTGTTTACTATCCAATATATATATATAGGAATAAATAAAAATGCACCTTTTGGAATTTCAGTTGACCCTTCTGCAACTCCTATCTCTACCCTCCATAAAAGGTAATTCTCTTCAGCTGTTTCTTTGTCAGCCTCAACCAAAGGTGCTGCAACAGAAAAAAGGAAATAAAAGATTAACAATTTAATCAACGGGACATACAGCATTTGAATATGTGCTTCTTAAACTGTGTTATGTAAAATAAGCATATCTTTCAAGCAACAGGTTTGAAAAACTCACGTGTTTTACCAGACCGGAAAATTCCCCGGGATCCAAGACAATCCAATCTGGGATCCTTAAACCATTGCCATCCAACATCACTACCTTGTGAAGCTGACATGCCACTAAGATCACTGCCACTACCCCAGCCAACACTTGCAGCCTCTGGTTCTTCTACAGATGAGGACTTCTCAGAAAGGTTCCCACCATAACGCTGCCAGCAAGAGAAATCTTCTGCAATATTTTCAATCTCAACCTTAGCCCTCAACCGATATCTGCAACAGCAAAATAAATATCCAGAAATTGAATATTCCCAAAAATTAAATTTGTTATAGAAAAAGTGAACAAAACTGCACCACAACATACTGAAGCAGACTTATCATTCCAAAGACAACCTGTAGAATGAATTGAAAGCATAATTGGATCAAAATCACCTGCGTCAAATCTGCAAAGATATCTAGGTAAGCCAACAGAACATGACTAATGGTCATCTCTTATCTATAGCTATGTTGATCTCTTGCCAATAAAAAAAACTTCTAAGATCCTTAAGATCCTTCATGCATGTAGTAAAAAACAGAAGGAAAAAAAAAAACTAATTATAGAGATCTTTGTCTATCTATGACTCTCTTAAGCCATAAAAGTAAGTAAAGAGAAATGAAATGCACAAAAAATAACTATATATGTATATATATATATATATATATATATATATATATATACAGATTGATAAACAAGCATGTAATATATATTACCAATTTGTACAAAAGGTCACTTGCCATCTTCAGGAATTATCTTTTGCTATGAATTCGTCATATCATTTTCTAAGGAACTACACTTTGAAAAAACATGAACTCAACTTCCATGTCACAGAACCCCTTGAGACATGTTTGCCCACAAATTGAGACATGCACTTCTTAAAGCTACAGCCAATCTCACAAGCTGTTATGTAGATTCAACAAAGCTTTTCACATATTAAAACTACAGCCAATTTCACTATCACAAAATTCAAATAACAGGAACTATTGACTGCGTTAAATTCTATATGGGCAACCAGTTTGTAAAGTTTAAAATTTGCTGAAAAACAAAAATTAAAATCGACTGTTAACTGCAATTGAAAATTATTATATATGAAGAATGTTGAAAACAACTTACTTCTTCAAAGTCTGCAGTAATTCATCCAAAACCGACGCATCCACATCGGCAAACACCTCGACGGATGCATTACCGGGACCCGACCCGGGTCCAGACCCGGACCTGTCGAGCTTCTCCTCGGGCTTGGGCGGGGAATACAAGAACAGGTCATACAAAAACCTTCCCTGAGGAGTCAACAGCGCCGCGTAAACAGGCGAAGCGGCCTCGTACGGCAAATTGGGAGTCGGCAACGTGGAAACCTTGTCTCTCTCACCTGCTGGTTCACCGAATTTCCGTACATCGTTGGTTAGTAGACCTTGTAGGAACTTTATAGTGTCTGGACCGCTGAACCGGACCACGGACCGCGATTTCAGGAGCGAGGCCATGGGACCCACATTGTTTCGACCTGCTTGTTGGTGCAGCAGAGCACCGTGTATGGAAGGAACAAATTTGGGGAAGTGCAGGAGAGGTTTAATACGACGCATGGCTTGTGTCGTTTTGGTAATTGATGTTTGTGTTGCACGTAAGACTGTAGAAGTTGAAGGTTGAAGACTGAAGAGCTGAGTTGAGTTAGGCAACACGTGGACCCGGAGTGTTCCGGGTTTCTACCACGTGGATTGAGAGTTTGCTAGCTTTTTTTTTAATTTAAATTTTTCCTGCTGCTTTGTGTTTGATGAAATGCTTGAAGGAGATGAAATTTTACTTTTAGTATTCGATGGGCTATTTGGCTTTGGGGTTGATGGGCTGGGTCGCTAAATGGACCAGGTTCGTTTGCCTCCTATTTCAAACTATTTAAACGATGATTACATGAATACATGCTCTCCAAAACAAAAACAACTGTGATTTTATAGTATTATATTTTTGGAGGTAACTTTAAATAATTATATTCGATGTATCCTCTATTTAGCATCATCCAAGATTGTAGATCCTTGATCAATAAGGAGTGGAGCTGCAGCATTCAACATGTGTATAGAGACAGCAATAGGGTTGCTGATTGTTTAGCTAAGATTGGACAATCATTAGAGTTGGGAATATCTTTCTTTGAGGATCCTCCTCGGATTCTTGCTGTAGCTAGGCTTGTGCCTATTTGCTAGTTTCTCTTGTTTTCTTGGGCATTGCCCTCCCTCTTACCGATAAAAAAAAAATATTCGATGTATGTTTTATTGATTAAAATTTTAAAATTTATAACATATTGTCGAGAATTATTTGTTAAAAAAAACATAAAGTATATGGTCACAGGCATATCTTGTGGTAACCACATCTCTTAACAAAGTTGAGGTGCTGACTGTAAGGGTGTAGTTGGAAACAAATTTCGGGGTGGGCTAACTATTTTTTTTCCTTGTATAAAAATCCTAAAATTTTGAACAAACTACTATGCTAAATTTTTTTATGGTAATCAAATCAAAACGATACAAGAGAAATTTTTTTAAAACAATATATATCAAGAATATACCTAGTAAGAGAAAATGGTAAAACACAGTAAAAATTTTCGATGTATATTTTTCTTTTCAAATCCCACTTTCTTAAGATTTTTCTTCTTTTTTCTAACTTTGTTATCCCATAAGAAGACACATTAATATACAGAACCTAAATCTCAATAATAAAATACAATACTTAAACAACAATCATAAAATACAAACCTAAAATCAAATTCATTATTAGTAAATAAATAGAAAAAATTAAAGTTAAGGGAGTTTACTTTCAAATTGAGAGATTTAAGTGAGAGAGACTAGAGAAGTTAGAGTTTGAGATTTAGTGTCGATCACTTCTGAGCCAGGAGCGACTTTCTACTCCACTTCTGAGTAAACATAAATGAAATGCTTGGTATGTGCCATGATAACGAAAATAATATACTGAAACCCAATTGGAGTGAAAATTACCTTTTCCCGCATTATCAAGAAACCCTAAAGGAAGCAAGCGCTTGCGAATAACCCCCCAGTGGTGTGTACGAGCAATCAATTCTTGACCCACATAGCAACCTTTGTCAAAGTTTATTGTATTTAGAGTGTGTTTGGTATAGCTTTTCAAGTAGAGCTTCTAAAATAGATCTTTTTGTAGTAGAGTTTCTAATGAGTAGAGATTCTAACAAATAAGGCTTTTGGTTGTGTAAATTACAAAAAATGTGTTCACAATGTATTTTTTTAAAATGACTGTTGGTTGTGTAAATTACAAAAAGGGTGTTGACAATGTATTTGTAATAAAAGAGTTGTATGGGCATTTGAGACAATTCATATGTTTTAAAAAAACTCAAAAAAAGCTTTTTGGAAAAGCCCAAATTTTGGGCTTCTCCAAATAGACATAAAATGGTTTTTATAAAGGGTAATTAAGACAATTCATATATTAAAAAAGCTGTTTTGAATTTTTCCAAACAACCAAAAAAAACATCAAAATAGCTTTTAGTATTAAAAAAGTGCTTTTGATCTTTACAAAAGTCATACCAAACATACACTTAGACCAGCAAGATTGTATTCAAGCGGCATTGCCTCCCCTAAAGTGGATGGTAACAAGTTCGGATTAAATGGTCAGAGAAATAGATTAAGTTCTTGTAAGAGAAAAACAACGGAAAATCTCACAATGGAAGTAGAAGTGTGGAAAACAAAGAAGAAAACCATGCCACTATACAAGTTACAAATACAGAAGCACTCATTTTTAGTTTCCAATAGAAACTGAAATCAAAGCAAATTTCAGTATCCAAACTTTAAAACTGAAAGCTAACTGTAGCCTTGTTTAAATTGAACCAATCCAAACCAAATACTTTTGTCAATTTGGTTTTCCATCAAGATGAATTGTGCTTGATTTGGATTCAACTTTTTAACCACCGATTATTCAAATTTATTTACAAGTTTTCATGACAATTTGATGTTCCACTAGTAAAATTAAGACTTTTTTTTTTGGGCAAAATCCAACAAGAGGAGAAAAGCATCAAGGAAAACTTCTGGCATCCCAACTAGGTTGGCACCCCAAAAGAAAACCAAACCCACTCCCGCGACCCCTCAAGAGGAAAAAATTATTGAATAAAAAGAGACAAAATACAAACAGGGGGGACAAGAGCCTGACCCCAAACATCATCTAAAACGATAAAAGGGCAATGGAGAAATATCTCTAATAACATAGGAATTACAAAAAGGTTGGGAAGTAAACCACCAAGAATTCTGAGCAACGGAAAGACCATGAGAGGCTAAACTATCTGCAACATGTTACCTTCTCGAAATATATGGGAAACAAAAAATTTCATCGAAGTGAAATAGACCAAACAACGCCTCTAAGAAGAAAGAAACCGCCAAGGAACATTTAAGGAGCTACAAGATAAAATAGAGACCATGTATGAAGAGTAGCACCCAATCCAAAGATTATGCCAACCAAAATCAAATGCATACTCAATGGCCTTGATAACCGCTGATAACTCTACTTCAAAAGCATGCATGATACCCACAAGAGAAGCGAAACAACAATTAACAAACCCTCTATGATTGCAAAAAACACCACCACAACTGGAAGAACCTGGCGAGCCCAAAGAAGCTCCATCTGTATTAACCTTGATCCAACCTGGAGGGGGAAGATGCCAGTAAACCTCAATGATACGAGGGGCCCGAGAAGGACGAGGACGAGGACGAACCTAAAGCCGATGAAGAAGAAGTAAATCTGACTGCTTGTTATGCATACCACCAATGTTCAAACGATTACAATATTTAAAAGCCGTGTGAATAAAAGCAATGGAGGATATAAGAGGAATGAAGCGGTCCTCAAAAATTAACTGGTTCCTCGCATACTAAGTAGCCTAAAAAATTTGAACAGCTGCCGTGAGCCAAAGGCTGCCCACCTGAGGGCTAGCCTTCCAAGAAATAGCCGAAATAAAGAATTCGAGAGGCGACAATTGAAAATTGAGATGAACTCTAAAGAGACTTGAAAAATAATCGTATAGGATATGAGAGTAAGGGCAGTGTAAGAAAAGATGAGCCAAGGTTTCCGTTGAAGCATAACAAAACCGACAAGAAGAGGCTAAGGACATACCTGCTTTGACAAGAGAATCCTCTGTAGGCAAACGTCCAAGAAGGATACGCCACATAAGAGTTGATCTCCAAGGGGGGATAAATGGTTTCCAAATTCTCTTACCCCAAGGAACCAATCCATGACTTCCTTAGAGAAAACGATAGGCCTCTTTAGAAGAAACTTGACCGGAGGAAGAATGAATCCAAATCAAGGTGTCGCTAATATGAGGCGCAACAAAAATCTTCGAAATCAAAGAGGAAGCTTCCGGATGACGGTCTAAGAAACTGTCTTCAAAATGCCAAGAACCATTAAAATAATAATCTGAAACAACTGCAGAGAGGCTTCCCTTAGCTGCAACAGGAATCCCAAGCATATCAACTAAAGGCTCACCTAACCAATTATCAAGCCAAAAGCGCACCTTAGAATGTTCTCCAATAATCCACCTAGATTCAGCAAGAAGACTAGAGTAATGATCTTTGATGCCTGGCCAAATCGAAGAAGCTATAAAATACTTGCGAACATTTGAAAGAGAAGATAAATATCATGTTCTTAAGAAAGAAAAGACAAAGCTATCATCAGTAATAAATTTCCAAGAAAGTTTTATTAGAAAAGCCCGATTCATAAGCTTCAAGCTTTTAACACCAAGACCACCATAATCCTTAGGCAAACAACAAGTAGACCAAGCTACGGTAACCATTTTCTTTGTATCAATATTTCCAGACCAAAGAAAATTCCGAATAGTGCGATCCATGCTTTTTAACAAAGAGGAAGGCCACTTATAAATCCTGAAAGTATGGATAAAAGAACTAAGAATTACTGAGTTGATAAGAGCTAACTTTCCTGCTAAAGAGAGAGTGCAACCCTTCCAAGTTTCAAACTTAAGGGTCGTTTGTTTTTTTGTCTGAAGATTGAATAGTCCTGAATTTTTCTGAAGACTGAATAGGGACTGAAATCTGAACTTGAATGACATGTTTGTTTGTTTTTTTCCTCACATCTGAATATATTGTCAACATGTTTATTTTTAAAAGTAAAATTGTCTAAAACCAAGTAATTTTTCATTTATACCCACGTTAAACAATTATACATATAATATGGAATAAAAACAATCTAAAAATAATAATTATATATAAACACATATGATCATGATCTTTTTCTTCAATTATAAATATACTTCATTTTTATTAAGAAAAGAAAGTTTTGTTTTTCAAAAAATAAAAGGGACAGTAGGAAAACTCACACAAAACACTATAAAATGATAATATATAAATACATCACCCTAATATCATAATAAAGTATTGATATTAAACACCAATATGAAAAGTGATTATGGTTCTTTTTTTATTTTTAAAGCTATTTAAAATAAATAATATATTAAAATAAAGATTTTTGTACCATATATAATTATGATGAAATTGGAAATATATTATAAAAAGTGGATAGTATCAGAAGAAAAGATTTTGGATTGCATTTAATGCAATTCAGTGATTTGCAATTAATTGAAAAGTCAGGAGTTTTTACTTTTTATTTTAAGTTGTTTTTTGGCATTTTTAAGTTGTTTGGCCACTTATAAAAACAAACAAAACAACTTAATAATTATGATTCAGACCCATTAAGTTTTAAATAGAAAAAACAAACGAGCTCTTACTAGTACTAAAATTACGACTTAAGAGACAAATAGCTCTTTATATATTCAATAAATATAATTATTAATGTGTTTGTTTGATAGTTTATCTTGGGTTTTAAGTATTAACTTACAAAAATATAATACTATAAAATCTTACAATAAAACATACTATATAATTATTTAAGTTACTTAAAAAATTATTTACAATAAAACATACTATATAAAATTTTAAAATTTTAATCAATAAAACATACATCGAATACTTTAATTAAGTTACTTACAAAAATATAATACTATAAAATCTTACAAAAATATAATACTATATAATTTTAGCGACCCAGCCATGTTTCATTGCCCCATCAACCCCAAAGCCAAATAGCCGTGTTTCACTGCCTCATTAAGTTTTAAGTGGAAAAAATAAATGAGCTCTTACTAGTACTAAAATTAAGACTTAAGAGACAAATAGCTCTTTATATATTCAATAAATATAATTATTAATGTGATTTTATAGTATTATATTTTTGTAAGTAACTTAAATAATTAAAGTATTCGATGTATGTTTTATTGATTAAAATTTTAAAATTTACAACATATTGTCACGAATTATTTGTTAAAAAAAACAAAAAGTATATAGTCACATGTATATATTTGTGGTAACCACATCTCTTAACAAAGTTGAGATGCCGAGTTCAATTCTCATCCTCCCAATTAAAAATAAATAAATAAAGTATCGGTATAGACTTATTAAGATTTTGGCTACATTAACCACAAATTTGACTACAGGATTGTTCTTTTTACCTGAAAATTGAATTGAAAACTTAAACCGAATGATATGTTTTTTTTTTCTCACATCTGACTATAGTGTCAACTTATTTGTTGTTAAAGATAAAATTGTTTGGAAACATATAATTTGATATTTATACTCTTATTACTATTAATCCTAATGTATTTTAATTTATACGATATAAAAAACTAAATAAAAATAATTTAACAAATCCTGTAAACATTCATTAGATATTATTCAAGGTTAAGATATGATAAATAATGATTAAATATATATATATATATATATAATAAAATTCAACAATGGAGTTAAAAGTGACGACGTTATTAAAGTTTTTATTTTGTTTTACTTATAGTTATTTATCATTAGTAATAGGTTATTAGAAAGAAATTCATAAAATATAAAATAATGCTAATATTTGGTCGGTGATTGGGTGAGGTTGATGAGGCCACTGATATCAAATTCTTAATTTCCCATTGAAAAAATATTAATAAAGAAAGCAATAATATTATTAATTATTTGGTGCGGTTATAATATTCCTCACGCAATTAAAAGTAGACATCTTCATATATTATAAGGCAAACATATTATTGATATATAGATAAAGCAGTGTTTATCTTAAGCATTAACAGGTGGTGCAAAAGCAAATATGTGTTCGTGGGTCACAGGAATATGGGCACTGTGGATGGGCACTGTGCGTCTTCTGAGATGGTTTGAACATTGCAACTACATTGGTTCTGGACACATTGAGCAGTGGCATCCGCACACTTAATTGCTTTGCATTCTTCATCAATGCGACATGGCACAAACACACGTGATTCGACAACTAGCAAACCTGCCAAATGTAGACATAATATCAATCCATCAATTGTCACGGTTTATAAAAATATTTTTTCAAATTAAAAAAATTTGTTGTACTTATTTTCATTTATATATATATATATATTTATATGACTTTTTAAAATCACGTTTGACCGTACAATATGTATTTTGGTATATACACTATAAATACAACTAACAAATTATATGACTATATGAGGGTGAGAGAGACTAACAAGTAGTGAACAAGAGGACCACCAAGAATGTAGCCTTAGAAGAACTTTTATCCATATTCTCTGTTACTTTGTTTAAGGGGAACAAAAAAAAGTACAATACTAAATAGTTGATTCTTCTCTAACTTATATATATATATAGAACAATAATTATAATTTATAAATTATATAACTTTACTATTTAATGTCAATAATATCTCAATATATACATTATATTTGGTAAGAGCCTAAATATATATAGCATATAATTATTATAATATTATATATATGGTATAAATGATATACAATAATGTTATTTTGGTTAAATTTGGTGTCAAAATCTGGTGTCCACATGATGTGGCATCACTACAATCCATTCATTTAAATGTCACATCATTTGGACATCAGATTTGGGTAAAGTAGATTACTCAATGATATATATAGTATATAATTATCATAATATTATATATATATATATATATATATTTGGTATAAATGATATATGACACGATAGTCAAAGAGGGGACAAGGGAGAGACATGATCACAGTTCGATTCCAACCGTGGAACCGAACCGGAACTATGGTCCAAAAAATTGGAACCGGAACCAAGTGAATCGGAACCAGAACCAAAACTGGAACCCCCTTCAGGCAATTTCGATTCCAATTCCCTCGAATCGGAACCAAACCACGGTCATATCTACTTGAGAGAGATATATAGTATAAAATCTCATATTATACGATGATTCAAAATATTGTAAGATAATCGAAGAAGATATATATTAACATATATAAATGGTATAAAATATGATTGTATAAAATATCATACAAATATTCAGAATATAGCAAGATAATCCCAATAAGATATACATTAACACGGGTGTCAATATTGATGGTAAATATTAACATTCATAAATATGATTTATAAACATATTTTAATTAAAAATGAATATAATAATATAATGTAAATCTGTTAATTACACCCATTAATCATATGTTGATGAGATTTTAATGATCTGTTATCATGTAGCAACCAAAGGATCTGTTGTCACGTAGCAACAAAATCTATGGCCAGGATTTGCCTTTTTTACTTTTTTTTTTCTCATGTAATTAAAACAAAAATTGTTTCCTCCATTGAGATCGCACATCTCCTCCAAAATGGAAATGTTATGTCCGCATTTGAATGTGTAGAAAAGGAAATGTTTGATATGGAGATAGATCTTTGAAGGTAATGGTGATGATTTGGTGAAATAGTCCTCTTTGAAGGTAACAATGACAAAGTTAATGCTTAATGGCGATTGAAAGTTTGAAACAAAAACACTGTTGTGCTTACTTTGTATTAGAATCAAGATGCTGCCATACTGGTTTGTCGATTTACAAAGTGTTGGAGATCTTTGATCTTGAGATAGATCTGGTCAAGATGCTGGTTTTTTAAAAATTGTCATAATTAGTTTTTATTTTTATTTGTTATTTATGTTTTTCTTTCCTTCCTTTGTGAATTTTTTTTTTTTGAAAAAAATTGAAAGTTATTAAATTTATATTAATTATTAAAGATGGAAGCAGTTATTCTATTTTGCACTCCAACAGTCAACATCCATCAAACTGTTAATTCAGGGTATTTACATGTAATTACAACAAAACTAACCTTTTTAGCTTGTCTTTAACTCTTTATGCCAAATGTCAAGGTACTTTATTGTCATTTGTCCTGACAAATAAAAATTCGAATATGGCCTCCATGGAGGAAGCCGTCTTACTCTAGCTTTTACTATATAGGTCATATTGTGTCGTCTTAAATGAATAGTTAAGGTTAGTATGTCCATCACATTTACACCCTTAAAAAAAATGTAAGTTTGAGCCATCTTCTCTAAAGAAAAATCTTAAATTAATTATAATTGTTCAACAAAATGAATCATTTAAATGACATACTTAATTGATACGTTTAACAAATTTAAATGATACGTCAACCTATTTAATACATTTATCTATAAAAAAAATTGGCATACTTTTATATTCAAATCAAAATTCTTATTTATGAAACATGCAATAGTAAAAATCAATAAATAACCAAATTAAAATATAAATACTTTAATTCAAGATTCAAAAAGGTAATTTTCAAGTTCATACAATTATACAAATAAATCCATAAATACAATCCTTAATAAAAGAGATGAAAAGAAAAAAAAAATTGATCCACAAGCTCATAACATAAACAAAAGCCACATCGATAGATAGGTTGATTAGTCCATAAACGTGCAAGGAAAAAAAAACAACAAATACATTAGGTAATTACTTTTAACAATTAAGTAATGAGATAAACAAAATATTAATCAATAAAGAAATGGTATAATTAATTCAAACTTATTTAGCGTGTTAATAATATTCTTCACGTAATTAAAAGTAGATATCTTAACATATTATTAGGTACGTAGAGATATTTATTTCATATGATTAATAGATAAAGAAGCATGAATCTTACTTAACAAGTGCAAACGCATATATAATAAATACAACTGCCTATACGTTTAGGATCACATGATTTGCATTGATCATTGTATCTACAATCAAGTCTACGTGCATCATTTCAGTGGTCTGAACATTGCAGCTACACTTATTCGAACACAATGAGCAATGCTTTCCTCACATTTGAGATCTTTGCATTCCTGATAAATGTGAGGGCCGGGCGTTTTCGGGTTGGATTGGGTTGGTTTTTTTCTAACCCAATCATATATTGGGTTTGAAATTTTGATACAACCCGACCCAGTCTAATATAAATTTTCAACCCAAGCCGGACCTAATATTGCTGGGTTGGGTTGGTCATAAGCACAAAAAAAAATATAAAAAAAATCAGTTACTTATGTATGTTATTTTTCTAGCGATAAAGATCAATTGTTATAGCGAAGCTGTTGTATTCATACAATTCATAATGTTAGTGGTTAAAATTTAACTCACAATATCGAATTGCACACATCTAATGTAATATATATATATATATATATATATATATATATATATATATATCCGGTATTATTCTGATCAGTACGCACTGATGAAAATATATGTGAGACAATCATTTATAGAGGAGCTTGGACAAGTGCATACACACAAGTCAAAGCCTGTAAAATGAGTGGCTCACATTCAATATTCTTATATATTTCCATCAGTACGCACTTATGTGATAATTTCCGTATATACATTAGTCATTTTCTCTTCAATGCATACTGATATAAAATATATCAGTGCATTGTATGTGAGTCATAGATTATGGATAAGCACCCACAAATGCATACAGACTGAGTCAAAGCAATTGAATCTAATTGTCCACTTGCGATAAATATTTATCGGTGCGCACTGAGGTGAAAATTTTCATATATATATATATATATATATATATATATATATACAGTAATGCTAGGCTTCCCAAATATTTTTCCAAATTTCTTTCCAAATAGTGTTGACACTTGACATGTCAACATCTTATAAATCTTGAGATTATGTGATGAGTGATGTGAAGTTGACACGTCACGTGCCAACAAAATTTGGAAAAAAAAAATTAGGAAGCCTAGCATTACTCATATATATATATATATATATATATATATATATATATATATCAGAAATTTTCAAGTCAGTACGCATGATATAACTTCATCACTGCGTTGGATGTGGACCATTAGATTTAAATACTTTGAGTCAAATTGTAAATAATTTTTCTATTGTCAGTTCGTTCTAATATATTTTATATCGGGACAAAGAATTAATGTAAACCATTAGATTTACATATTTTGACTTAAAGTGTATGTACTTGTCAAAACTTTTTCATAATATGGGTCCGCATTCTTCGTCCTGATATATTTTATTTCATGACGAACTGACAATAGAAAGAATGTGTATATATATATATATATATAAACAAGAAAAAAAGTGAATGCAGTGAATAATCCCAAACTTACTGAGTTATTGTGGGGATGAACATACAGATTATAGATAAATGAGTTTAATATTAAAAAATGGGAAAGAATCATCGTTCCACTTGAGGTTTGCCATTTAGTAAATCTGTCACCTCTAGTAGTATTAATGACCATTTTTCCGCTAAAAATAAAACTATTCATCATTTGTTAGAAAACAATACCTAATATGCCCACAAATGTTAAATAGATAAGGGTAAGAAGGTAAATTGGTAATAACTTAAATTACAAATTATTTAATAAATTATATATATATATATAATAAAAAAAATCTATGTAAAAAGAAAATTCAGATTTACTTTTCAATTCTCTCTTCATATCTTTCATTTCTCTTGTATCTCGCACGCGGTTTTCTCAACGACGTCTATATCCTCACCGACGATCTCCTCAACACTCGGAGTGTATCTTTTGTGTAATTTCCAAAGTTATCGATGTTGCAATTGTCTTTTAACATTAAAAGTATTTGTAGAAGAAATAAAAATATTCAAAGACACATATACCCATTCTTTATAAATAATGTGTACAGAGTTTATGTAATTTTTTGCTAAGAGTGTAAAAGTCATTTCATTTTCAAACAAATTATATGGGGATATAATTGTGCACTATTCCCCAATTCTCTTCCTCTGTTTGTATATAGTCAATGGATATATAAAAAAGAAGTAAAGCAAAGTAAAACCATGTGATTGATATATATTATCTTCTTTTTTTTTTCTTCTGTTTGAAGTGTAACGTGATTGACATTATCTTAATTTATATATAAAGAGTGATTTGGGTGAATGTTGCGAATTATTGAGTTTATGTGGCATAATAAGTCATGCCATCGTTACTTTCTTTAATATTACGTTTACATGTAATATATCGGTAGTGGCTTTGCTACAAAAAGTGTTGTATTGAGAGATGCTTGGTGAATGGTGATTGGCTTGTTTAAATATTTTGTCAATCCCTCTTATTTTTTACAAGTTGTCGATTCTTACTCAAAGGAGCCATGTTTTAAAGTGCTTTATTTATTATTAATATCTGGCTTGTTTTAAAGACCCATTATTTTAAAGTGATATTTTTTTAATGTAATTATAAATTTTTTATTTTGATAACTTTTTTATTTGTTGTTTTGTTGTATTATAGTTCTGATTTTGAGTTATTATATTAATTTTTATAAGTTTTTATTAAAGAAAAAAAAATCAAGTAGATATACGTGGAGGATTGGATGCCTCTTTTTTTTTTCACCTTAAACCCCAAAATCTCAGGATCAGCCCCTTAAAAATATTGTTAATCTAACGGAGTCTTTATTTTTTATTTTTTCTTTTTTTTCCTAATGTAGTCTTTTAATACCATGACCGATAAATATTTACGTATAGATGTTGTTAGATAGTCTAGGATAACAATAATACTTAATTTATATAAAATAGAAGATATTATAACCTAAAGACTAGCAAAATTAAGTAACTGATAAGAACATTTTAAGGTTAATTTTGTTATGCTTTTTTTTTTGCTAGTTGTTTAATTTAATATTAATATTAATATTTTAATTGATTATTTTTAAAATACATGTGAAATAAGAGAGAAAATTATAATCTTATGGATAAAAGTTTGCTCATATGAGGATCTCGAAAATAAACATTGCTTAGAGCAGTTCTGTTTAGGTCCTTTACTTCTTTGCTTTATATTATTATATGAAGACAGAGCTTTACAAACAGTGGTCAAAATTAATAAGCTTTTGCAATCCCAAACTTTAAAGAATTAATTTACTTTAACATGACATGAATGATTTTCATTAGCCTCCAAAATCACAAGATTCTCTAGCTTGCAGTAAATGGTAAAACCCAACAAAAGAATCAAATGTTTTTTTGAATTCTAATATCTTAAAAGCATATATATATATATAAAAGAGCAAACAAGATTGGTGGAAAGCAGTGTCTATATTATTTTTATGGTGAATATATGCTAATACAAAACAACATAAACCCACCTCCTCTGTTTTTATAAAAAAAATACAATAAGCATTCTATTAGACAATTAAAATTATTATTAATACAACACAACTCACACCGTTGTTTAACATTAATATTTTAATTAGATTATTTTTAAAATGCGGGTGAAATAACCATGGAGAAAAATTATTAGGTTATGGATAAAAGTTTGCTCCTATAAGAGCATCTCCAATGCAAATATGCATTTTTGAGTTTCTAAGAGCATTTCCAATAGTAATATGACATGCATTTGAAAAAATTGTGATATGTCAGCATTGTCAAGTCAATTGCTTCCTATATGGCATGCAGCTAAACTTGATAGATATCTAAATGAAAAAGTGGTCTCCAATGCTTTATTTGTAAAATAAATGTTTTTAATGATATATCAATTATTATTGGTCTCTTTAAATGTACTTTAAAATTGTTGAATAAAACAAAATAGAAGATAAGAGTGGTTACTGACTAGGCCAATAAGATGGTTGTCCAACAGACCGTCTGAAATCAGAGAGTCATGTTGACAGTCTCTAAAAAAAAGTTGTCACCTCAGTTTGAAGTTGTACTAGAGAAGTTGCATTGGAGATGAATTTTTTAACAAAGTGGATGTTCATCCTACTTGTCATCTAATTTTTTTCACAACCCACATTAGTATTGAAGATGTTCTAAATAGTGTCACATCAGTATTTCTATTCATTATGGACCCACTTTTGAAAAACAATTAGAGAAATGCATATTCACATCTCCAATGTAATTATCTAAAATTAAATATGCATCTATTTTATGACCAATCATAATAAAACAATTATTTCATCATCTCTCATATTTTATTTAACAATTAAATGAGCTTTAATATTATTGGTGGAAAGAGTTAGAAATCCTAATCAGCATATCTATGAGAGTTTCTAAAATTAGAAACTCAACTCCATATTCTTTAACTTTTTTCTTGCCACATCATCTTCATATTGAAGTTAGATAAGTGTCTTGAAGAGAATTTTTCTAACTTTTTAACTATCTATCCAATGTGGCACTTAATTTTCTTCAAATGTATGTTTACATCGGAGATGCTCTAAGAATCTAAAAAATAAAAATTGCTTATGGCACTACTGTTTAGGTCCTTTTAACTCCTTTGCTTTATATTCTTCACAATCAGATGTCCAAATTAGTAAGTTTTTGCAATCCCAACCTTGAAAGAATTGATCTGCTTTAACCTCTTTTTTTTTTTTGACATTTTTTGACAATTGCTTTAACCTAATTAACATGAATGATTTTCATTAGTCTCCAAATCAAAGGCAAAAGCACAAGATTCCCTGCTAGCTTGCAGTTAATGGCAAAACCAAACAAAAGAATCAAATGGCTTAGTAGTTTTCTCTGCTTTGTTGGGTGGGTTTACTCCACAGCCCACTCTGACACATTATTATCGTCATTACGTTTACTTTTCTTTGCACTTTCTCATCATTGAATCTTAGACTAGTAGCAGCCAACCACGTAACAAACCTAAAGCAGCCTTCGTTGGTGTATGAGTCATAGAAATGGATTATGGTTCATAACTCATAAGGTTTTTCTATAGCGCAATGTCCAACCGTCTTGTATGAGAATGTAATATTATTATACAATAATTTATTTAATTATATGTAATACTACAATTTATACAATGTTTTGGGTATGTTTATATATATATATATATATATATATGTTGTTAAACAAAAATAAAAAATAAAAAATAAAAAATGTTATTATAAAGAATATGATTCTGTTGTAGTATATTTTCTTGAATGAATTCTTATGTTATAAAAATAATAAATTTGTAATATATATTTATTCTTATAACATGACAAAAGTTAAGATGGCTTAGCATTAAACCCTTGACACTTACATTCAAATTCCAAAAATTTGCACTTATTAATACACAATATTTTTCCCATCGATATGCACTGATATAAAATACATCAATGCATTACATATGTACCATAGATTATGAATAAGCACCGACAAGTGTATACAGACTGGATCAAAGCAATTAAATATAATGGTCCGTATACAAAACACTGATAAATATTTATCAGTTCGTACTGAGCTGAAAATTTTTCTAAATATACATAACACATTTTAGGAAATATAATTTTATATAATTTAATTATTTTTAAATTTATATTATAATATTTTTAATTGTTATCCTAATTTATTTGATTATACTTTTTATTATTATTATTATAGTTACATTAGTATTAAAAAAACTGATAATTAAATTAATAGTCCTTCAAATCGGTGTAGCTTTAGGTTGGTTTAATAGTAATATACTATATTAAATACCACAATAGAATTCTGGCAAAGTACCAAATCACACAGCAGTCAGCAGCCAATCAGCCATGCACTTACTCTAACAGGTCACACCGGTTTTAAGTTTAATAATCAACTTATCTATTTTGTATTTTTCAGTCTCATTGTATTTTACACACACAAATTGTTTCTATTTTCTTAACTATGACCTTATATTGAAACAATCCTGTTATAAAAGAAAGGGACTTGCCAAACAAAAAGCTAGAATCATGGAGATGGTCCACCATTCACAAGTGGATCTGAAATTTTGGCAAGCTTTTCTTCATGGTTGGATTATTTATTCTTCTCATATTTGTTTGAATAGTTTCCATCGTGTCATCGTGAGCATATATTTCTAGTTTTATTGTACAGTACTAGGATTTTGATACACCTAGTATTTTATAATTATTTACAAATTTTACCTCATTAAATCATTAATTATAATAGTTCTGCTTCAATAGAAAAAAAGATTAATAGTTCTTTTATTGATTGTGATTAAAAAAATACCTTTATTGAAGTTTAATGGCCGACAAGGATACGAGATTTTCATCAATTAAAATTACTAGAATGAATCAATATTTTATTATCCAGTATCATCAACTAAGAATTTCCCATACAAAACATTAAAATTCATGTTAGGCCAGCGATAATAACACTCCTTAAAAGCTGTATCTATAATCCTTTTGTAATCACACGTACCTATTAAAAAATTTAAAAAATCTCTAATTTATAAATAAACTCCACTTAATACCAAAAATATCATTTCTTTAGTTATACTATATTCTATTTTTATAAATACACACCACCTATAACTATTATTATGTTATTTAATCAACTTTATTATTATTTCAGATTTTGTTGTTATCTTTAATTCTCTTACTAATTTTTTTTCTTCTTTTTTCAAAGTTAAACTCCATTTTTTTTTGTTAAAAAAACCATTTAAAGATTTTTTTTTCATTAGAGAACTACTTTCTGTTTGAGAGAGTTTTAAGGATGCAAGATTTATGTCATGTCTCAATTGATGTGGAAGTAGATAGATGTTAAATGATATTTTAAAATATATATATATATATATATATATATATAGGTGTTCGAAGGAATTGAAGAACATCTATTTTTTTTTAAGAAAGAACATCTAATATTGATAAATAAATAAAAATTAAAGTATGTTTAAAATAAATAAAAATATATATATAATATAGTTAATTTAAAAATCTGTTTATATACATAATGATTTTGTTCTTCTAATAAAAATAATTTAAATCAATTTAAAACTTACTTTTTCACAACCAAATTTGTTTCATGGTTTTGATTCATTTTTCATACTTATACCAATCAATTTGTATTTCATTAAAAGAGACTGAAAATATATTTAAAAGAGAATTTAAGGTTTATTAAAATGGAAAGAGTTTTTATTATATATGTTAATATTAAATCATTAATAGGATTTTTTTACAAAATATTAAAATAGGAAACTAATTTATAATTATTGGTGGGTGTACTAATAATCAATTTGTCCTCTTAGTAATTTTAATCAAGAGTATTATTAGATTTTTAAAAACAAACTAATTTAGGGTGTACATATATTTTTTAAGGGATGCAAATATCGTTACTCTTCATAATATAAGATGCTATCACCGGGCCCGACCCTAAGGGGAGTCCATTCAAGCAACCGTCTAAGGTCGCCGATTTTAAAAGACCCACAACATATAGTTAAAATATAGGGGTATTATCACCAAAGTCCCTACTTTTTTCATGAATTGTCACTTTTTAAAACTTCTTTGTCATATTAGTCATTTTAGTCCCTTGTTTTTTTTCAAAATATATCACTTTAGTTCATTTGACCAAAAACTAACGGTCAACTATAACAGAATGTGTAAAAATACAATTAGTCCCTATAGTTTCAATAATAGTTGGTCATCCCCTGAAAAAAAAAATTAAAATACCTCCATTAGGGTTCGAACCAAGGTTGAAAGACACAAGCTCTAGCCAGCTTAGCTACACCAGCTCATTATTGAAGATTTGTTGATTATAATTATATAATTTGTTTAAACTAATTTAAATCTATTTATATAATTTAAAATAAACTCATATTTAATAATAATATATTAAAACATATTTATGAAAATTAAAAAGAAAATAACAAAACAAAAGGAAACCTAGAAAATCCAAAAAATCAAAACCCCGTAAATTTTTTTTATTTTTTTCTTGTTTTGGATTTTTTTTTCCTTTGCAAAAAATATATTATTTCAATTTGATAAAAAAAAACCAGAAAATCAAAGCTCATAAATTGAAAAGGGAAAAAATCAACAAAAAAATAAAATTAATAAAAAAAATTATTTTTTTCCTTTTGTTTTGTTATTTTATTTTTCATTTTCAAAAATATTTTTATATACTGTTATTATATGAGTTTATTTTAAATTATATAAATATGAGTTTATTATTCTTTTTCTTTTTCTTTTTTTGTTGTTGATTTTTTTCCCTTTTCAATTTATGGGCTTTGATTTTTTGGGTTTTTTTTAATCAAATTGAAATAATATGTTTTTTGAAAAGGAAAAAATCCAAAAAAAGAAAGAAAAAAAAAATTTACAGGCTATGAGTTTATTTTAAATTATATAAATAGATTTAAATTAGTTAATCAAATTATATAACTATATATATATATATACATTTAAATCAACAAATCTTCAACAATGAGCTAGTGTAGCTCTGCTGGTTTAAGCTTGTGTCTTTCAACCTTAATTTTTTTCAAGGTTGACCAGCTATTATTGAAATTAGAGGGACTAAAAGAAATTTAAAAAAAAATAATAATAAGGGTAAAATTGTATTTCCATACATTATGTTATAGTTGGCCATTAGTTTTTAGTCAAATTAATTAAAGTGATGTATTTTGAAAAAAATAAGGGACTAAAGTGACTAATATGACAAAGACATTTAACAATGTGACAATCTGTGAAAAAGCCGTCTTCTTTGTTGTAAATCAAAGCAACTTCTAGTTTAATTGGAGATCATGAGTAGAGGATTTTTTTTCTTCATTTTGGGAACAAAAACAAAAGAGTTGTGTCAATAAAGTTAGTAAAAATTGCCACATCCTCCACACCACAAATGAGCTCTGTCAATAATTGGAAAAAGAAAAAGAAATAATAGAGAGCCGTGTGATGAATTGGAAAAAAAAGTTGTGTAGAGTGAATAATTGGGAAAAATAAGTTTAAAAAAAAAAAGATAAGAGTGAAAAAATGGTAAAAGAAGAAATAAAAGAGTTGTTCAACTGTGAAGAAATGGTAAAAAGAAGAAGAAGAAGAAATTGAATGAGAGCCGAGAAACAAAAGAAGAGAGAACACATTAGATTTGAACAGCAGAGGAAAGCTATGTATAGGGGCTGTTTTCAAATTGGATTCGGATCAAAGATTGCATATATATATTTATTTATAAAACAAGTGTCCCTTGTACTTGCTTCTCAAGTGCAACTTGATCCTCTTTCTTTTACTCTTCTAGCTTTTTAGGCAATATGATAATATCATTACGTGGAAACAACTGGAAGTGGTCCATATATTAAATATGCTTTTGAAAATTTGATTATTGATCAAAGGTTAATTCTGTTTTTATTGTTTTTGATAGAAGCACAAGACAGTGAAGAAATGTCTGTAATTAATTACTAGTTTTCTTGGGTGTTTGTGGAGCTATCTTATCTAGAGGTGGGCAAACAACTAAAAAACAGAATAGAACCGGTGAACTAAATTGATCAAATCGGTTTTTTTTCGGTTTTCTTATGCTGACCGGTTCATTTTTTTGAAAACAGATTGGATCGGTTTTTTTTTCCGGTTCGTTATCCCAAACCAGAAAATCAAACCGAGATCCAATATATATATATATATATATATATATATAAACCTTAGTTTAATGTTTAATAGTCCATGAAACTATAAAACTATAAAAGTGTGTCACATCATATTTTTTTATGAGTATTATTTTAAACTAGTATTTTCAATTCGTTCAAGCCTATAATTTAATTTGGTCAAAGGTCCAAAAAGATTAAAATATGAAATTATATACAATAATATAAGCCCAAGAATTTGGCCCAGTAGAACTAAAACCGAAAAAAACCGAACTGAACCGGTCCAATTCGGTCGGTTTTTGATTAGTTGACATTTGCAAATTTTATTGGATCGGTTCATATTTTTAAAAACTGAACTTTATCGGTTTTTTATCTGTTCTATTGAAAAATGAACCAATTCATTAAACGTCCGGTCATAATATTATCTCATACAAATACAAATGGGATTGTATTGCAACTGATTCTGGCAAAATTTTGAAAAAGGAAAGGTGAAAAAAGGAATTAAAGAAATATATGAAAACAAAGGAGTTTACCCTCCAACAATAATAATGGACCTAATTATATTTTACAATTATATAAGCTTTGATGTTTGCATTGATTTAAATGTGAGCCAAACATGCAATAATTCAGGATCGAAACAAAAAGGGAAAAAGGTTTGGTGATCTAGTAAGCAAATAGTGTACTAATTAGTTGTCTACCTCAAAAACACTAGAAATTGAGAACAAACAAGATTGGAGTAAAATGCTAATACAAAACAACATGAACCCAGCTTCTTTATTTTTATAACTAATACAATAAGCATTCTAAAATGTATTAGATTAATACAACACAATTCATACAGTAATATTAATTTTATAATTGCAGGTGAAATAATCTTGGAGAAAAGATTATTAGGTTATCAATAAAAGTTTGCTCATGTGAGAATCTGGGAAATAAACATTGCTTGTGGCACTACTGTTTAATGGTGTAAAAGGGGGCCGGCCCGGCCCACATCAGCACTGCCCTCCGGCCCGTTTTCCTAAATGGGGGCCCGGCACGGCCCTTCCGTGCCGTGCCGTGCCAACACGTAGGCCAATTTGGCGGGCCAAATGGGCCAGCCCATATATATATATATATTTTAAATTTTTTTATATATACTTAAATTAAAAAAAATAAAAAAAAATAAAAAAAAAAATTCCGCGGGCCCAACGGTCGGCACGCCGTACCGGAACGCGTGTCGGCCCGGCGTGCCGACCGTTGGGCCTGGCACGTCGTGCTGGCGTGCCGTGCCGGGCCGGCACGCCGTGCCTGGAACCCTGACCCGGCACGTGCCAAGAATGGGGGCCGTGCCAGGCACGGCCCGCCATCCTTGGCAGGCCGGCCGGACCGGGCCCTCCAGGCCCGGCCAATATTTACACCACTACTACTGTTTAGGTCTTTAACTCAGCTTTATATGCTTTACAACCACAACCAGATGTCCAAATTAATAAGCTTTTGTAATCCCAAACATAAAAGAATTGATTTGCTTTAACCTAATTAACATGAATGATTTTCATTAGTCTCCAAAAGCACAAGATTCCCTACCTTGCAGTTAATGGCAAACTCCAACAAAAGAATCAAATGGTTTTACACTTTAGTTTTCTTTGCTTTGTGTTGATCAACGTCCATCGTTTTCTCTGCTGAACACACAGGATTAGAGCCTAGAGGAAAGAATTTTATTTTTGATTGTGAGCATTCTGGGATTCATTTTTAGCCAAAGTTACTTCGTAGAGTTGATTTGCAGAATTAGAATCCACTCATGCAACTTAATTATTCAGTCACATCCAATATATCTTTTTAATCCTTTAATTATTTTTTGGCATGAAATGAGTGGAAGTTAAGCTCTTTAAGATGGAAAGGGTACTAATTAAGTCACACACTCCCATATGTTGCCCAAAATGCACTGCATTTCCAACACCCACTAAATGGAATGATCTCACCGTCAATGTTATTTAGAAATTAACATATGATTTAATTGAATACCATATGTTAATATACTTGATTTGATACAAGTCCTTCAGTCACACATTCCAGTAATGTTTTGGAAGAGTCATAATCATTTCCCTCGATTTTCAAATTATAAGTTTAATTTTTTGATAATTTATAACGGAGTTCAAGTGAAAAAAGGCATCAAAGAAATATATGAAAACAAAAGGAGTTTAGCCTCCAACAATAATAATGGACCTAATTATATTTTACAATTTAAACTTTGATGTCTACGTTGATTTAAAAGTGAGCCAAACATGCAATAATTCATTGGTTGGTGACTGTGTATTGTGATGCTTTTTCTTGACATAGAATGGCAAAAAGATTAGATTACCCAAATATCTAAAAAGATTAGATTACTGGTTTTGGAATTTTTATACTTTATATTTAACATTTAAAAAGCTTAGAGAGATTGATGATAAAGCATGGCCCAAAGGTTATTAAGAAAAGAATGGAGTGGTAAGTAGTAAGTAGTTGTATTTGAATTGGGCCAGAAGCCTTCCAAAAATGGAAAAAAAAAGGCCCAAAAGCAATAATATCTCTCACACAAAATAAGAAAAGATCTAAAGTTTTGGGCGTGAATTGGCCCAAATCCTTCCAAAACTTTATTTGGGGAGTTAAATAAAATTGTAATTGTTCATTGTTGTGCCTATATAAGAAGGCCCGAAGCAAACCAAACTCAAAAGCTCTAAAACAAATATTCAAGCATCAGGTCTTGGAAGCAAACTCGAGGCTCGAAGCAAACCAGTCTCAATACTCAATATAACTTGATTATTCTCCAGTGTCCAGACCTCTCAATTCTCAATTCTCAGTTCTCAATCGACAGTATCTTGCATTCATTTGTAAATCGAGTCCAACACCAAGTTGTACCTCTGTCTTTCAAACCAAACCACACCATGTTTCCTCTTCTCAGCAAACTTGTGCTTCTCCTTGTATGCACTCTCTCCTCCGATTCTTACACTGACTCCATTTCTGGGTCTGCAAACACATCCCAGTTAGATCAACTCTTCCAAAACCATAACCATACAAACGGACATTGGAAATTGAAACTGGTTCATAGAGACCAACTGATTTCAACATCCACCAAACTGCATGACCACCGCCACCGTTTCCATGCGCGCATGCAAAGGGACATGCAAAGGGTGGCTGCCCTTACACACCGCCTCTCTCCCACCACAAGTTATGAGGTGGAGAACTTAGGGTCTAGCGTGGTGTCCGGTAACAGCCTCGGATTCTATGAGTACTTGGTTCGAGTTGGTGTTGGTAGCCCACCAACATACCAGTACTTAGCGATCGACACCGGCAGTGATGTTATCTGGGTACAGTGTCAACCTTGCAACCAGTGTTACAATCAGGCCGACCCAGTTTTCAACCACACCTCTTCTACTTCCTTCACCGTTGTTCCGTGTAGGTCCCCCGTCTGTGACGCCCTTTTCGATGACCGCCATTGCCATGCCGGCAAGTGTGGTTACGAGATAAAGTACGGTGATGGGTCATATACAAAAGGGACACTTATGCTCGAAACGCTTACGTTCGGGCAGACGGTGATCCAGAATATGGCCATTGGGTGTGGACACAACAACCAGGGCTTGTTCTCCGTAGTTGCCGGGTTGTTGGGTCTTGGATGCGGAAGAATGTCATTCGTCAATCAACTTCCCCAAACGGGAGGGGCTTTTAGTTACTGTTTGGCCAGTTTGGACAGTAGCTCACCTGGGTGGTTATCATTCGGGCGTAATCTGGGTGAAGCATTTCCCATGGGTGCTGCATGGGCACCGTTGATCCATAACCCTCGAGCCCCAAGCATATACTATGTCGAGCTTTTAGGTCTTGGTGTTGGGGGTGTTCAGCTACCCATATTTGAAGACATTTTCCAGCTATCCGAATCAGGTGACGGAGGTGTTATTATTGACACCGGGACCGCGGTGACTAGGCTGCCAACAGTGGCCTATGAAGCATTAAGGGATGCTTTCACGGCAGAAACCAGGAATAAGAACATACCCCGGGCACCCAGAGTATCCATATTCGATACATGCTATAACTTGCACGGACTTGGAACGGTTGAGTTCCCGGTGGTATCGTTCTACTTCTCGGGTGGGCCAATCCTTACTCTTGCATTTTCGGGCTTTCTAATTCTTGTGGCCGTAACTTACTGCTTAGCATTTGCTTCATCCCCTTCACCGCTTTCCATAATTGGAAACATTCAACAAGCTGGAATTCAGATTTCTTTTGATGAAGCAAATGGATTCGTTGGATTTGGCCCCAACGTTTGCTAAGAAGCAGAGATTAGTCCACTTCAACATGAGGATTTGAATCTGTCAACGGCCCTGAATATAATTGTAATATAACATTGTTTGAATTTAATTTTGAGTACGAAAAAAGTTGGATATAATTGTAAATTATAATATGCATCATAGTTGTTTAATTTCATTGTCAAATCCAGGTCTTACGGTTTGTATGCTTTCAAAAAAAAAAAAAAAAGTCTCTACATTCACCATAGAATCATTGAATTTTCTTATTTGTGGTACATGGGAGGTTGACTGCTTGATGATGTTAAACTTTCTATCATTTTTGGAAAGTTTCTTGTTTTCATTACAAACAAGGATTCTTGGTTAGGCATTGTTGTTTTGTTCCTTGTATCATGCTACGTTTAATAATGGTGGAGTTCACTCTAGTGTAAGACTTGACTATATCAATTTCTTTTTAGCCAAATGGTCTAATTGTTTAAAGAATAAATACAAGTTTATTCAAATTTATACACAATGCAACCTATTATTAATCTTTACATTGAAGCTAGTCTAATTTACATATAATAAAAATCAAAAACATACTTTTATATAGTTAGAAATATTTCAATAAAAGACAAGAAAGATCTAAAAATAAATTAAGTCTTATTTTCCAATATAAATGCATTAACACCTGCATGTTGGCTTTTCATATTCTGTTGTAACACCAAGATGTAGCTCGGACTTTGCAAATTGGAGAGTAGTCTCACTAAAGACATAGTTTAAGCACTTTTGATTTCATATCATCATAATATGAAACATTTTTTGAATCTCTTATAAACTACCTAAAGCTTGCAATTTTAAAGACATGAAGCTTCAATAACTCCATGTATAAATGAGTTTTTGCCATTTTTGCATTAGTAGATGGAGTGTATCTTACAAGTAGATTGCTCTGCCTAATTCTTGATTTCTTGCCATTGTTGTTTTTTTTTTTCCCAATCAGGTATTGGATATATACATAGCAGTGAAGCAAACAAGCCTGCCATAGTTCATCGGAATTCAGATCATATCTGTCGAGTTCTCGACCAGCAATTCAAACCATTGATTGCAGATTGTGGCCTTCAAAAGCTTCTTACCGATGCTATGGTCGTTTCAGCTCTGAAAACTAGTGCTGCCATGGGATACCTTGCTCCAGAGTATGTCACCACTGGCCGGTTTACTGAGAAGAGTGACTTATTTGCCTTTGGAGTGATAATCCTCCAAGTTCTCTCCAGTAAACTGACGCTCTCCGACTCAATGCGATTGGCAGTCAAATCTTGTAAATTCGAAGATTTCATTGATTCAAATCTCAAGGAGAAGTTCTCAGAGTCTGAGGCAGCAAAGCTGGGGAAAATTGCCCTTCTTTGCACCCATGAAGATCCTGAAAACAGGCCAACCATAGGAACTGTAATTGAGGAGTTCACATTTGCAGCACCAGTGATGGCAAAGTTTTTATTTTCTTAATTTGCTGATAATGGATCATGAAAATGGACCTCACTGAAATCTGTGTAGCTATAAGCTCGCTTATTCATAGTTTATAATGGTAATAGGCTTTACTTTGAGAACTAAAAAGATGTTGATTTATGCTAATCTTCATTGATTCAAGAGTCTATCAAATTCACATTTACAGTACATAATCCTCAAGAATCAAGATTTCAGTAAAAAAAAATTATTTAACTAATGATATACAAATTAAAGATTATATTTGTTGCATGAATGCATATATCATGGTAGATACATGCCAATTTATCTTGGAACAATCTCCTTTTTATTACTTCTTTTTTAAAAAATACATGTGAAGAAGCTACAATAAGTTCTCAAGTGTGTGGTTTAGTAGATGCCTGCACAGCCAACATAAAGGCCAAAATATTCAGGATTTATCTAAGAACAAAGATTAACACGACCTCCAAACATGATACAACAGTCTAAGCAGACATGATACAACAGTCTAAGCAGCAGCGGGATTTTGTTGATGCTCTTGAAACCACTCAGCAGGCCACCATTGTGGTCTAATGGCCTCAACCCTTACATCACCCTCCTGTCCTTCTATGGTCAAAGTACCCGACCCTTTGAAGGCTTGCTCCAACCGCAAGACACCCATCCCACGACATCCTAGAGCAGTTGTCACCTTTCCAGCCTTTTTGCCAGATTCAGTGTCGATCACTTCTGTGCCAGGAGCGACTTTTTGCTCCACTACTGAGTAAACATAAATGAAATGTTTGGTATGTGCCATGATAATGTAAATAATATGCTGACACCAAATTGGAGGGAAAATTACCTTTTCCCACATGATCAAGAAACCTTATAGGAAGCAAGTGCGTGTGAATAACTCCCCGGTGGTGCGTACGAGCAATCAATTCTTGACTCACATAGCAACCTTTGTCAAAGTTTATTGCATTTAGACCAGCAAGATTGTATTCAAGCAGCATTGCCTCCCCTAAAGTGGATGGTAACAAGTTTGGATTAAATGGCAGATTAAGTTCTTGTAAGAGAAAAACAGTGGAAAATCTCACATCGGAAGTAGAAGTGTGGAAACGATGCAAGATCATTTCACACTTTAATTCTCTTTATCTTATTTTTCCTATAAACGATGCAAGATCATTTCACAGCATAATATTTATCTCTTATTTCTTCTTTTCCCAACATGTATTTCCATTTTTTATTTATTCAACTTCTTATTTCTATATTCCTATTAATTCACCCAAAGCATCAATAAGCTCTTCTTTTCCCAACAATTATTTCCACATTTAACCTTTTCACCTTCTTCTACCTGTATTTCTATTTAGCATTATTTCCACTTTTAATCTCCCAAAGCTCTTCTTTTCCCTAAAATATTATGTGGTTCATCTTTTCTTGGCTATAACCAGCAATTATTTCCATTTTCAATTTCTTTAGCTTCTTTTTCTTATACCTAATCCAAGATTATCTCTCTCCAATAGACAGCACAATGTTTACCTCTTATTTCTTCTTTTCCCAACATGTATTACCATTTTTAATTTCTCCAACATCTTCTTTCTAAATTCCTATTAATTTGCATAAGTCTCGGTCTTCCCAATGCAATTTCATCTCTTGGTAATCGGTAAGTGTTTTATTTCTATACTCTACACTATACAAATTCATCCATGTTACTGATAGCTGAGCTATAAAATGGTTTCAATCAATGGAAACCCTTTTGCAGAAGTCTCATATGAATCGAAACACAAGCACAAAACCCTCAGAATTATTTCTCTTTTCAGTGATTATTTTACTCCTCACACCAAACTGAGATGAAAATATTATGACTAATTGATAGTGTTATTTCTTTTCTCTATCTGAAGGTTGTTCTTCTATTCTTTCATCATGGTTGACCCTATTAATTTTATTGCTGACCTTACTCCTTCAAAAGACTAATGGATGATCAAAGTTAGAGTGATTCGTCTTTGGAAACAGCCTAATTTTATGCAACCTGAATTGGGAGATAATGTTGAGTTGGTGCTTTTAGATGAGAATGTATTATCTAAAGCCATTTACATTTCTATTTTCTATTCTTAATTTAAGTTCCATGTTTGAGTTTAAACTTCTTATTCTTCTTTAATCTAGGGTGGGAGGATCCAAACTTCTACTAGAACTACTCTTCGGATCAATGATCAGTTGGTTGAAGGCATCGTTTATGAATTCTCTAACTTTGAAGTGGCTTTGAATACACAGATATATAAACCAATAAGGCATGTATACAAGCTGACCTTCAACTTAAGAACAACCTTAACTTTGGAACCAACATCAACCATTCCCATGTATGAGTTTTCCTTTGTCGATTTTGATGACATTGTCAATGAAACAAAGGAAGATGCTTATTTAGTTGGTAAGGTCATCTTATGATAGTTTATATTTAATTTTTCAATTTTCTAATAGAATATATCCTAACTCTGCCTTAATATACATTTTAAAATGTAATTGGATTGCTTAATGGTGTTGGTGGTTTGAAAGAGATTATCATTAATGGAACAAATATGGTTAAAGTAGAGTTGGACAATCTTAGGTTGGCACTCTCTCTTTTGTTGCTCTTTATTATATGATTATCTACTACTAAATTTATTTTATTTCATCTTCTTAAAATTATTTTCTTCTTTCCTCAATGGTACAAAGCTGAAGTACACTTTATGGGAAGGATTTGCTGATCAAATGCTTTCATTTACGAATAATAGTATTGTCGAGCCTGTTATTGTTATCATACAATTTGCCAAAATGAAAATGTTCAAATGTATCATGTTTTCTATTTTTTCCACTTAATATGGTCAATTTTGTTTTTTGAAATAGTATTTTGTAATTTTTAAAAATTGTAGGTTTGATGGGAATATCCAATACAAAGTTCAGTTCACTGTTGTTCATTAATGTTGAACTCCATGAGGTTATGGAATTTAAATCTAGGCTAGTGTCTAACATTTGTTTTGATTGACGTATGCAACTTATGTGTACTTAAATTTGAATCTCTTTAATTTCTAGAATTCTTTCTGGAGAATCCTCGAGCACTCATTCATTGAGTCAGTTGCAGACACTGTTATCTTACTCAATGTCCGATGACTTCCTCAATCAAACTGTGAGGAAGACAATTGTTGAACTTAAAGACCGTAGAGAGGTTATCCAGATATTTATATATATATATATATATATATATATTTATCATTTGTTGATTTATTTCCTATAGTAAATGCCATTTATTATGTGAAAATTGCAAATTTTATGATGTAGGAAATATCTTGGGTGACTGTTGCTACCATTAAGGAAATTCAATCTAACTTGAATTGGTGGTATAAGGGGTGTAAAGGTAGAAGGCACGTTGGTGGTGTTACTCTGGATTTTGAAAAGTGGTATTGCAAAAAATGCAAAAATCATTGGCCAAATTATGTTCCAAAGTAAAGTTATTCCTCCATTCACACTTTTTGTTTCTATATTCATATATTTATAAGTTTAACTTTATTTCTCATAACCCATCTTCTGTTTTTTCTGTTATTTAGATTTTGCATTCAAATTAGAGTGGTAAATGAGTCCAATGCTGCTTCTTTCGTTATATTTGATAAAGAGGCTATGAATATTTTGAAGATTTCTGCACCTGATCTACGTGAATTACATATCATAAGAGTAAATTCATCTATGTTGTTAAAAAAACATATTTCAATAACATAGTGTAATCGTGGATGGTTTATATAGTTTAATCTCCTTTTTATATTTAGGGTGGTGATCTAGCTAAATATCCTCATGAACTAGATGTTTTGAAAGATAAAACTTTTCTCTTCAAAGTTAACATTAAAAAACAAAACATCCTTCAATTGGGAGAATCTTCTTTCCAAGTAGGAAAGGTGTGCACCGACGAGAGCATCATTGAAGATTTCGCTAAGAAAGTGAAAGCAAATGAGGTTTGTAAATTTTGTTTTAAACTTGCTGTCATAATGTGTGTTCTTTTGTTTTTATATATTCTTTATAATTGAAACTATCTTATCCTCTTAAAGGATGCTTGTGACATAAGAAACTCTTATGTTGATAATGAACAACCTTCAGATGATGATAGTCTAAAATTATTGGTAATATTTAATTTTTTTAATTTTAATTTTCATGTTATGATATCCTTATGGTTGAATTGTGTTAATGATGTTTCGATTATCTATTCAGGAGACTAATTCCCAGACATGTGATAGTGACTGATTTTGCCACACCATTGAAGAGAAGTTATGCAGAAGTTGAAGGAAATGGAACTACTGATGATGAAGGTAAGTTGTCTTCCACTAAGCCGAAACTACAATTGATCAATATAAAGGTTGAGAAATGTTGATCATCAAGTAAATAAATATTTGAGGGACAATCTATTAAGATAGAGAAGAATTGATAAGGAAGTTGCATAAGAGTCTTTTGAATGTCCTTTTGAGTAGAATTCCATTGTGTTTTATAAATATTATGTTATGTTTTATAAGTTAGGTTGAGTCATTGTAAGGACACTTTGTGGACTTTGTGTTGCCTTTTATTATGTTCTGTATTGACATTTTGTGTCTTTGTTTAAGTGTTGGATTTGCGATCATGATCAAAGTGGCTAACTTCTATTGTGGGGCAAAAATTTACATGTTTTTACCAGGTTTCTTTTTGTGATATTACAAATGGTAATTGGAATTGGTGATCTTTGAAATTGGCAAACAAGATAAACCGGTACATGTGTAATAAGCCTATGATTAGGGGGAACATGTTCATAGATGTAGTCTCATTATTACTTCTGGATGCAACCAAGCCATAAATTATTTTTTTAAATGGCCCTATATAATAAATCGCAATCAATCATTTGACCTCTACTTTAATAAAAATTTAATGTACCAGATTATCTCTTTTTCCTTCCCAAGTATTTTTTTTCCTGGTTTATTATAAGTAGTACATGACAGTTGCACTAAATATCTTCAATTGAATGTAAAATAAAAACAACAAATAAATATAATAAAAATTAAATAAATGAAAGACAACCACAGCCATAGCCACGTCTAAATAAATCTAATTATGCATGAGAATCAATTTATATATATATATATATATATACATATATCATTATAGAAATGTCAAAAAAAAAATTAGTGCTATTATTTATAGAGAGTGTGTTGTATTGAAATAATAAACGTTTGAATTTTTTTTTAAAAATAATTGGATTCATAACTTAGGAGGAGGCTGTGCTCTGACCTCAACATTCTCTTTCTAAGTTCAAATAATCAACTTCATCACTTCAAACTTGTGTCAAAAAGCAAGAGCACTTAAAAACAATTTTATTTATTATTTAAAAAAATCTATCAATTGAGTTTTTTATCAAAATTTAAACTCAATGTCACTCTCTACACAAAATTTCAATTCTACTCACTTTATGCATCCTATAAAATTATTATTTTTCAATTCAAATGGTTTTCAAAGAGACAAGGAAGATGAGAAAAAAGTAGAAAGAATGAGAAGCAAGTCTGTTATGTTACAAAAACTAGTCTTCATGTACTCCTGTTCAATCCATTCCAATTTCTACAATTTCATGTCATACAAGTCCTCTTATTGACATAATACCTTTAAGTGATATTTCAAATGGTATGCATTAGAAACATTTAAGCAAACTTTACTTACATTGTGGTGTTTGTTATTAGTAGAATATTTATTACCCTAACTAAATATATACATGTTCCCATCTTCCTATAAAAGCTCAAATCAAATTAGATTATTTAGTTCAACAACTCATTACTTTATGTTACATTTTCCTCTGTATATGTTTTTAAGAATGTAACATGTTTAAATTATTACTTTTTTTTTTTTTCAGATGGTGTACAAAAAAGCAAGGAGGATGAGAAGAAAACAGCAAGACATAGGAGAAAGTCTATTATGTTACAAAAGCGCTGCAGCTCTCATCAGTCTCCAAGTACTCCTATTCAATCTATTCCACATTCTGCAGTTTCAAGTCAAGCAACTCCCCATTTTAACAAGAGGACGTCCAGTGGAGTTTCAAATGGTATGGGTTTGAATTATTAATATTTCTTTTAGTATGTTAACTAAGTGTGAAATGTTCCATCTATATTTGTAGTTAATACTTTTGGAAATCGTTATCAAGTTTCATCTTAACTTTTTAATTCTTTGAATTGAGTTTACATTTCTTTTCTCTTCTCTATTTGTAGTTTTGAATTTGAGTGGAAATTCATGCGTACCTCATTCCATCTTCAATAGCAATTCCCCTCAGCATTCTATTTCAACATCTAACATGCCTAATCCCTCTGACCATTTACCTAAAAAGACCATGGAATGTAGTCATGCTACCCCAGATGATGGCATGAATTCGATCAATGCTTCAAGAGTAATGTATATTCCTACCCACCCCACAGAATCATTTTATATTTTGATAGCTGGATATTGTTTTGATCTTAGAGTTTTTTTTTCCTGCTAGAACTGAGAAACTTGTCATTCAAAGCAGCAGAGCTATCCAATCCATTTCACAGAATTGGTCCAACATATTTAATGAACCTCTGATTAGTGAAGTAGAAAATTCATAGGCTTCTAATGTTTCCGGTAACATGAAATTAAGAGTTTATAGATTATCTCATCTACTTTCTTTTAAATTACCTTATATATCTGTTTACAATTTTATAAATGTTCTCATGTTTAAATTATTATTTTCCAATTCAGATGGTGTTCGATTAAACAAAGAAGATGAGAAAAAACTAGCACGAATGAGAAGAAAATCTGTTATATTACAAAAGGGGTTTGGTTTAGAGTCTCTAAGTACTCCTGTTCAATCCATTCCAATTTCTTCAATTTCATATCATACAACCCCTTATATTAATATAATATCTTTAAGTGATATTTCAAATGGTATGCTTTTGAAACACTGATTTGGGGTCTATATAGGCCTCAACCATTGACTTTAGTAAAGTCAATGATTAGTTATATATATATATATATATATATTAATTTCTTTAAACTATATGTGATATACACTGACATCACCAATTCACCATACAAAGCTAAAGCAAACCATAAATAAAAATCAACTAGTCTTCTTTTTAAAATTACCTTATATATCTGATTACAATTTTATGAATTTTCTCATGTTTAAATTATTATTTTTCAGTTCACATGGTTTTCAAAGAAATAAAGAAGATGAGAAAAAAGTAGCAAGAAAGAGAAGAAAGTCTATTATGTTACAAAAGCGGTCAAGTCTAGAGTCTCCATGTACCACTGTTCAATCCATTCCAATTTCTACACTTTCATGTCATACAAACCCTCATATTAACATAATGCCTTTAAGTGATATTTCAAATGGTATGCATTAGAAATATCTAAGCAAACTTTACTTACATCGTATATCTTACTTACATTTTGGTGTTTTTTATTAGTAGAATATTTATTACCCTAACTAAATATATACATGTTCCTATATTCCTATATAAGCTCAAATCAAATTAAACGTTATTTTGTTCAACAACTCTTATCTTTATGTTACATTTTTCTCTGTATATGTTTTTAAGAAGGTATTACGTTAGATTTTTTTTCCAAATGGTGTACAAAGAAGCAAGGAAGATGAGAAGAAATCAGAAAGACACAGGAGAAAGTCTATTATGTTACAAAAGCGATGCTGCTATCATCAGTCTCCAAGTATTCTTATTCAACCTATTTCAAATTCTGAGGTTTCAAGTCAGGCAACTCCCCCTTTTAACAAGAGGGCGTTCAGTGGTGTTTCAAAAGGTATGAGTTTGAATTATTAATATTTATTTTAGTATGCTAACTGAGTGTGACATGTTCCATCTATATTTGTAGTTAATACTTTTGGAAATTGTTATCAAGTTTCAGCTTAACTTTTTCATTCTTTGAATTGAGTTTAAATTTCTTTTTTCTTCTCTATTTGCAGTTTTGAATTTCAGTGGAAATTCATACTTACCCCATTCCATCTTCAATAGCAATTCCCCTCAGCATTCTATTTCAACATCTAACATTCATAATCTCTCTGACCATTTGCCCAAAAAGACCATGGAATGTAGTCATGCTACCCCAGATGATGACATAAATTCTATCAATGCTTCAAGAGTAATGTATATTCATACTCAGCCCATAGAATCATTTTATATTTTGATAGCTGAATATTGTTTTGATCTAAGAGTTTTTTTATTGTTTTGATGTTAGAGTTTTTTTTTCTGCTAGAACTGGGAAACTTGTCATTCAAAGTAGTAGAGTTATCCAATCCATTTCACAGAATGAGTCCAACATATTTAACGAACCTCTGATTACTGAAGTAGAAAATCCACAGGCTTCTAATGTTTCTGGTATCATGAAATTAAGAGTTTGTGGATTATCTCATCTACTTTCTTTTCTTAATCTATTTAATAAAGGTATATATTATTATCTAAAATAGTTCTTTTTCATGTAGGATTTCATGTTAAGGACGAGCCTTCAAATAATTCAAGCATTAACCTTCATGATGGTAATTTTCTATATGTTCTCATTTTCAACTTAAATTATAATTTGTTCTCTTCTTGTACATGCCATGTATCTAGATGGACCTCAAGATGAAATGTCAAACTCTGCTGATGAAGGTATCTTTCAAGTTTCTTATATTTCACAATTTTGAATTGAATTATAATAGAGATTTTGAATGTGAAGCTGAAACTGAAGTAAGCAAAGGTAAACTTCTGTGCTATAATTCATGTATATTGGAAAGTGTCATGAAATCTTATTTTAACCAAAATTCAATATCTTTTGTGTTTGTGCAACTATGTGTGAATAGAGTATTGGGATATAGCCATATAGGTGATCCAACATATCTCTGCAAACATTGCAGTGCAACGGTGTGTTATCAATAAAGAAACAGAAAAGATCGCAACACAAGTAATCCAGAATTCACTTTGTGCTGTATGAATGGCAAAGTTCAGTTGCCACTTTTGAAGTATGCTCCTGATATCCTTCGCAATCTTCACAGTAATGTAGATAATCGAAGCAAGCATTTCTTACGTAATATCCGGGCATATAACATGATGTTCTGCTTCACATCATTTGGAGGAAAGGTTGATACTTCAATCAATAAGGGTTCTAATCCTCCTATTTTTAGAATTGGAGGACAGAATCATCACTCTATGGGTGGTCTTATTCCTCTTCAAAATCAAAAGCCTAAATTTGCACAGCTTTACATACATGATACAGAGGATGAAATCAATAATAGATTGAATTGTTTCAGGTATTTATCATTTAAATTCATTTTTAATTTTGTCAGGTCTTTAATGTTTACTTTTCAATGCTTTCTTTAATAAATAAACAATTTTTTTTTTAAGTTCAAGTGACAAATCTGGAAGTTTAGATCCAGAAATCGTTGTTGCATTGAAGTTTTCGTTACGCTAGGGATCGTTATAAAGAAGAAGATTTTACTGGGGTTAAAATGAGGCTGATTAGACATAGATCGAAGGATGGAAGAACCTATAATCTACCAACTGCATCTGAAGTGGCTACTTTAATTGTTGGAGATATTGATAGTTCAATTGGTGATAGAGACACAATCCAAGTTATTGCAAAGCATTGATGTGAAGCATCCTTTGTATCTCGGTTTGCAGTATCCATTGTTATTTCCTTATGGAGAAGATGGATATAAGGATGATGTTAAGCTCAAAATAGAGACGAAGAGTCTCAGCTTGTTTTTCAATCTCGAAAGTTTTTTCAACAATTCATTGTAGATGCTTACATTATGATCGAAGCAGAGCGTTTGAATTTTATCATTTTAATCAACCACAATTAAGAGCTGATTTGTATAAAGATGTGAATAATGCTCTAAGCATCTGCAACAGGCAAACGAATAATTCTTCCATCCTCCTTTACAGGATGTCAGAGAATTACAAAGATGCTTTTGGGATTTGTCGTTGGGCTGGTTATCCAAGTCTTTTTATAAGTTATAACTATAACTTGCAATCCGAGATGGCCAGAGGTTATGAGATTTGTAAAGAAAAGAGGCCTCAAACCTGAGGACCCTCCTGACATTCTTTGTAGAGTTTTTAAAGTTAAATTGGATCAGCTGCTAAGAGATTTTTTACATCTTTGATATACATATATTTTTTTTATTTAGATGGAGGTTGTCAAGAATAATATATACACACTTTAAATATTCTTGTTATCATACAATAAGGACCAGAATTGGAAGAAGGCTTTCCTCATTATAGAAGGAGAGATGATGGAAGAACTGTCAAGAAAAAAAGCATCGAACTAGACAATCGCTATGTCGTTCCTTATAATCTGAAGTTTCTCCTAAAGTACCAAGCTCACATTAATGTTGAGTACACTTGCCAAACCAGTGCTATTAAATATCTGTCCAAATATATTCACAAAGGGAATGATCTAGTTACTGCAGCTTTTTCTCATTCAGCTCCTGATGGTGACAAATCTAGAACTAAAGATGAAATCCAAAAGTACTATGATTGTAGGTATGTTTTAATATTCATTATGTATGTTTTTTTATTGTAGGTATGTATGTATCAGCATGTGAAGCTGCTTGGAGGATTTTGGTTTCGAAATTCATTATAGATATCCCCATGTTCAAAGGTTGTCATTCCATCTTCCACAAGAAAAAACAGTCATATTTAAGAACGGTGATTCAATTGAGGATGTTCTAAAGAAAGCTGATGCTAAGAAATTGATGTTTGAAGCTTGGATGGGGGCAAACAAGAAATATGAGGAAGCTAGGAACTTGACCTATTCTGAATTTCCGACCAAGTTTGTTTACAAAGAATACAAGCAAGAATGGACGCAAAGGAAAAAAGGCTTTGCTATTGGAAGAATTAACCATGTACCCCCTGGAACTGGTGAGGATTTCTATATAAGAATATCAATAAATTTCCAGAAAGGGTATGAAGATATTAGAACAATCAATGGGGTAGAGTATCCTTCATTCAAAGATGCCTGTTACTGTTTGGGTTTGTTGGATGATGACAATGAGTACATTGATGGCATAAAAGAGGCAAGTTTCTGGGGCTTTGCTCATTACATTAGAAGGCTTTTTGCTAATTTGTTACTTTCTAATAGTATGTCTAGACTTGAGTTTGTTTGGGAGAGCTTTTGGAAATTATTGTCTGATGATATTCTTCATCATCAAAAAAGAGTGACAGGTCGCCAAGGTATGTCTGTGTACTCATTTTTGTATTAAGATTAATACTTTTTCATGAACTTCTTTTTCTTCTTTTCTTCTCCTATATAACTTATAAGTATCTAATATTGATTTCAGATTTGACTATGAGTGATGAAGAGATAAAAAATAATGCCCTTGCTGAAGTTGAAAAAATTCTTCATGGCAAAGGAAGAAGTCTTAGAGATTATGCTACTATGCCTTTTCCATCTGGAGTATTATTGTCTGAAGTTCATAATAAGTTGATTCGTGATGAGTTGAGTTATGATAGAACTTCATTGACAGAGTTGAACAACAAGTATTTATCATGTATTACTGTTGAGCAGAAGTTTTTTTATGATGAGATAATGTCAACTGCTTCTGAGAATAAAGAAGGTTTCTTCTTTTTATATGGATTTGGTGGAACTGGGAAGACTTTTATTTGGAAAACGCTATAAGCAGCCTTTCGATCGAAAGGAGAAATTGTACTTAATGTTGCTTCAAGTGGTATTGCATCACTCTTGCCCCCTGGGGGAAGAACAGTTCATTCTAGACTTTCAATACCAATCCAAATAAATGAAGATCCGACTTGCGACATCAAGCAAGGATCTCCTCAAGCTGAATTTGACGCAGAACGGAAGTTCTAGGATCACTAGCGTAATCCCGACAGTAACATAAACTGGAATCCACCAGAAAGAATTGAAACCAAATTGCAAATTTTATTGAATGACTTGAAACTGATAACAAAAAGCCTTAAATAGGCTCAAAAACCCTAAAATAACAAAAGACTAAAATATCCTCATCTAAATAAAAACGGAAAACAAACAAAAAAAACACGAAAAATCTTCAGCTGACCGACAACCTAACTTAAACAGCTCCGTTGAGGGAGTAAATGACGTCAACCAGGCTGGCCCAGGTTGCCCCTTTATAGAGCTCTGAAAACCTTTTCCGAAAACATATTATAATAGGAAATCTGACAACCGAGCTAAAAGTTATGCCCGTTTCTTTGGAGCACCTCTTTTGGACAATTTCCTATTCATCTCTTCTTCAAAGTCCAAAGCTAACTGTCCTACATTAGAATTGTTGTCAAAGACAAAATTGATTATATGGGATGAAGCTCCAATGGTACATAGATTCTGTTTCGAAGCATTGGACAGAACCTTAAAAGACATCCTCAAGTTCTCCAATCCTAATAGTTCTGAAGAACCATTTGGAGGCAAAATTATTGTTCTTAGGGGTGACTTCAGACAAATATTACCAGTTGTTCCTCATGGTGGTAGACAAGAAATAGTGCATGCAACAATAAATTCGTCGCATCTGTGGGATTATTGTAAGGTTTTGACTTTGACAAAAAACATGAGGCTTCAAATTGGTTCATCTGACAAGAATTTAAATGACATGAGAGAATTTTCTGAATGGCTATTGAAAATTGGAAATGGAGATGCTGGAGAGGATTTTGATGGTGAAGCAACCATAAAAGTTCCAGATGAAATGTTGATTAAAGACCAAGAAAATGGGCTTGCTAAATTGGTAGAATTTGTTTATCCGAATTTCTTGGAGAACATCACTGATCCTAGATTTTTTCAAGAACGTGCAATTCTGTCTCCTATACTTATAGATGTTGCAATGATCAATGAATACCTAATTCCAGAAGATGAGAGAACCTACTTAAGTTCAGACACCATTTGAAAGGAAGATACAAATTTCGAAAATGAGGAAGATACTTATTCCCTGATATTTTGATTACTTTCACAGCTTCTGGACTTCCAAATCATAAGCTAAACTTTAAAGTTGGGGTGCCAGTGATGCTACTGAGGAATATTGATCAATCAAATGACTTATGCAATGGAACGAGGTTGCTAATTATGAAATTGGGCAACCATGTAATTGAAGCTAAGATTCTTTCAGGTAACAACATAGGCCAGATTGTCCTAATCCCACGAATGACTTGATGGCCTATGTTGTTACCAGAGGAAATTCAAACGGAGGCAATTTCCTCTGGTTAGGGGTTTTGCCATGACTATAAATAAAAGTCAAGGGAAAACTCTCTCCCATGTTAGAATTCACCTTCCAAGGCATGTTTTCAGCAATGGGCAATTGTATGTGGCTCTCTCGAGAGTTAAAAGTAAACAAGAACTGAAAATTCTGATCATAGATGATGCAGGTCAGATTTCAAAGAAGACAACTAACATGGTGTTCAAAGAGGTATTCCATAGATTGTCATAGGTTAGTGAACACAATTCATTGCAACTTATATTATGTATGATACTGTTCAGTCAAAAAAAATCCTTATGATAATTCATTTTGACTGTTTTCTGCTTTCAAACATTGCTGGACATTTGATGTTGTTGTGACTTCTACTTTCAAAAATAACCTAAATGTTAAAATAGTTTCTTCATGTCAATCAAAAACTACTGGCAAGGTTAGTTCCATAAAGCTTCAATTTCTCTACCTTTCATGTATTCTTGACTTTGTGTATATATCTAATGTTGTATTATGTAAAACATAGAAATTGTAATTATCAATCTGTTCTTAATAATTTTACGTTTAATACTAAGAAAATGAAATAAACATACCGAAATATACTTAACAAATTTTTTTAATCATTTAGCTATTCATTAGCATCTTGATCCTTGATTCTAATCTGTGTTATATATTTTTTTTTTATTAGATTCAAGAAATCAAGAATTCTTCATGTTAACAACATGCTTGATATTCCTTTGTAGCTGTCTTTTGAATTCCTTGAATAATTTTTTGCTTGAATTAGCTTATGTAAGAGATCAATTTAGGAGACTGTGGTGCAATTCTACCATTTTTATGTCTATGAACAAGAAATGTAATTGAGTAGGAAAATAAGCATGGCTGATTAATACATGAGAGCATTGTCTTTTGGTCTTTTGAACTGTCACAATTGAGTTCATAGTTCACATTATATATTTGTGCATTTAGGAGTAGCCTTTGAATGCTGACTTGCTACGTGAAGAAAGTGGATATTGGAATTGAAAGAAGCTCCAACTCAGACATTGTATGTAATATTCTTATTTTGGTGCTGCACTGAGAATAGGAATTGAATTAATCCTTATATATTAAATTTGTTGAATTGCCAGCGTTCTATAATGTGAGGAATCTTGAGGCAGGAAATAGCTATTGGGGGCTTCTATACCTTGGTAGGCTTATCAAATCTAATGTTTTTTTATTCCTCAAATTTGTTTATTTTTAAGTCTTTTTTAATTAATTTATTTTATGAAGGATGCAGATTTTTAAGCAGGCGATGCAGGGATAATGATGAATATTGATTTCAACTCCTACGTTTTCTGTTCTGATTTGTTTGGAATGAAACTTTCTTTTTGGTATTTGGTTAGTTATGAATTATTATACAGCTTCAATAGTTGAATGCATGTGTTGACTTCCCATTTTCTTAAAAAAATAATTAAGAATTCCTTAGAAATATTGTTACAGAGATAGTACATTATTATGACAAATTTGTTCATGAATTATTTTGTCTTAAAGTACTTGAAACCAATATTTACTAATCACGGTAAGTGGGTAGAATGAGGAAGTAGACAATGCTCTTTATCACTCTTTTTTATTCACGATAGAAATTCACCTATCTAAATTTTAGAACATTTTTTAAAAGAATTTTTTTAATGGCACAGCCAAAAATCAATTTTAAATATCATAAAACTATTGATATCATCTATTTGTTTGAGGAAATATGTTCGTCCACATGCAAAGCAAGGGTACTGACCAGTAATATAGTAAAATGGAACCCAAAAGGTGACACGTGTCGTCGTGTGGAAGATTTGGAATTAAATTATGTATATTAATTTATATTTTTCACATTCATTTCTATTATTATTATTATTATTATTATTATTATTATTATTATTATTATTATTATTATTATATAGGTTAGCTTAAAAAATTATTAAATCGGTGCGACAATAATACAATGAGTCTGAATGTTTTATATTCTTAATTATAATATTTGGCAAAGCAATGCTGGAGGATTCTGGAAAATCCAAATTCATTGGCGGCGAGAATTTTGAATGCTAACTACTTCCATGATCGGAATTTTTTGGAAGCAAAGAAAGGTAATATGAGTTCTTTTCTGTGGAAAAGCCTTTTCTGGGGCAGAGGATTATTGGAGTATGGTATCAGATGGCGTGTGGGTGATGGGACAAAGATCGCAGTTTATAAAGACCGATGGATCTCGAAAACATCAACTTTAAAGGTTATTTCTCCTTCAAATCTCGGTGAAAATGTGACCGTTCAACAACTAATTTTGCTTTCTGGTGGCTGGGATGTGTGGTTGGTGACTGATAATTTCACAGAGGAGGATAGAGAGGCAATCCTGAGTCTTCATATGGGTATTTCACGGGTGGAAGATACAGTAATGTGGCATTATGAGCAGTGTGGGTCTTATTCTGTCAAGTTAGGGGATTGATTAGGGCGTGTTATGGCCGATTTGCCTAGAACTTCAGGTTTGAATGGCACAGATTCATGGTAGAAGTACTTGTGGAGATTGCCTATGGCTCTTAAGATCAAGATGTTCATATGGAGGGCTTGTTATGATTGGGTCCCAACTAGATGCAACTTAGTTGCTCGTGGGATGAAGATGACAACTGATTGTCCCATGTGTAATCAGAGCCTGGAAACGACTCTTCATGCGGTTTGGGATTGTAGAATTTTCAAAGATGTTAACAAGTCCTGCAACTTTGGTGTGCATATGGGGAAAGGTAATAATACGAAGTTTTTTGATTTTATTTTGAACTGCTTCGAGAAGTTGAATGGTGCAGATTTGGAATTGCTTTGTGTGGTGCTGTGGCGAAACTAGTATCATCGGAATTTGGTGACTCATGGATCAAATGAGGTTTGTTTGGGAGATATTGTAGAGTGGTCAAGGAAATATATGTCTGACTTTCGAGATGCTAATGATGATATTGTGAAGAAGGTGAGTGAGCAGGTGGGTGCCACCAACTGGGTGCCGCCTAATTCGGGTTTGTTTAAATTGAACACAGATGCTGCTCTTAATGCTTCAGGTTGTGTGGTAGGTGTGGGGTTAGTTGTTCAGGACTCTATGTGTTATGTGTTGGCTACGAGCTCACAACGAGTTGTTGTGACTTATAATACTCAACTAGCAGAAGCGGTGACAATTCACAGGGGCTTGGTACTGGCTTGCGAAACTGGCTTGTATCCTGTAGAGGTGGAATCGGATGCTAAGGTTGTTATTGGTTGGATTAATGATTCCAAGCATTATTCCTCAAAGGTTGGTCTAGTTATTGATGCTATTCGTAAGATTTTACGTTATAACGTTTCTTGCTTTATTAAATTTGTTTCTAGAAAGGCGAATGTTGTTGCCATACTTTAGCTAAATTAGCCTTATCTTGCGAGGAGGACTATGTTTGGTTAGAGGATTTTCCTCCATGTATTCAGAGGCATTTACTGGAGGATGCTCCAGGTTGTGTGTAAGTTTGCGTTTTATTAAAGTTTGTTTTGTTAAAAAGAAAATTATAATATTTAAAGTCCTGCATTTATTTTTCAAGAGAAATATTAATTGATTAATCAAATTAATAATTTAGTAAATTCATAATCAAAAGACACTGCATTAATAAGCCTTAGCTATTAATTTATTATTGTTTTCTTAAAAAAAAATTATTACTTGTGGTCATTCTTCATTTCTTCGTATGAATGACTTTTGGAGTGCAGAATAATAGTCGATAACTTAATTAATATTTTTTGAAAAACAATTGAGAAACTCAAAGCCTCAGAATAACTATTAGGGGCGGTTTGATATAGGGGTAATCTTTGCATGAGAATGAGAATCTGATATCATTCCCATGTTTGATAACAGATTTGTGTTTTTCTATTCCTGGGAAAGTAATTACCATGAGAATCACATTACCCCCCAAGGAGGTAATGTGAAACCCATCCCAACAGGTGGGTTTCATATCACCCTACATCTGATTCCCATCGTGGGACTTAAAAAATAATTAATGTAAATTAAATGGAATATATATAGTATATAAATTAAACTATATATAATAATAATATATAGTAATGTATATATATTATTTATAATAATATATTATATAATACATATATATATATTAATATATATATAATACATATATCATGATATATATAATATAATACATATAATAATATATATTAACATATATAATATAAAACAATATATATATATATATATTAATATATAATATATAAGATAATAATATCTATTAAAATATAATATATAAAATATTAATACATATTAATATATATATTTATATAATATAATAATATAAAATAATATATTATATTATATTAGTATATATTATATAATAATATATATAATATATAAGTTATATAATAATAATAATAGATATATATATTAACAATAATAATATATAATATATATAGTATATAAAATAATAATTATATATTATATATTATATATTATAATATAATAATAATATATAATATTATTATTATTATATATAATAATATATATTATATATAATATAATATAATATATATAATAGTATATATAATATAGAGGAAATAACCCTTTTTAACCAAAAAACATAGAGGCTTTTCTAAATTTGCCCAAAATTAGTAAGATGATTGTTTTTGTCAAACAATTCATTGTAGAGACTTAATTGCCCCTCGCCCCTCATTTTATAATTTTCATTATTATCTGTACTTTTATATTTTTTGTCTTTATTCTTTAATTACATGTTCTCTCTTGTCCTTTTTATACCAGAAACTTTTTCTCTTTTTCAAAATTTATTTTCGTTCTCTCTCTTAAATCTCCACTACTAATTTTTGTCTGAAATAATATGTCTTCAATCTCAGCTTGAAACAATCTCTTTTTGAAAAACCCGTTTATGTTTCAAACCATTCTTGTTGGGAAACAATTATGTGTAACACCATTGTGTTGGAACCTAGGGTTACAGATTGCGCAGCGGAAGGTTTTAAAAATTTTATGCAATCATTAAACTAACTCATTTGTACATTAATAATCAAAAGCAATAATAATCAAGTGAAGAAACTTTTTCATACCTACGTAGGAGGCTCCTTCACTTTAATACGAACTGCTCCTGATTTGAACCACGTGATCTTCCTCGCTATCTCCAGGAACTGGTAACTGCGTGTGGGCGCGTCACGATATTCAGGACCTGTATGGAGGAAAAAGAGAAGAACACACACAAATAGAAGTGCAGCACTTGTGGTCTCACCACACACTAACTTTTTCTTTTCTATTTGTGTTGTTTGCTGTTCACGAAGACTTTGCTCTTCTTTTCTTTTTGCTGTGTGTTTTTGCTTATACATTCGGTTGTTCTTAATTTTTTTTTATATTAAATATATATCTCATATATATTCAAAAATTAAACAAACCAAAATCTTATTTGATTTTTAAAACTTTTCAAAAAATATCTCATATCTTTCAAAAAGATAATTAAATATTTAATATTTGAATTCAAACATTTTAAATTCAATTTCAAATATTTAATTTAATAAAATAAAATAATCATATTATCTTATTTTATTCAAAATCAAATATCAACTAACACCCTCCATTTAGTGATTAACAACATAATTAAATAATCTTATTATTTAATTTATTTAATCACCATTATTCATTAATTAAATAATCTCATTATTCAATTAATTCCCGAATAAATACGTGTCACTTTCGTAACACAATTAATTGGACAATCCAATTAATTAACCGTGACCCTTGTTACCTAAATCGATCGGGCTAGCAAGGGGACCTAATGGACCCACAGTATTTTGAGCTCCAATAATCCTTAGAAATTATTAATTAAACTCTTTAATTAATATTTCATGATTATTAACTTCGGTGTTATTCCACTAAAAACCCGAAGCTGCACTCTCTCAACTGTAGACGTTTTTACACAAACCAATAACTCTCGGTGTCCATCGATATAGCTATTACATATGGTATAATCCTCCACAAGTAGTTCATAATTAGAGCTGGGTCACAATGTCCGTTATACCCCTCTAATCATATCTTTCCATTAAGTACCATTGATTCTCTAATGAACAATAAATCCTACATTCCTTACGGAATTAAGAGAGCGCTCATATTGTTCAAGCCCCGAATCAACCCTTAAGGGAACTACCATCTACTTCTCACAAGAAGGAGTGGATTCCACTATTGTGTACAAACCTTCCCAGCCACAAGCCAAACCGCGATCCCAACATACGGAGTATATTGATCGGGAATGCAACTCCGACCTCACCCATGGTATATCAAAGACCACGATCTAACCTGAAGGAGTCAATAAGTCACTCAGGATTAAGATCACCCACATATAGCCATCATAAGTTGATATATATGAATCTCATCGTTAAACGGATCTTAGTGAGAGATTCATATAGATCATGGCCCAGTCCTATATGATCACATCATACAAGGTGCCTCCATTCTCATATCTACATATGAATGATCCAGGATAGGATCACCGTACACTACGAAATGGACCGCAGCTGTAGATTAACCACAAGTAAAGTACCCAGCTTTATTTGCTATCTACGAACTCTTTAAATTGCTGGTTTCAAACTGAATCCATCTATATATGACACTCATATACTCAGTTGGAAATTACATCCGACAATTTTGGATGTTAAGTGCACATGTTATATAAAGTATGACACAAAATGAATGAATATACTACTTCTTTTATTTATGTTCAAATTACATTTACATATTACAAGCTTTAGGGCAAAAACCCCAACAATCTCCCACTTGCACTAAAGCATGTGAGTCATGTCTCGTAACCCTAGACCTTCTAGGTGACCTTCAAACACTTTAGCCGGTAAGGTCTTCGTAAATGGATCAGCATGATTGTCTTGTGAGGCTATCTTGGTGACGATCACATCTCCTCTCTGCACTATCTCTCTAATGAGATGATACTTTCTTTCTATATGCTTCCCTCTCTTGTGTCTTCTTGGTTCTTTGGAATTAGCCACAGCACCACTGTTATCACAATAAAGTGTGATGGGCTTATCCAGATCTGGAACAACTTCCAGATGACTCAAGAACTTACGGAGCCAAACAGCCTCTTTAGCAGCTTCACAAGCGGCTACATATTCGGCTTCCATGGTGGAGTCAGCAATGCAAGATTGCTTTATACTTCTCTACACAATGGCTCCACCACCTAGGGTGAATACTGATCCAGACGTGGATTTTCTAGAATCCCTGTCTGACTGAAAATCAGAATCTGTGTATCCTAACGGGATCAAATCCTGTCCGGAATACACTAACATATAGTTTCTCATTCTCCGAAGATACTTGAGAATAGTCTTGACAGCAACCCAATGATCTAATCCTGGGTTGGACTGGTACCTGCTGACTACTCCCACTGCATAGCAGATGTCCGGTCTCGTGCATAACATAGCATACATGAGACTACCTACTGCTGATGCATATGGCACACGTCTCATATCCTCAACTTCTTGAGGTGTCTTAGGACAATGTTCCTTAGACAAGTGAACCCCATGTCTAGAAGGTAAATTACCTTTCTTGGAGTTCTGCATCGAAAATCGCACAAGAATCTTGTCGATATATGATGCCTGAGACAATGCTATGAGTTTGTTCTTACGATCCCTTATAAGTTGGATCCCTAGAACATAACTCGCCTCTCCCAAATCTTTCATTTGGAATTGGCTAGCCAGCCAGCCCTTTACATCAGATAACACTCCCACTTCATTCTCAATGAGTAGGATGTCGTCCACGTATAGGACCAAGAAAACTACCTTTTTGTCAATGATGCGCTTGTAGACACAAGGCTCATCGACGTTCTGCTCAAAGCCATAGGTTTTGATCACATCATCAAACCTGATGTTCCAAGATCTAGATGCTTGCTTAAGTCCATAGATGGACCTTTGCAACTTGCAAACCTTTTGCTCTTGATCTGGAGACACGAATCCCTCTGGTTGCATCATATATATGCTCTCGTCAAGATTGCCATTCAAGAATGCAGTCTTGACGTCCATTTGCCAAATTTCATAATCGAAATAGGCAGCAATGGATAAGAGAATCCTAATAGACTTAAACATGGCTACTGGCGAGAAGGTCTCTTCATAATCGACCCCCTCTTTCTGGGTATAACCATTGGCCACTAGCCTTGCCTTGAAGGTCTCTACCTTCCCGTCTACTCCTCTCTTCCTCTTGTAGATCCACTTACATCATATGGGTTTTACCCCATTCGGTAAGTCTACAAGTTCCCAGACTGAGTTAGAGTACAATGACTCCATCTCGATATTCATGGCTTTAAGCCATTCCTCTTTATCAGGATTTTCCATTGCATTCTTAAATGTCAATGGATCATCCACACTATCAGCAGAGACAAGATCTTGTCCCTCACTTACACCCAAATAGCGTTCAGGCTGTCTCACAACCCTCTCACTTCGTCTAGGTGGTAGTGTATCCTGATTAGGAATTATCTGACTTTCAGATGTTAATAGATTAACAACTCTAGTTGACTGAGTACTGGTCTCACCAGGCTCCAACTCATTTAATACAATTTTAGAACAAGGTTTATGATCACTTATATAGTTATCCTCAAGAAACGTTGCATTTGTCGATACAAATACTTTGTTATATTCAGGACTATAGAAGTATCCACCTCTGGTCTCCTTGGAGTATCCTACAAACAAGCAGACCACAGACTTGGGATCTAGCTTTCCAGTTCTGTTCTTCAGCACGTGTGCTGGACACCCCCATATGCGAAAATGTCGTAAACTAGCTTTACGACCATTCCACAACTCTAGGGGAGTTTTAGGAACAGATTTGGATGGCACTACATTCAAAATGTATGCCGCTGTTTGTAACGCATATCCCCAGAAGGAATTTGGTAATGATGAGAAACTAATCATAGATCTCACCATTTCCATCAGGGTTCTATTTCTCCTCTCCGCTACACCATTTTGCTGAGGTGTACCAGGAGCTGTGAGTTGGGAAACTATCCCATGCTCGACCATGAAGTCTTCAAACTCTTGGTCAAGGTACTCACCTCCACGATCTGATCGTAGTGACTTGATAGTCCTACCTAATTGATTCTCAACTTCAGCTTGAAATTCTTTAAACTTTTCAAATGTTTCCGACTTTCGTTGCATTAGGTAGACATATCCGTATCTTGAGTAGTCATCTATAAAGGTGACATAATACTCATAGCCGCCCCTAGCTCTAAAATTCATCGGTCCGCAGACGTCTGTATGTATGAGTTCTAGTGGCTCTATAGCTCTAAGCCCTTTTCCAGTAAAAGGTCTCTTAGTCATCTTACCTTCTAAACAGGATTCGCAGACAGGTAAGGTGCCAACCTTTAACTCACTTAAAGGTCCACTTTTTACTAGTCTGTCTATCCGGTCAAGGTTGATATGACCAAGCCTTAGATGCCAAAGATACGTGTCATTATCTGGAGAAATCTTATGTAGTTTAGTTTTAGGTTTTTCAACCTTAAACATTTCGGTGTTAAGCAGTGTAGCATGTATTAACGGTCTTAACACATACAAATTATTTTCATTAATTCCTGAACAAATATTCAGACCATTCTTTCCAATAATAACAAACTTATTATTAAAAGAAACAGAATACAATTGTTCTAACAACTTAGAAACGGAAATCAAATTCCGTGTAAATCCAGGAATATAAAAAATATTGTTCAATAATAAAAAACTATTATTATTACAAAATTGCAATCTTATTGCTCCCACTGCTTTGGCCGACACGACATCCCCCGACCTCACACGCATAGAGAAGGCTCCCTCCTCAAGCTGTGTCCAAGAATCAGTCCACTGCAAAGAAGAACAAACATGGTTAGTGGCCCCCGAATCAACAATCCAAGGTGAAGAATCATCTTCCACTAAACAAGATTCAAGAACAAGTAAATCATATTTACCTTTCTTCTTCTTCTTGACTACCTCCTCCAGGTACTGAGGACAGTTCCTCTTCCAGTGCCCGACCTTGTTAGAATGGAAACATTTTCTTTTGTCTTGGTCGGTGGAGGTGTCCTTCTTTTTGCTTTGGACCTTCTTGGGTTTGGGCTTACCCTTCGCCTTTCCAGCAGACCCCTTCCTCTTCTTATTATTGGAGGAAGATGGTTCGGCAACATTTGCCTCACCGGTCTTACTTTTGCTGTCCTTGGTCATGGACTCAAAAGTAGCGAGCTCATTGAGCAACTGTGTGAGACTAAACCTTAACTTGTTCATCCCGTAGTTGTTCTTAAACTGATCGAAATTCTTCGGAAGAGTCGTCAGTATGATGCTCACTTGACTGGGTTCATCAATGGCCCTACCATTGACTTCTGCCGTGTTGAAGTAGGACATCATGCTCAGGACATGTTCCAGAACTGATGTACCTTCCTTCATGCGAGCGAGCATAGCGAAACGAACAGCTTCGTGTCGCTTTTGCTTGGAGGGCTGCCCGAACATAGCTTGCAATGACTCCATAATTTCGAATGTTGTAGTCATTGCTTCGTGCTTTGTTACAAGCACGTCTGTCATAGAAGCTAACAGATATGTTCGGACCTTCTCATCAGATGAGACCCATCGCTGGTATGCCTCACAAACAGTTCGTGTGGCATTGGCAGTAGGCACCGGAGGACATTCCTCCGTAAGCACAAAATTGAGGTCTTTTGTGACCAGTATTGCATTAATGTTAAGTTTCCATTTTGTGTAGTTATCACCAGTTAATTTATCGTTTGCAAGTATTTGTAATAGTGCAGATGACATGGCTGAAAAAACATAAATTAAAGATTCATTCAGTCATACATTCTAAACATGTGCTAATGCTCGGCATAAAATTAAACATGATGCTTGAAAATGTTTAATGAACAAGAACAACCCTAAAAACAATGTTTCTATGCCACGACAATCCAACATACCACAAGCAAGTGCCGCCTTAGGGTCGGTCAAATTCTTGCATGTTGGATCGAGACCTTCTCAGTCAAAGGATATACCAGAATAACTCTTATGCCAATATCATTCAACCATCGTTTATTAAGTCAGGTTTTTAATTAACCAATTTAATTAAAACCTTGTGAGTGTAACCCATCATTTCAGATCTCAAGAGCTTAACTCGAGAATTGCCGCCTTAGGGTCGGTCAATCCCGAAATCCCCTCCGAAATCCTATCTGTTAGGAAGTCAACCTTGGTATTGATTCTTATGGAAACCCTCCTTAGGGAGGACGAAAACAAAGCCGTCACGAGGCCCCACTCGAATCTCACGGTGTTGAACTAATGATGGAGACCGTGGGATATAATGTCATATATCCCTCTCCCACTCACTATTTTATATTAAGGGTTTTCTATTAATATTAATGCACCTAGATTAAACTAGATTAAACGGCTAATTTTAATCTAAGCGTCAAGTGCATTAATCACAAATTATTAGAATCCTATTCCAATAATTAATAAACTAAATTGATTTTTAACACTTAAAAAAATTTAGTTTATTAGTGATAATTCAAATCTATGTAAACTGTTTACTAAGACTAGAATTATTATTAAATGCGTATTTACCAAGTTTTAACTATTAAAACTAAACACATTATTTAGGTCCAATTATTATTAGGAGCTTAATCAAATTAATCCTAATATATATATAAAGGACCCTACTAATCTAAGTACTTAAACTCTTTAATAAAAAGATTAGTAATTAATGAGATTTACCAAGTTTTTACTCCTTAAAAACTAATCCCATTAATAATACCAATTATGTGAATAACCCATTTTAATCAAATTAAAAAAAAAATTAAACACATAATATAGATGGCTATAATGCATGTATGATATATCAACATATATATATATATATATATATATATATATATATATATATATATGTAGGCACAACTAATTTAAATGACATGTATATGCATGGCAATGCTTAATCATCAAATAATTAAAACATACATGAGTTGACCGAGTGTTGTGGATTATTTAACCTAAAAATTGGAATCTAATTACAAAAAATATTTCCAAGGCATCCCTTGATCTTCTTGTAATTTCCAAGATTTTCAATCTCTTCAGGTCATGTTCGGGTGTAGCATGCGTGGGTAGGTATCACTAGACGTTGAGCGCTGGCAGGGAAGGCTTCGCGAAGCGCGCAGGAAGGCTGCGCGAGGCGCGCTGGAAAGCTCGGTGGGAAGGCATCGCTGCTGCACGCGCGCTGGTAGGCGGTTGTGCACTGCAGGCGCACGCTGGTAGGCGCTGCGCGTGTTGGTCTGCCTGCGCACAGGCTGAAGGCATGCGTTGGTCATGCATGCGCGCTTTTATGCGCTGGTGGCACTGGTGGCATGCTCTGGTGCATGCAAGCTCGCTGGTCTTCATGTGCACGTTGAACTACCAGGTCTCTTGCAATTACATTTTTTTTTAATAATACAACAGTAAAATAAAAAAAATAAAAAAAATTATACAACCCAGAAACACTCTAAATCCACAACATCATAAAAAATTACGATCAACCATGTTTTTTTTAAATTAAACAATTTAATTAAAAAAACATCATACACTTATCAAAAAAATATGTGCCTACACATTCATACATATCAGGAGCAATCGAATTCGATTATACTGTACAAAAATTGGCTCTGATACCAATTGTTGGAACCTAGGGTTACAGATTGCGCAGCGGAAGGTTTTAAAAATTTTATGCAATCATTAAACTAACTCATTTGTACAGTAATAATCAAAAGCAATAATAATCAAGTGAAGAAACTTTTTCATACCTACGTAGGAGGTTCCTTCACTTTAATACGAACTGCTCCTGATTTGAACCACGTGATCTTCCTCGCTATCTCCAGGAACTGGTAACTGCGTGTGGGCGCGTCACGATATTCAGGACCTGTATGGAGGAAAAAGAGAAGAACACACACAAATAGAAGTGCAGCACTTGTGGTCTCACCACACACTAACTTTTTCTTTTCTATTTGTGTTGTTTGCTGTTCACAAAGACTTTGCTCTTCTTTTCTTTTTGCTGTGTGTTTTTGCTTATACATTTGGTTGTTCTTAATTTTTTTTTTATATTAAATATATATCTCATATATATTCAAAAATTAAACAAACCAAAATCTTATTTGATTTTTAAAACTTTTCAAAAAATATCTCATATCTTTCAAAAAGATAATTAAATATTTAATATTTGAATTCAAACATTTTAAATTCAATTTCAAATATTTAATTTAATAAAATAAAATAATCATATTATCTTATTTTATTCAAAATCAAATATCAACTAACACCCTCCATTTAGTGATTAACAACATAATTAAATAATCTTATTATTTAATTTATTTAATCACCATTATTCATTAATTAAATAATCTCATTATTCAATTAATTCCCGAATAAATACGTGTCACTTTCGTAACACAATTAATTGGACAATCCAATTAATTAACCGTGACCCTTGTTACTAAATCGATCGGGCTAGCAAGGGGACCTAATGGACCCACAGTATTTTGAGCTCCAATAATCCTTAGAAATTATTAATTAAACTCTTTAATTAATATTTCATGATTATTAACTTCGGTGTTATTCCACTAAAAATCCGAAGCTGCACTCTCTCAACTGTAGACGTTTTTACACAAACCAATAACTCTCGGTGTCCATCAATATAGCTATTACATATGGTATAATCCTCCACAAGTAGTTCATAATTAGAGCTGGGTCACAATGTCCGTTATACCCCTCTAATCATATCTTTCCATTAAGTACCATTGATTCTCTAATGAACAATAAATCCTACATTCCTTACGGAATTAAGAGAGCGCTCATATTGTTCAAGCCCCGAATCAACCCTTAAGGGAACTACCATCTACTTCTCACAAGAAGGAGTGGATTCCACTATTGTGTACAAACCTTCCCAGCCACAAGCCAAACCGCGATCCCAACATACGGAGTATATTGATCGGGAATGCAACTCCGACCCCACCCATGGTATATCAAAGACCACGATCTAACCTGAAGGAGTCGATAAGACACTCAGGATTAAGATCACCCACATATAGCCATCATAAGTTGATATATATGAATCTCATCGTTAAACGGATCTTAGTGAGAGATTCATATAGATCATGGCCCAGTCCTATATGATCACATCATACAAGGTGCCTCCATTCTCATATCTACATATGAATGATCCAGGATAGGATCACCGTACACTACGAAATGGACCGCAGCTATAGATTAACCACAAATAAAGTACCCAGCTTTATTTGCTATCTACGGACTCTTTAAATTGCTCGTTTCAAACTGAATCCATCTATATATGACACTCATATACTCAGTTCGAAATTACATCCGGCAATTTTGGATGTTAAGTGCACATGTTATATAAAGTATGACACAAAATGAATGAATATACTACTTCTTTTATTTATGTTCAAATTACATTTACATATTACAAGCTTTAGGGCAAAAACCCCAACACATTGTTGAATCCCAAATTTTTGTGTGTGTTCAAACCCATTTAATTCGGGTTTGGATTCGTTTGTGACAGATTTGGCGTTGATTTTAACGATTTTGGGTTCGAATTTCATTATTAATCTAGATGATTCAGGTTCTTCTTGTCGAGGTACGTATTTGAGAACCTAACTTTATTTGTTCCAGTATTAGTTTTGTTGATGCCTTTAGGTTGAAGAAGATGGTTTTTCTAGTGTGTTTAATTGCTTGTCTGGTGTGTTTAATTGCCTACGCCCGGTGTGTTTAATTGGTTTCCTGGTGTGTTTAATTGTGTATGCATGGTGTGTTTAATTGCTTACCTGGTCTGTTTAATTGCCTTGGCCTGATGTGTTTAATTGCCTTTTCCTGCCTATATGTGGTGTGTTTAATTGCTTGGCCTGATGTGTTTAATTGTTTTGGCCTGATGTGTTTAATTGCCTACATGATGTGTGTTAAATTGTTTGCCTGGAGTGTTAAATTGCCTACATGTGGTGTGTTTAATTGCTTGTCCTGATGCGTTTAATTGGCTGGCAGGTGTGTTTAATTGCTGGTCTGATGTGTTTAATTGCGTTGGCCTGGTGTATTTAATTTTTTTGCCCTAGTGTGTTTAATTCCGTAAGCATGGTGTATTTAATTGTGTAGGCCTGGTGTATTTAATTGGTTGTCCGGTGTGTTTAATCGCTTGACTGGTGTGTTTAATTGCCTTCATGATGTGTTTGATTGTCTTAACCTGGTGTGTTTAATTGCTTGCCTGATGTGTTTAATTGCCTACGCCTGGTGTGTTTAATTGGTTTCTTGATGTGTTTAATTGCGTAGGTCTGGTGTGTTTAATTGCCTACATGTGGTGTGTTTAATTGGTTGTCTTATGTGTTTAATTGGTTGTCTGATGTGTTTAATTGGTTCATTGGTGAGCTTAATTGTTTGTTTGATGTGTTTAATTGCCTTGACCTGATGTGTTTAATTGTCTATGCCTGGTGTGTTTACTTTCCTAGGCCTGGTGTGTTTAATTGCTTGTCTGGTGTGTTTAATTTCCTAGGCCTGATGTGTTTAATTGCTTTCCTGGTGTGTTTAATTGTCTATGTCTGGTGTGTTTAATTAACAATGCTTGGTGTGTTTAATTGACATTGCCTTAATTGACAATGCCTGATGTGTTTAATTGACAAAGCCTGGTGTGTTTAATTGACAAAGCATGATGTGTTTAATTGGTTTACACTGGTGTATTTAATTAGCTGCTATAAGGTATATATTCTCATAATATTTAAATGTATTTTTTTTTATAATGAATAAACATATTGGTATTTGTTTGACTGTGTTTGTAGGTTTTGTAAAATGAAATTTGTCGACTTTAGTTCTGATTTCTACAAAACAAGCACCTTGTTGGAAAGCTATTCCGGTGTCATCTTTCCCGTTGGACACCCAAGCGAATGGAATACTCTTGGGGAAGTACTTTTTGAAGTTGTTCTTCCACCAGAGTGGCGAGCTCAAGCCGGTAGGCGGAGAAAGAATAGGGTTCCATCTGCAGGTGAGCATGGTCGTAGGAGTAGGTATTGTACAATCTGCAAGAAATCTGGCCACAACAGACAAAATTGTTCAAACCCCCCGGCCGATCAGCAAGGAAATGTTCCAAACCCACAAACAGATCCACCACAGCCCCGACGTTGTAAGTGCAAGTCATGTGGACAAGAGGGACACAACAAAAGGATGTGTCCAACACGACCATATGATGACCCTACGAAGCCAGCGAATGATGACATCTAAATTGTGTTTGTGTTAGTTAGGATTATGTTTAAAATGGTATGGATTTAGTTGAATTTATGAACTATGTTGGAATTATGCTGAAATTGGATTTCATGCACCGTTAATAATGATTTTGCATTTTGTTGAAAACACTAGTGTTGAAATTGTGATAAAACAAGTTTACACTCTGAATATGTGACTACCACTTTGTGTTGAAATTGTGATGGAACAGATTATGTCATCAAAAATTAAACACACCATTACTGACGAAGCCTGGTATGTTTAATTGACCAGCCGAATGTGTTTAATTGATATTGCCGAGTGCGTTTAATTGACATTGCCGCGTGCGTTTAATTTATGGTGTGTTTAATTGACAAGCCTGATGTGTTTAATTGACAAAGCCTAATGTGTTTAATTCATAAGACTTGGTGTGTTTAATTGCCTTGACCTGGTGTGTTTAATTGAGTAGGCCTGATGTGTTTAATTGGTTGTCTGATGTGTTTAATTGACAATGCCCAGTGCGTTTAATTTACAATGCTATGTGTATTTAATTTACAATGCCTGGTGCATTTAATTTACAACTTGACATGAATTCTATGTGCTTCCCTTCCTTGCGTAAGATATTCTCTATAGTAGCTAGGTTCTTCAACCTACGTTGATTAATGCCTCTGGATTCCATGTATTCCTTTGCACCTTAAAATACCGATCATAATCTATATTTTCCATTTGCACAATTTAAACACATAAGTGCATCACAGTTAAACACACACCGGTCATAAGGAATTACACACAACGGTGTTCAACAATTAAACACACCGGTGCATAACAATTAAGCACAACAATTAAACACACCACAATTTTCTACCCAAGTAAGAACACAAGTACACAATAATTAAACACACCGTGCACATCAATTAAACACACCACTTTTTCCTACCCAAGTAAATATACCAGTGCACAACAATTAAATACACCACTTTTTCCTACCCAAGTAAACATACCGGTGCACAACTATTAGACACAACGTGCACAACAATTGTGTTTGGATTGACTCAAAAATCAGACTTTTCAGTTTTCACCCACATCACACTACAGATTATATAATATATATATATATATAACCCAACAGCATATCATACAAAACACAGTTTGCATTATCATAGAAACCCAGCAGCATATCAATGAAAGTTGATTTTCTAAATTAGACTTGACAGTACTCAAACAAGACATCAAACCAATCAACTAAAAGGGGTGTATTCAATTAGAATTTCAAAAGACTTTTAATGACTTTAATGGAATTAAAAAGTTTGGATGTATTCAATGTAGACTTTTAAAGACTCTATAAAAGTCATAGGGTATTCAGTACAGACTTTTATAGACTTTAAAAAAGTCATTAAAAATCATGTGGTATTCAATCAAGACTTTTTAACAGTCTATGAAAGTTAGAAGGTATTCAAAATCTCAATGACTTTTAGTTATAACAAATCTCATAATTTGTCTTTCATTCCTACCAAAGACTTTGAATGACTTTTGTTTTAAAAAATAAAAAGAATTTCACTTTAGAAGAAAAACATAAAACTCTTTGAAAAACATTAATCTTCAAACATATGTGATATTTTCAAATAAAAGAATACACATTCTTAACAAATTTTACCAATAAAATAAAACAAATAACTTTTAAAATGAATAAACATTATAAAAAAAATACAAACATTAACGATCTATAACAAAAAAAAAATTAACTGAAAAATAATATAAAACAACTCTCCATAGGCTATACAATTAAGGACAATATATATATATATATATATATATATATATTCAAAGCAACTAAACAACAACGAAACAAATCAAACGAACTTTATTTACGTTAATTAAAAATAATAAAAGACAAAAACCATTACTCAATCATGCCAATATGCTATAATCAAAGTCGAGTATGAGCGTGACTCCATATAATTATGATCAATATCAAACCACTCACTTTTAGGCGTGAATCTTGTTCAACAACTATGTGCGGTTTTTATGTTTTACCTTCAGTAACTTGAATTAATTTTGGGTAGATTTTTAATACCTATTGACATACTTTCGTAGAGACCTGTAAACGTTAGTATTATTGTCGATTTGCTACATTTATTCTAAAAGTAAATTTATAATATTTTGGCAAATTATAAAAAAAAAATTGGTGCATAATATCTTTATGATGCAAAATATAATAAAATTACAAATAAAAATTTTAAAATCACATATATAGGCAAAAATATTTTTGTCAAGTTTAATTAATAATGATTTATTTTATTCTTTTTCAAAAATATATTTTTATTAATATGGGAAATCTATATAATTTGCTAAAACAAAGTATATATCATATTTAAAAATCAATAAATGTGTATAAATGTCTATGAAAGTCTCTAAAAGTCATTTGAAATAAAAGTCTATGAAAGTCATTTAAAATGAAAGTCTATGAAAAAAATTTCATAATTCAGTAAAGTCTATAAAGTCCATAAAAGTCCATAAAATCTGTAAAGGTCATCCACTTAAAAAAGTCATTAAAAGTCTTTTGAAATCCTAATCGAATACACTCTCCTAAGATTTCCAACACATAATGAAATCAAATTACTGAGACCTACACACTATCCAAAAATAGAAATGAAAATCAAGCGAAAATCCGATAGAATTTCAAATCTATTTCAGTATTAACTCAAAAATCAACTACAAACAACATCAGCAACACAAAAATTAACTCCAATTTTTTTTCTAGAGAATATCTTCATTGAATAATAGAAAAACCATAAAATATATCAATTAAACATGAAGGGGGGTTCAAATTAAACCGAACCTGTTTCTTCTTCATGTTTCTTACTCCGCCGCCGTGTATGTTTCGAAAAAAACCAAAAACCCCAGAATCATATTCGAATCCAATCAGTTTCGCCACCCAAATCACTTCTTCGACCCTCGAATGGAATCCAAGCTTTTCTCGTTCAAATCCGAGTTGTTTCTCGTTTCGTTTGAATCTGAGTCGTCTCTCGTCTTGTCTCTCTCGGTCGTCTCTCGTCTATTTCAAACTTCAAACACTGAATGTTTCTCTTTGTAACTTTTGCTTTTAATTCTCCTTTTCTTTTGTTTTTTTTAATTGAAGGGCAATTTGGTAAAAAAAATGGATTATGTGACAAAAACAATCAAAATACTAATTCAGGCTATATTTAAAAACCCACCTAATTTTTTGGTTACTCTTAAATTTCACCCTTAAAAAACAATTTAGGGGATAAAAATAAATAAATTGGCTCCATATGAAAGCACAGTTTATATTTGTTTTTCCTGTTTTTTAAGTATACCAGTAAATTTTGAGATAGATGCTTATGGGGCATTTTTAAAAGTTCGAGACTTAAGCTATGTTTGGGATTGCTTTACTTAAAAAAATAATCCGCTTATAGCTTAACTTTATAAATAGACAGCTTAACAAAAAAATGCGTAAATGTTTGGTAAATTAAAATTTTAAATTGTTTTGCTTTTTAGAATGTGGAAAATATATTTGATGAAAAGACAAAAATAGACATCATTTTTTTAATGTGTTTGTACTAATCTTTGGGCTTTTTTTTAAAAAATAAATTGATAATTGTAGCATGTAGGGAGAATGGACTCATTGAGGCCCAAAACAAACTCGACTCGTGACTTCGACCCGTATTTCTTCAAACCTTACCAGCCGCCACCGCCCCATGTCTAACCTCTGCTGTTCAACCTGCACAGGCCCGCCATTCATCCTGTGCCGCCGCTCATCTCGTGCTGCAGCTTGACCCATGCCGCCACTCTTCCCGTCTCCATCGGCCATCACCGACCTCTGTTTCCTCGATCGATTCCTCGATTCTCGCGAGGGTCGTTTTAGGCCTGCTTTGTGCAGCCTTCGACGTCGCCGAAAGAAGTGCTCCTCCGGCACTAGAGGATGCGAGATGCCTCCCCTATTTCTAGATTTTATGGCACCTCCTTCGATTTCCAGCGGTGGCCACCACGGTGGTGGCAACCACCGATCAGATTTTTATTTTTTCATTATTTTTTTATTTTTTTAGTTTTTATTATATTATTATTAAATACAGTAGAACCCGTGTAAATTAATATCCTCTCTAAATTAATAAAAAATCTCGGTCCCGACTCGGGCCAGTGTAAAAAATTAATAAACCCCTCTATCGTAATAATTAATAGTTTCTTTTTGAAACCTAATGTAAAATTTTGATCTCGACTGTCATATAAATTAATAATTTCATAAAATTATAAAATATATTATATATTATTCAAGAACTATAAAAGTATTTCAAGATGCTAATCTACACTAGGCTACCGTGTTTGATATTTTTGACTTTATCCTTCATCTTTTGAATTGTCCTCAAGAAGCTATTATCATCACCTTCTTATTGTAGCTAAAAGGCTTCAATTAAGTTTAGCATTTCAACAGCTTTACTTGTAGAGATTTTAAGTACCTTATGACTATCGTCATCATTATTTATCTCAACCACATCACCATTATTGTGATATCATTGATGATAACCTCTTTAGTTGGAGTGTAAGGTTGCGTTTGATTTTTCGTCTGAAGACTGAATAGTAACTGAAAACTGAAACTGCAAAATATGTTTGTTTTTTTTTCACTGAAAACTGAATATAAGTGATAAGTTGTTTGTTTTTTTAAGTTACAAATATCTTAAAATAAATAATTTTACATCTATTCCCTTTCAACTATTATTTGTTATATATTTATATTTTAATAAATTAAAGACAACTAAAAATTAATATAATAATATAATAACAAATTTATAAAAAAAATTACCAAATAAAATATAAGCCTTATTGTATAAAAATTGAACAAATTAATTGAAGTTTAGTTTAAGAAATAACAGTAGATTAGAGTCGGCCATTAATAATCCGTACAATATTTATACTATATATGTGGAATAATAATATAATAATAAATTTATAATGAATTCTATATCTCTATAAATTTTTGATTTTTTTTTTTGAAAGTTGCTGTTAAAGTTTTTTAAATAGTGAGAAGAAAAAAAAAATTAATATAATTAAGGGGTGTAAGAGAAGAGTATATTGGAAATAAATAAGATTTGTAAAGATAAATTTGGAAGTAATAAATTGATATTTATTTCAGCCATTTTTCATTAAGTGAAAAGTGAAAAATTTTCACTTTTTATAAAAAGTGGTTTTAGGAGCTCATTCAGTGGTTTTATAACTTAAAAAATCAAACGAAACAACTTAATGACACACATTAAGTGCCTTTAAGTGTTCAGTGAAAAAATCAAACAGGCCCTAACACACTTTTTCTTCAAATTTGGTGGCAGATAGTGCACTCTAGTATTCCTAGGTTGGATATGATTGGGTAGCTCTATAAGATGTACATGAGAAGTGTAATTGTCAAGGAGAAGCGAACCTTTCGATTTGTCATGGGTAGTGCCATTGCGATTAGGAATCTTGAAAAAAGGAACTTCCATTAAAGAAGAAAACCGAATAAAACAAGGAATCCCAAAAATGAACCTTCCCTAAATAAGAAAATCGACTTTCATACATTTTTAAAAACAAAATAATACTTTACAATGTATAACCCTTCAAATTAATAACCCCTCTAAATTAATACTTAAGGGTGGGTCCCAAAAATATTAATTTAGAGGGGTTATACTGTATAAGAGTAACATTGTCTTTTAATTAAATAATGAGTGCATTGTAAACATTGCATAAACAATAAATTAGTTTCTGCTTAAAAAAGCAACCCCAAACTAACTTCTCAAAAGTTGTTTATTGAAGGAGCAAATTAGAAAATAAGCTACTTTTGGGAAGTTTACCAAATACCTATTTGCTAAAAACTTGAGAAATAATTACTTATTTCTCAAGCAAAAGCAATCCAAACATAGTTTTTAATAAGTATTTTTAAAAATTCAAGACTTATTAAACAAAATAAATAAAAATTAACTATTTTTTTAATCTTCTTCTTCATCGAGATCCACCCCCCACTACAGGTTTGTTCGATCTCCATTGGAGATTGAACCGGAGCTCGAATAGATCTCTAATATTTGTTCGACCTCCACCCATCAATGGAGGTTTAAAAAAATCGAAGAAAAGAAATAACAGAAATAAGAATAAAAGAAAAAAATTAGGATAGTTTTGTTCATTACCCTTTTTTGGTGCCTTTAAATTCAAATTATAAATTTAGTATCTATCCCTAAACGGCCTAAAGTGACTCTTTAAAGAGTGTAAGAAATTTTTTGGACTGCTTATATTACTGGATTTGGATCCCTTAATTTAAATCATTTTTCAAATTGAATTGTGAGGCTCTGCCTTAGACATCACGTCGGTTCGAGGGTTAGGTTCGAACCAGTGAACTGTTCCGAACCGAACCGAACCCGAACCATACAAAAAAACCGGAATCGGAACAGAAAAATTCGGTTTTGGAACCGGTACTGGGCGGTTCCGATTCCGATTCTAAAATTTGAGGAACCGTCCGGTTCAAACCGGACCGGAACATGCGGTTCCGGTTCCGGTTCGAACCAGCGGTTCCAACTTATATATATATATATATAAACCCACTACCCACTACCCAGTACCCACGTCCCACGCCCATACCCACTTTCTTTCTTTCTTTTTTCTTTCTCACTCTCTCGGATCTCTCTCTCTCTCTCTCTTTCTTTCTTTCCGTCTTCTTCATGTCATCGCTCACTTACTCATATCTCTATCTCTCTCTCTCTTTCTTTCTCTTCTTTCTTTCCTTCTTCTTCTTGCTGTTGCCGACGGACGATCTCTTAGTCGGTAAGCCGAGTCGCTGATCCCTTCTTCAACCCTTCACCGATCTCCTCTTCTCTCTGATCTCTGATCTCTTCCTTCTTTCTTTCTCTCTCTCTCTCTTTTCTATCTCTTCGACTCTTCCCTCTAATAGTCTGATGGATTTTGGGTTTTGGGTTGGTGTGTGTGTGTTTGAGTTTTGATTGGTTTGATCGGTGTTGTACTGGTGTGTATGTGTGTGTGTGTGTGTGATTTTGTATTTGTGGTGGTTGTGTGTGTGTGTTTGAACTGATGAAGGTGATTAGGGATTAGAAATTTAGGGTTGGATTTTGGGATTTTGGGATTTTGGGTATTTCAAACGTAGGGATTGAATGTTTGATTGGGTATTTAAATGTAGGGTTTGATTGGATATTTGGGATTTTGGATTGTTTTAAAAATAAAAATAAAAATTAAAAAAATTAAAAAAATCGGTTCTGAATCAATGGAACTTGATCGGAACCGTGGAACTGGAATCGAAATCGGAACCGAAACCGACGTCATGTCTACTCTGCCTTCCCTTATTTACAATTTACAATTTACAACTAATTAAAAAAATAATATAGTGAAAATTAAGAAAGTGGACAACACACGATTACTAATAAGCACAATAACAGTAATACTAAAAAACAAGGAGTACCAATATACATACATTATACATATGCACCGTTGTGTCACGTGTGTGATATGATATGACACGTGTGTTGACTATTAATTCAGTCAAAAAGTTCTACAAACTGACGTGTGACCCAAGGAATCAAACTGACGTGTGACCCAAGGAATCGTATACTCCAAAAAATGATGTTTGCAGGGTATTGATTTAATCATTTAAGAATTCGAATAGTCTGACCTAGTCATTATAATTATTATTTTTAAGTATATATATAATGACCACAGAACAACGTAATTCAATGATAATAGCAATCATCCGGACCGAAAATACCAAAAATATTTAAAGTTGCAGCCGCCCGCTACCCAAGTGGTATTAAAATAATAATAATAATAATAATATATAATCAGCATTGTGTGTGTCACAATAGAAGATTAATTACTCATAACAACCCATAAATTTATCATTTTACTTTTAAAAACGAAAGAACTATCCTTATTTACTAATCATAAATCATAATAATAAAAATATAAATTAATTTTTGTTTTGTAATTACTGTACTGTATTTACTAAATCAAATTATATATCACATACAAATAAGGAGCCGTTTGGTATGGGGTGATCCTTACATGAGAATGAGAATCTAATAACATTCTCATGTTTGGTAGAAGGTTTGGATTTTTTTAAACATGGGAAAGTGAATTCCATGGGAATCATATTACCCTTCAAGGGGGTAATGTGAAACCCATCCCAACAGGTGGGTTTCAGATTACCCTCCATCTGATTCCCACCGTCGGACCCACCTTCATTAAAAAAAATTATTTTTCTTTTCTTTTCTTTTTCTCAGTTCTTCACGGTGCTAATGAAAATCAACACCAAAAATCCCCAATTTTATTTTCCTACACTTTCTCACTACCCAAACACCAGATTTTCAGATTTCAAAACCTAATTTTCATAAACTAAACAATGCCCAACATCATCAAACATCATCACCAACACAAAAAAAAACACCATCACCAACACAAAAAAAACACCATCAAACACCATCACCAACACAAAAAGAAAAAAACAGCAGGGGCTATGAAGATCTGGAGATGAAAACAAATTGCAGCATAAAATATTGCAGGGCTTTGCCTCAAAATACAAACTCAGTTTGTCGCCGCCTCGATGATGACGACGACGACGAGGAGTGATGATGAAGACGACGAGGAGTGATGACGACGACGGCGACGACGATCAAGAACCTGGTCGGAGGCGGCGACGACGGCTACGATGATGACGAGGAGGAGCTTCGATGATGATGACGACGATGCTCAAGAACACGACCAGAGGCGGCGACGACGAAGCTCAAGAACACGGCTGGAGGCGACGACGACGACGTTGAGACAAGGACGACGACAAGGACGGCGACTTTGAACGCATCTGAGTTTCCAAAGAAACCTAGATCTAGAGAGAAAGACAAAGGGAGAGAGATGGAAAAAAACAATGAAATGGCTCTGGTTTTTTTTTAACCGTGACTTTGAAATTTTTTATTTAATTTTTTACTTTTTAATAATTAGAAAAAAAAAAAATTCCCATGTACAACCAAACACCGATACTTGATATTCCCAGGAATCCGACATAATATTCCCATACACAACCAAACACATGTATATAAGTTTTCCAGGAATCACATTACCTTGTTTAATTTTCCCAAAAATCATATTATTTTGATTACCCCATACCAAACGGCCCCTAAGTAATTAAGTTCCTATAGAAAAAGAAATCAAATCCCACTCACACCTATGGAATCAAGTTTCATTTTCTGATTTTTTTTTCTTCGTTGAATTTGGTTATCTTTCATTTTATTACAGAGTAGTCTAAATGATTCCAAACATGGGTAATGGGCATAGAATCCAACCACTTATGTTGGGTATTAGGAATATATACATCAGCAGCACAATTTCTTTATATACTAATTAAGATTTGGTTCTTATCACAACTTTAGTATTTTCTCCAACTATTCTCGTATTTGATACTTCACGAATTAAAAGCTCAAAATATTCCTTTCAAAAGAAAAAAAAAACCCTCAAAATATGGCATGAAACCAAAAGTATACCTGCTACTTCTGATCCTGTAAGGTGTATAATGAAAATATTGACATTATTTTTATATTCGAGTAGAAGTTGAATTTGTTTGTATTAATAAAAGATATACTTTTTTTTAAGTCGGAATAGAAAATTAAATGATATATTGATTATTACAAGAGTACATATTATTACTCGACCCAACAGGCAGTTCAATTGGATTCAAAACAACTGTCCAACAATGGTGTCACAATTTGTGTATAACAAATCAAATTGAGACATGTGTTTACATTTAGAGAAGAAGTTGAAAATAAATAATTAAATGTAGACATATGTCCCAATTTTAATGGTTAGACACAAATTGGAACACTATTTTTGGACAGCTGATTTGGGTCCCTCAGATAATTTACTATACCATGGCATGATTTTTGTGGTAATGAAAAATCAATTGTTATATAATTTGGGTTGTGTTTTTGGTTGTATAATATTACCATTTTAATCTATTCATCACCTCTTATTAAATATGGTAGTGTACCTCCCTTCAATAGTGGTGGTGAGGGTTCGAGTCGTACCATTCACATTTTATAAGTATACGGAGAGTTTTTTTCTGGTTTGTAAGAGTAGTTATCTGGATTGCATATGTATTATCTAATATTGACATGTTCAACGGTCATATAGTTGTAATACTTCAATTTTTTTAACCATTCTAATAATGTTTTGCCTGACAAACGAAGTTTGCTCATTAATAAGCCTTCACACGTACATCAAAGAGGACTTAGGTTCGAATCATATATATTTTTAATAAAGACTTTGTAAAGATTTTGTATATAATTCTTATCAAGTAATTTTTCATTTTCCAAATTGGCCACCCCAATTGTAATTTGGCCATTCACTTTGTGTATTCAGATAAACGAGATGCAAATCAATATTAAATATTAGAATTTGTAATTGTCTTTACGGTAATGTTAGGCTGCTGAAAAGAAATCATATGATATCTAAAGAGTAATATCAGATGTCCTTGTTTTTTTCTCCTAATTATGTCCCACATATTGTGCTACGTGAGGTGTCAATATCTTATAAATCATGAGATTATATAGTGACTGATGTGATGCTGACACCTTACGACTTTATGTGCTACATCATTTGGGCAAAAAGAATTAGAACGTCTAGCATTACTCATATCTAAATGATGTTTCATCCGAGTTATAACTTCACATTATTTATCCTATAATTTTATGATAACTCACATTTCTCACATGAATTTTGGCAAAAATATTTTTGGGTCAGACTAACGTTACTCTATAATATAATTAAAGAGAGATACTATTGATAATTTACCGTGTCTTTCTACGCTCCATTTTAAATGATTTTATTAATGACAAGTTTATCCTTAATTAGAATTACTATGGAAGACAATTTTTTTTAAAATTCCTGTGTTATTTTCTTATCTCTTTTGTGTTTCATAAACCTTAAAACATTTTTTTTACAGTATCATAAGAGTTTCTTTTTCATTGGTCAGTTTAATTTGAAACCGAAAGATTTGAGGAAGGCAATAATTGGTTAACTTGAAGAGAGTTGGCTTAAGAAATTAGACTCCATATTCTATTTGTAATTATTTGTGCATCAATCTGCATATTCATCTTATGTGTATTCTCCCTCCCTCTCGTTATCTATCGGCAATCCTAGTTTGACGAGAATAATAACAATTGATTTATGATATGGAATATCTATTTTCATACAAAAAAATAAAATAAAAGGAAATTTTATTTTCTAATAATGTTTAGGAGTTGATGATATAAGCAATGCAGGAGAATGAAAGTGATTTATAAAATCTTAACCTAGAATTTTAAAGTATGATGTTTCATGAGAGGGCAAAAAATTCTATGATAATAACAACACTATTAGGGGTCGTTTGTTTTTTCTACTTAAAACTTAATGGGTCCAAGTCATAATTAATAAGTTTTTTTAAGTGGTCAAACAACTTATAAATACAAAAAACAACTTAAAATAAAAAGTAAAAAATCATGACTTTTCACTTAATTGCAAATCAATGAATTGCATTAAATGCAATCCAAAACATTTTTTTCTGCTACTATCCCCCATATATAACATATTTTCAATTTCATCACAATTATATATGGTATAGAAATCTTTATTTCAATATATTGTTTATTTTAAATAGCTTTTAAAATAAAAAAAGAACCCTAATCACTTATCATATTGATGTTTAATATCAATATTTTATTATGATATTATGGTGATGTATTTATATATTGTCTTTTTAGAATGTTTTGTGTAAGTTTTCCTGCTAGCTCTCTTATTTTTTGAAAAAAATAAATATTTTTTTTCTTAGTAAGAATGAAGTTTATTTGTAATCGAATAAGAAGATCATGATCATATGTGTTCATATATAATTATTATTTTTGGATTGTTTTTATTCCATATTATATGTATAATTGTTCAACATGAGTATAAATGTAAAATTACTTATTTTCAGACAATTTTATTTTTCAGATGTGAGAAAAAAAACATTTCATTCAAGTTCAGATTTCAGTCCCTATTCAGTATTTAAAAAAATTCAGATGCTGCTTTAGGTATTGACGTATTGTATTGGGTATCGTGGTTTGTTTACAAAAAAAACTTATATGATAAGAAAATAAGTGTTAAAAAATAAAAGGGATAATTCTAGAATAAAATGTGTGTTTTTTTTTATAAAAAAATTATCCTTAAAATTTTGTAATGTAGTGTGTTGAAAAAATGAGTGTCAAAAAAATAAAATGGGATTATTAGGAGAAATTCTCATAATTAAAATCAAGAAAAACCGATTCCTTTCCAATTGTATCCTTTTATATCTTTATTATTATTTTTTATTTTATTTTCCATTGACTTGTTCTTAAATATATAAAAATTTAAAAGACAAATTAGGCAGTTCACGTTCCACTCCCTTTTAATTACTCTGTAAGTCTGTAACGGTACAGTTACTTTATCACAGCCACTATTTAAAAAAAAAAATTCAGATAATAAACCCTAGTAGCATCACTACCGCCTCCATAACCTGAACACATCGACGATCGACGACTTATCGGGCGGATTTGGCTACAGGAGAGAGAACGACAGTGAAGCAACCTCGCTCTTTCCCGACCTTATCCCAAAAACCGAGCAATTCCACTCTCTTCTTCTCAAGTGCCGGCCGGCTTCTGCTTTCGCCATCCGGTAAGGCTCTCGTTGCAGGTTTTCTTTTGACGTTTCACTCTCTCTCACCGGTTTTCTTTTTGATTGACATAGGTTAGCTTGTGTTAGTATTGACAGTTTTAATATTTAAGTTTTTGCTTTTAATTGCTCTATCAGATATTCAGATTCTTGAATTTTGTGCCCTAACTGCCATTAGGTTTTCAAATTATACTTCTTTTTATTGATTATAATTGAAACCTATGACAATGCTATCAACTGAAAGGTAATTTCGAAAATGATTTCAAAGCCTTCTTGGTTGTATGAAATATTAAACTGATCTATTTATGAAACTATGTAACATTAAAGGAAGATATCTTGTACTTGCTAGTTGTATATGCTTGCTTCCAATTGGCAATCAAATGCCTTTTATACTATGTATGAGGCAAAGAAAACAATGGTTGCGTTGGGTTCGGTTTTGTTTATAAAAAAGTATATGCATGTTCGAACAATTGGGATCTCAATTATCAAATTAAGAAATGTCTTTTTATGGAGTTGTCAAAGAGATGTGGGGCAACGTTCAATACACCATTTTTTAGATGTGATTGAGTTGACAGTAAAGGTAGCCTTAACATTGATGAGCTCCAGCACATCTTAATTCACAAGTGAATAGGACATAAATCAAAATTCAAATGCATTAGTTTACCTTCTCAAGTTTTTTTTATGTCCCCAACCAAATGAATCCAAGATGGTCGGTTATTTGTTCCACCCAAAAAGTTATATGCACATGGAAGTTAACATCGAGTACACAATATAATGGCACATGATCCTATTTTTAAAGACTTAACAAATATTGAAGTATTTGATTCGGGTTGTGAGGGTGTTTGAATTGATGATAAAACACATAATTTTTTTTTTAAACTAAATGAATATGTTTTATGGTTGTGCAGTATATACGCTTGTTTTTTTATGGTTTATGTAACTTTTATGATTCAATATTTAATTTTTATGGTGTTTGTGCAGGTTTGCATTAGCATTTGGAAAGATGAATGAGAGGTTTTCTCTTTAAAACAAAATCAACATCTCTTTCTACGTCTCTGGTGGCGGCTAGGGATTCACTCTATCAAGCTTTTAGTACCCACTATTTCAATTCTCCTTCCTTGGCTTCTTTTTCTTCTGGTTTTAAAGCTGCTGCCAAGCAACACATGGATCCTAATGAAGTAGAGTGGTCAGCTACTAAAGTACGAAACACGTTCATAAATTTTTTTGAAGAGAAGAACCATGTCAACTGGAAATCTAGTCCCGTTGTGCCTGTTAATGACCCCACTCTATTATTTGCTAATGCTGGTATACTTTTTTATTTTTTACTTTTGCATAAAATTTATGAGTCGGAAGAATCATATTGTGTTTCCTGGGCTGAAATATGTTATTGAAATTTTTGATTAAACAGGAATGAATCAATTCAAGCCAATTTTTTTGGGAACAGCTGATCCCAACACCCAATTGAGTAAACTCACACGTGCATGTAACACCCAGAAGTGTATTCGAGCGGGTGGGAAACACAATGATCTGGATGATGTAGGGAAGGACACTTATCATCACACCTTCTTTGAGATGCTGGGAAATTGGTCATTTGGTGATTATTTTAAAAAGGAAGCTATTGAATGGGCTTGGGAGCTTCTTACGAAGGTATGCCCTTTGCATGTTTTATGAGTTTATGTTTCTGTGTTCTAAAATATCATCGTAATATCCCCTCCTTTTTTTTTGGACTGTATGTTGGCTACAGGTTTACAGACTGCCTGCAGAACGGATTTATGCTACCTATTTTGGTGGTGATGAGAAGGCTGGTCTAGCACCTGATATTGATGCTAGAGATATTTGGCTCAAATTTCTACCGGCTGCACGAGTGCTGCCTTTTGGTTGCAAGGTTTGTTTTACTTTCAATTTAACAATTGCATTCTCTTAGATTTCTGACTATGAAAACTTCAAGAATTGCAGTTGATTTTCTAGCCATTAACAAGATTTTGATATGATATGATGTCCGTAAGAAGTGATAATAGTTAATACTTTTTGTTAGGTTTCTATTTTCTTCATTTCTCTTTTGTTGTTCATATTCTATTCAATTTGTTTTATTTAAAAAAAATGTAGGATAACTTTTGGGAGATGGGTGATACGGGTCCATGCGGTCCTTGCACAGAAATACATTATGATAGAGTTGGTAACCGCGATGCTGCATCATTGGTTAATAATGATGATCCTACATGCATTGAGATATGGAACCTTGTTTTTATTCAGGTATAAATTTGTCTTTATGTTAACTGCTCTCCTATTACTATAGTCATTTTAATATTAAGTGCATTAATTAATTTTAAGTTTAAGAACTTGGAATATGCTAAAATATAGGTCATGATGATATATTATGTGTTGATATCTGTTCACTTTGAAAGAAAGGATAAAATTTGTATATGTAATTACTGTTCTTTCGGACATAATATGCTGCTTACAACTGGACTGATGAATTGGTTATTTTTGTGTCATTATTGTTCTCTAGTTCAACAGGGAAAGTGATGGCTCTTTAAAATCTCTGCCTGCTAAGCATGTTGACACCGGAATGGGTTTTGAAAGATTGACTTCTATTCTTCAGAACAAGATGAGCAATTATGATACCGATGTATTTATGCCCATCTTTGATGCTATTCAACAAGTAAGATGTTTATGCCACTACAAAGATGTTTCCTGACATTTTTACTAAATTTCAGGGTTTGGATTTGTTGTTTGTAATGTGTCATTTGTAAGAATAGATAACTCTATAAAAGTTCCTTCTACAAATACAAAATGGACCTGCAGTTTTAAGATTGACTTTTGTCCATTTACTGTATGTTTGAGATGGTTCATATCTGAAGAGTATGACTCTTCTTATCTGGTTCCATAAGTTCTTTTTTAATGTTTTATTAGGTTCTTTTTGGAATTATGTTTGGATGGAATGGTTGCATTATAGAGAATAATAGGTTTCAGGAATTACAATAGAGAGTTGCTTTATTTTGAAAATTGATCTGTTTCGGTTGCATTCTAAAATATCATTAATATTTATTATCAGATAAAATTCTTGCGTACTTTTTCATAAATAAAATCAGATTGTGGAGTGCATCATATAATTCTCTACATTTCTTTTTCCTTCTAATAGGCTACAGGAGCAAGGCCTTATTCTGGAAAAGTTGGAGCAGATGATGTGGACAATGTTGATATGGCATATCGGGTTGTTGCTGACCATATCAGAACTCTGTCATTTGCCATTGCAGATGGATCCTGTCCAGGTAGATCTCTTGATTTCAAGGATTTCATTTTTGCATCTATGTCTACTTATTAACTCTTCTAGCTGAGGTCAACAGTATAAATCAATGTTGAATCTTTCTAGTTAAACTGAAGATCTGCTTCACTTGGAAGTGTTTGGATTTGGTGGTGTTTTGTAAGAAAAAGTTCCTCTTACTCTTTGGATATTTTTGAGGTTTATGAGTTCTAATTTTTTTACTTTTAATTATATGACATTCTTCTTTGAACTTCTATTTTCTCATCAGTGAATATCTATTCTAATATATAGCCATATAGGTGGTTTCATTCTTTTCAAAAGTTATATTTACTTTTATTGGATCATAGAGGGGAAAGGATTTCTCTTTTTGCTGTCTCTTTTGTTTTTTACTGATACTTTGGTATAAGTTACTCTTCATCAACCTTCTATTTCTTGCAATGGTTTATAATTAATTAATTATAATTTGAGTTTCTTATGTAAGCGAGAGAAAATATCTGAAAGAATCATATAGACATTTTAAAGCTCTTTGATTGCTACAATTACTAGTTCAATGAGTGTCAATATGTTGAGTATTTCAAATGATGTGTTCTTTGGATGCTGAGTCAGTATCTTATGCATTTTTTTCTCCTCTTAATATTTAGTCATTTGTTGACTGGCTAGCTTTATAGTAATTTTTAAATGTTTTTGATATATACATTTCTATGCAGGCAATGAAGGTCGTGAATATGTTTTAAGGCGCATTCTTCGTCGAGCTGTGCGATATGGAAGTGAGGTCCTTAAAGCTCAAGAAGGATTTTTCAATGGGTAGGCGATATTATATATATTTTTTCTATTACATTTATGTGATTTAAAGTTGAAAAAATTATTTTGCCCTCCCTCCATCAATGTTAACAGGGTGCCACTAACGCTAGAGGAATCAAGTTCATAATATCAAAAACTTTTTGTCTGTCCATTATTTGCCCATACCTCAATAAGGTCTCAGATATTTTTTATAAATTACAACTTTACTAACTTTTTGGTAGTTTTCACTATTTTGCTTTTGATTTCTGTTGAGTTTGTAATGTGTTTTACAATTGTCTCTGCAAACTTTTTAAGTGCAATTTTGGAAATTAACTAAACATCTAATATCTTGAGCTAGCTGCTTTTTATATTGATTTCACTACTATAGTTTTTAATTGTTGTGTTATATGCAGCCTCGTAAATGTTGTGGTGAAAGTTATGAGCGATGTTTTCCCAGAGCTGAAGCAACATGAAGCTCACATTAGGGACATTATTGCATCAGAGGAAGCTAGTTTTGGCAAGACGTTGCTTAAAGTAAGCATAATTGTTTTTTTTTATTGCACTGTTTGTGGTTTTTTCTGCAATGATCACTAATGTCTAACATTAGCACTTTTCAATTTTTTCAAGTAGTTAACTTGGTTTCACTCAAAAAAAGGTAGTAGTTAACTTGGTTTGCATGTTAATAACCTGCGCATGTGGTCCTCTGTTTGATATTTATTTCCAGACAAAAAATAAGTTTCTGTATCAAAATTTTTGTCTGGATTCATTAAGAACAAGTTTAGATTAATACCTGCTTTTCATAGGTTCCCATTTGAATTTTGTGTCTGAAACGTTAATTGATTTGTAGAGTCAAACATAATACTGTGTGATGTGTAAAGCATAAGGAAGTGTTTGATATTGCGACACTTAATACTTTGATCTTTTCACTTAATACTACAGTTATTTTGTTTGATTTTTTAAGTGATAAACTAAAACCACATGTTTATAAAAGTGAAATTTTTTCACTTTTCACTTAACAAAAAAACACTGGAATTTAAAACAATTTTTTACTTCCAAAACTATCCTCACTAATCTAACTTATTTTCAATTTTGTAATTTGTAACTAATACAGCAGTAAATTGTATTGTAATTGAGTGGCCAACTTGATCTCCCCGTAAGGCTTATCGGAGGGGATTTGATTTGGTAGGCTAAATTGAAATTTTAGAGATGAGTTGAACATGTTAAGGGAAATTGATTTATGCATGACAACAACTTTAAAAATAATAATAACTATTTTATACATAACTAATTAAAATGAAAGCAAAAAACTGGAGAACGGTAATGAAGCAATAATGAAACTTGGAACATTTAGTTTATTTACATGAAAACAAAAAATTGGAGAACAGCAAAAAACCAGAGTTACCAGACTGGAAAGCAAAAAAACAGAACAAAGAAAATAATATAAGAACAATAAAACTTATATAAGATAATAGAAGAAAAATAAAACTAGATAAATTTGAAATATTATTAATAACTAAATAATTTTGTTTTAGAATTATTAAATTACTTGTTATAGTAGTCCTTAATATATTAAAATGTAAACATATAACAAATAATAATTAGAAGGGCATAGATGTAAAATTATTTATTTTCAGATATTTATAACTTCAAAAAACAAACAACTTATCACATTCAGTTTTCAGTGAAAAAAACAATCATGTTTTTCAGTTTTCAATCGGTCTTCATTAACATTCAATAGAAAATCAAACGGGACCTTATTTTCCTACTTTTTTATTATTGTGACATTGAAGATTTTGGAACCAATAATGCTACACTTCCATACTCTTATCCTGACATTGCATCTATACTCTACTAAAATTAGATTCTTCTATTATTTTAATTTAGTATAATTTCTTTTTTGAAAAATAATGATGTGTCAACTATCAAGTGATTTAGACCTTTTTATTATTTATTTGAAATATTGTGTCTTGTTTAAACAATGGTCTCTTGATGCTGAAATACATGGACTTAATTTTTATGTTAGACCTTCCACGAGAAAAACTTGGTTGCAACTGATTCACCACGCTAGAATCTGATGGTGGTGCATTGGTTTCGCTGACACGTAACTCATTGAAAGTTTTTTTTTATTCTCACTTCATCTTTCCTTATTTTATTTTATTTTAGTTTTTATGTTTCCCTTTTCTTGGTTGAGGGTGTCTAGCTTCTCTTAGATATCTCTCTCTCTTTCTCTCTCTATCACCCATATTTCAAGCTCTCTCTCTTCATCACCCATATCACGATATGTCTCAACAATGAACCTGTCTTCGTTTTCAACCGCTCCTTTCCCGTCCGATTAACCATTTTTCTTCTTCTTTGTTTTATTTAGACGATTATTTCTATCAATTTATTTTTATTGATTCAAATGTAAAGCTTTTAGCTTCTTTTTTTTTTTTTTTTTTACCGTTGGCAGTTTAATAAGGAGATATTTTGCTTTTTTCCAATGACAAATGAATTTTCTAATTTGTGTTTGTTGGTGGAAGCAATATAGATTTGAAAGATTTTCGAAAACTTCAAAGTTTAGTTAGCTGTACTTTTTTTATTTTTGAAATATAATGGATGTACGTTATGTTCTTGGATTTGCATATGGAAAGATATGGGTTATATTCCAGATTTTGTAGCCATATCCAAAGAGATGGGTTGTATAATTTCAAGATTTTATAAGATTCATATTCGAGCTTTATTCATACAGATCTATAAAATTTTAAAATTATTGACAAAATAGTTCAACAATCCAATTAAAAATATAAAATAGACCCAGAAACCATTTGAAGGTAGAAAAAAAGTAAAGAGAAAAAATAATTGCAGTTGCAGATCTGTAACTCTGCAAGAGCAAAGAATCCAGAATGGAAGTTGGAGAAGTGTAGTCAAGGCAGAGTGATTGAGTGAGAGAGAAATTGGTGTGTGGAATGTAGATTGATAGAGATTAAGAGACAAGAAGATAGAGAAATCATGGTAACCATGGAGCTTGATGTTCGGTGATGAAGGAAACAATGGAGAGAGAAACGTTTCAGCTAACACATGATTTTTTTGAATGCATCCGATGCACTCAAGTTTTTCTCACCTTCCACATGCCATATCAGTATATCACTTGATTACTTGCATTGCATTCAATTAAATATAATAAACCCCTGTTATATATGAATGACTAATCATCATTTCTCATTCAGGGAATTGAGAGATTTAAGAAGGCTGCTCAGGATGTTCAGGGGAAAATTTTGAGTGGGCAGGCAAGTATTTTTGAATTTATTTTCATTTTATCATACTGATTATGCGCTTTTGATTAATGTGCTATGCAGTTATTGAAACAAGACATTTTCTCCGCTGCTAGAATAATTTAGTACTTACCAGAAATCAACCATAGGATCTGTCCCAAAGATTCCTCCAGAGACCCTTCACAAGTTTTCCTTGTCTCTGTATATATCTTGTACACTATAATCTGAAATAGTTAAGTTCAAAAGCACCCACTAAAGAGAGAATTTTTAATTGTGTGATCAGTTGACTGATCACCATCTCGTGGCATTCTTCAAGAGAAGTCATCTTTATTTGATAGGAAACTTAAAGATCTATTTTTGTAAATAGATTACATGTGAACGATCAGACCCCAAGGCCATCTAAAGAAAGTCACCAGACTAAATACTATCCAGAACAGCTATCAAAAGCTGATACAAACCCTCCCCACCCCTCCCACAAAATGTACAAAACAATTACCATACCTCCTTCCCAATTAAGCTGAATAAAGACCAGAGGAGTATCTTGATATTCTTTTGTAATAGAGGCCTACAAGGAAGCTAAGTGCCGATACAATGCCATAAATCGTCAATATCATCCTCTGGCTTTTCTTCAATTTTTTTTTTCCCTCTCTTGCCAAATGACCCATAGTAAATTTAGGACTGGACACTTCCGTAGAACCTTAGCTCTGTCACCTTTTGCAAAAGCAAAGAATCTTTCCAATAATAACTGAGTGCAAGAAGCTGGGCTGCCCAAGATATTTTTGCTTTTGTCAATAATAGAGACCAAAGATTAGAAGCATTGTCACAATATTAAGAGATAATTGATACTTTCCATGTTCTTCTTACACATGATGCAAAAAGGAGAGAGACATATCAAAAATCTTCTTTGCATAACCTCACTTGTATTAATCTGTCCACTAGCTACTGCTCTAGCAAAAAAATTGGATCTTTGGAGGCTCTTTTGCCTTCCCAATTGCAGAAATTGTTCAGAACCCCCTTGAGAATCACTAACCACCCACTTGAGATAAAATTTGCAAGTATGAGACCTCAAAGGGTCAAGCTTCCACAATCTTCTATCTTCTCTCATTTCCATTGAGTGAGAAGTTGTCAAGGGCTGCCAACATGGAAATAAGTTCTTTACATTCTCCATCATTGAGATTTCTCCTAAAATTGAAGTCCCAATTACAATTCATAGTAAAAGATGCAGTTCTCATCGTAGATCTAATAGAAGAATTATTAGATAATGCCACCCTATAAAGTATAAGATGAGAACTTTACAAGCTTCTTTTGCTCACCACTTATCTTCCCGGAAATGGATTCTCTCTTTATTCTCCACCTCAAAGGAAATATGTTCCTTAAAGGAAGTGTATTCCTTTGAGATTGTCTTCTTTATTTAATTCTAAATATTAATCAAGAGGTCATGAATTGTTTGCTTTAATAAGGTTAAGAGAGCGATATTTTTTGTTTTAACTTTTAACTGTATCTATCTTCAAATATTTTGTCTCTTGGTTGCAGGATGCATTCATCTTGTGGGATACATATGGATTCCCATTAGATTTGACTCAGGTACACAAACTCCTTTGTTATTGCTTGAAGTATTCACCTACATGTGTCTTACTTGGTTTCCCTTCCAGTTGATGGCGGAAGAAAGGGGATTACTAGTTGACATTGATGGTTTCCATGAAGAAATGAATGAGGCTCGTGAGCGTTCAAGGAATGCTCAAAATAAGGTATTAGAGAGCTTATGTTTTTCCATATTACAAATCAATTTTGCAACCATATACGTCTCTTTGCTGAAAATATTCCCTCGAACACGAAGTTAGAGGTAAGTGATCAAAATGAAAATGACATACCTGGAAGTATCAGTGCATAGTTATAGTAATTTGAAGAAAAATATATTGCATGGTGAAGCTATGCTTTTGTACCTCTGCGCTAATATAATTTTGGCCAGCAAGCTGGTGGTGCTATTGTGATGGATGCTGATGCTACTGCTGCATTGCACAAGGGAAGAGTATCTGCAACAGATGACTCCTACAAATTTACTTGGTTCCAGGTTAGTATAAAACATGTAATCAGGCATCATATGCAGAATTACATTAGTTTGTTATTGACAATGATCTGTAGCATGTCTTTTTATTATTATCTTTTTTTGGAAAGGATCTGTAGCATGTCTTTATTCAGGAATAAATCTTGGCTTCTTTAAACTGTATTTAGAAGAAACTGTTCTAGGATGGTTATTGTCGTATAAATATATTAAAAGATTAATAAATAAATGTGCCATTTTGTGTGCATGTTTTTAAACTACCATGGATTCATAGCTTTAAATATGAATTCTCATGTAGCCAGAACGTTGCCAGATCTTCTGATTATTATTATTATTATTATTTTCATTTTGATAAGAAGTAGAAAATTTCATTGAATATTACCTTGTGTTCTGATGAGGGAGTGAATTTCTTTTCAATTTTTTTCATCTTATTTTTCATTTGAGACTAAAAGAAAGAGTAAAATATTAGCTGAACCAGCTGGGCACCAAAATTCATGAGCAGTGGTCCTATTTAACTCAGCCACACGTATAAGTAAATCTGCTTCATATTAATAACTTAAGCACCATTTTTTTTAGTCTAAAAGACAAAATAATCTCATATTTCAAATTATACATCAAAAATATAAATTGTTAATTCAGAACTATACATTTGTTGTGATTTTATATTTAATTTTTTGAGTAAAATATCTTATTATTTCTTAGTATTTGTCTTGTCTAAATCTACCTTCCTTTGCAATTAATTAATACAGTGTGGATTGTATGTGATTTGGCAATGGCAACTGATTACGATAGTACAATGTAAATATCATGTCACACATTGTATTGAACTTGTTAAAACAATATGGCGTGCTTTCCCTACTGTGCCAAACATAGCTTAAACATACCCAAAACATAGACTATGTTAGTATCACAAAGCTTTTCCCTCTTTAATTGGAAAGGGACTACTGCATATTCTGATATAATCAGACTATTTTCCATCCATCTCAGGAACATGAAAGTGTGATAAAAGCTATCTACACTGGTTCAAAGTTCATAGAAAGTGCTGCTTCAAGCAATGAAGTTGGCCTTGTTCTGGAATCGACAAGTTTCTATGCTGAGCAAGGTGGTCAGGTAATCCTCATGTACCTCATGATTGAAATTAGCGTGTCTTATCTTGGACTTTGACACATTTCAAACTAAATGAAAAACACGTGTGCATGGTTTATTTATTTTTTTATTAGATTAGAAAGTGGCTTTGAAACATTTTAGGTTTAAGGAAGCTGCTTTAGTCTCTCTGATGTGTGGGATTCGTCGACTTGCATTAGATAATCTTCATCATTATATTGTTACCCTGAACAAGAAGTTTGGGAAATAAGTACAGTGGCAGCTTGGAGTTATATGTCTTGTTTAATAGGTTAGTCAGTGGCCAAGAGGATGCTCAGCAGTAGATCATTGAACTGTGCACCTCTTGTCGAAGAGGGGTGATGTGTAATGCTTCCTTTTGCATGTTAAAGTAATGTCTCTTATTACAGTTATCCATCATGGATACATTTTCTTTATTAAAATGAAAAGTTCATTTGGAAGCAGGGGTGCCTAGCCTGTGTGTGCGTATTAATAACTATGCCATCTCTGTGTGTGAGCTCTGGTTGTTGTACATGCATTTAACAAAAGTTTTCTGATTATAGATTTTTGACACTGGATCCATTGAAGGCCCATTCGGTTCATTTCAAGTTTGTAACGTCCAAATTTATGGGGGTTTTATTCTTCATATCGGTTCTCTTACTGATGAGACTGGAAGACTCTCTGTGGGTGAAAAAATAATCTGCAAGGTAAGATCAGCAGTTTACTGTTTGCCTGTATTTTATTTTTTGTTTCTCTCTCTTTCTCCAACTCTTGTGTGCTTTTATGACATGCACAGGTTGACTATGACAGAAGAAAGCTCATTGCCCCTAATCATACTTGCACACATATGTTGAACTTTGCTCTCCGAGTATGTAAAAAATGCCATCTGTTGTTAACTCTGAAATTTTCTATAATAAGTATGTACACATGAATCTCAAAATTTTCGGTAATGCCTGCAGGAAGTACTTGGCAACCATGTTGATCAGAAAGGATCCATTGTTCTTCCCGAAAAATTGAGATACGATTTTTCTCATGGTAAGATCTATAAAGTCAGAATACGTATGATGTTGGACTAGCTTTAAAGTTTACACACTTTATAATTTATAAATTATATAGTACAAGCAATTTAGACATTGAGGTCTAATAGGTACTAAAAATTTGTTTGACCATTTAAAGACAGAATGTGAAGTAAGTAGTTGCTGTGAATAGTATATTGGGTTGAGATGTGAAAATAATGATTGGTAGTGACATGAACAGTTGATTTTGACTCATTTTTAAATCATCTGATGCTGATACAGGGTGCTCTGTGAGGGCTACACAATTTTATTTTAGAAAAAAAAAAAAACTTAGCTGAAAGATTAGAATTAAATAACGAGTGAGTTTGTTTCCCATGGCTACGCCATTTTTGTACAGAATAGTTTACATTACTGCCCAATTTTGAATAGGCAAACCTATTGATCCTGAGCATTTGAGAAGAATTGAGTCAATAGTGAACGAGCAAATCAAAGCTGAATTAGATGTGTTTGCGAAGGAGGCAACACTTGCTGACGCCAAGCGTATCAATGGGTTGCGAGCTGTTTTTGGAGAAGTAAGCTGTCTTAATTTTGTCAGTTTTGTTTTCTGATATGGGATTGTCCGTGTACCGTCACTATTGTACTCTATAAAATCTTCTCTGTTTCGGGCGCAGGTCTATCCTGATCCAGTTAGAGTTGTGTCAATTGGTCGGAAGGTTGAGGACCTCTTGACGGATCCAGAGAATCAAGAATGGTCATCAATTTCAGCAGAACTATGTGGAGGTCGGTATCCTGTAATCACATATGCCTCTTGTCTTCATGCCTTGAATTCTAAATTGAAATTGATTTTGTGGATGCTTTTAGGGACCCATATATCAAATACCCGGGAAGCTAAAGCTTTTGCCCTTTTATCCGAGGAGGGAATTGCTAAAGGAGTCCGAAGGATAACTGCAGTCACAACTGATAGTGCTTTTAAGGCGATGGATTCGGCATGCTTGCTTGAGCAGGAAGTAAATGATGCATCTAAGATTGAAGGAAGCTTGCTGGAAAAGGTCTGTTTTTCTGCTCTCTGCCTCTGTCTTTAATGTGCAGTAATCTCCTAACAGCACTTGCTCTCTTTCTCAATTTGAATGTAAATATTACCTGGTGCTTCCTTAATAGAGATTTGTTGTGTGCACAATTTTCTTTGTTATTTTGTGTTCAATTTTTTAATGCATTTCAGTACTCCTGTTATAATTTTTTGACGACTACTTGCAAGTATGTCTCTGCATTTACCACCCATGTCCTACATTGGGAGGATTCATCCTATTGCTCTTTTGTGATAGGTAAATGTGGTAAATTCGTCTTTTTTTTTGGTTGCGCAATGGTATCTTATGGCGTGGGTTGTTGCATTTATGCATGAGAATTCAGGGTTGTCTTTTTGCCTAACCTGGTCCTCATGGTTTGATGGTAAGTAGTTGAGGCATGATACTATTTTTTTTTTGGGAACTATTACAATATTTTGGAATTTGGGGGAGGGGAATGACTCGAACCCACAACCTCATGGATGTAGGTGTAAGGGCCTAACCACTGAGCCAACATCATCTTGTTGATGAGAATTATTGTTTATTCTAGAATAAGAATGTTAAGCTCACAAGAAGTGGACTTGAATGCATTAATTGAGAGGTGTGGTTACCACTAAACCATGCTTATGACCCAAACTACCCATACTTGAAACATTTCGAAAATGTAAATAAATCAATTCTACATAAATGGCAAACCAAACATTTAACGTGAAACGAAAAATAACAAACAATAAATGAACATCAAGCTCCAAGCTAGGATTTTGGCCTAAATAGGAATCTCTCTCTCTCTCTCTCTTGCTTATTCAGTATCCATATCATTGTAGTTTTAACTTTACTTATCGGTTTCCATTAAATGGTTTATGTTAAATCTCATATTTGTTTCTAGAGTTTGCAGTCAAGACGTCAAGTCAATATATAGGCTTCTAGAAAAATGTTGAGAATGTCATTACAATTTCCCCTGGCCATTCTGTGAGTGTGAAACTTGTAAAGTTTCACTTCCATATGTATCTAAGGGGTTTGGTGATGTAGTTTATCAGTATTATTTGGGTATTTATGAATTTCAGAATTCAGCTGCCTTGCGACATGTTTCCAATTGACATCATACCATCGTTGTTGTTCAATGAACACCTATTGTTATGACATTATTTTCCCTTTTTTTTTTCTTTTCAAAATGATGCTTGTATATGATTGAATGTGTGAAACGTGAACAATTAGCCTGACTGGGTTTCTGATTTCTGAGAACACCCTCTGGAAATTAGGGGAAGGGAAAAAAAGATGCATTTTTCTGATTTTCTCAGTTTTTGAGGCCTATAGAATCCATTAATAGAGTACTTTATGTTCATGGGCTGCAAACTTGTTCAGCTGCATACTTTTACTACAATAGTTTCTAGAATTTCCTACTTGAGTGCAACCAGCTGGATGAAGGACTTGTTTTTTCTTGACAATGATGTTTTTTTTTTCCTTATCAAACTATGAATTATGAGAGATAGTATTTTATAATAAGTGCAGTTCTTTCTGAATGTTGTTCCTTATCGCAGAAAGTGGCTTCTTTAAAAAGCAGTGTGGATGCAGCATCAATTCCAGCAGCCAAGAAAGCTGATATCAGGGCCAAAATTGCCTTACTTCAGGTACTTAAGCTTGCCAGGCTAAACAAGACACTCTCATGACAGCTATTGGTTTTCATCATGTCTTTAACACTTATTGCTGTACCATTTGGGTCTGTTGTCTATAATTGTTCTATTTTGAAGTAAATGCTAGACCAAAAGATTGAGTTGATAGATAGTTAAGAAACCAACAATAGTATTTAAGAACTCTTAACACTCACCTTCCACATGCAAGACCTGTGGACTTGTCACGAGGCACAAGTTTAGACACAAAACACATATTCAGATTGTAGAATAAATATATATGACCTGTTACATGTACAAATACAAATAAAATCACACAGGGAGACTCAAATTTTAGGGGTCATGCCATACATATGCAATATAGTTATGTGAAAGGCTTCACGAGTTTTTTTTTTCAATTTCCTTATTGTTTGTTCTTACAGTTTTGATTTCTTCAATCCATTGGATTTCAAGCCAATTGTCTAGTAACTATACTGAACTTGTATATTAGCAAAACCTCAAGATCGCTCACCCTAGTAAGACTGGCTTTGATATAATTTTTAATTATCGTTAGACATAAAATCTTAAGATGATAGGTAAGGAGGGCTCAAACAATAGTATTTAAGTACCCTGACATCTGTAATAATACTGAACTGTTTAATTTTATAGATTCAACTGAGAAAGGCACAAAAGGTGATTGCTGAAGAAAATACCCGAAAAGCTGTCAAGGTTGCTGTTGAGATGGCTGAAGTTTCTGCTTCAGATGGTAAAGCCTTCTGCATCTCCCTTGTTGAGGTTGGACTAGATGCAGCTGCAGTTCGTGAGGCAGTTTTAAAAGTTATAAACCAGAAGGTTGTTGGCCTTTTTGCTTTGTGGATTATGCACTATATTTTGCAATTTTTTTTTTCTTTTCAAAATATGTGCTTCTTACATACTCGTTCAAAAGTAATTAAGACACTTTGCTGCTTGTTGGACAGGGTATGTCAGTTATGGTCTTCAGCACAGATGAAACCACAAATAAGGCTGTGGTATGTGCAGGGGTACCAGAGAAATCAGACAAGAGCAAACAGTTGGATGTTTCAGAATGGTTGACAGCAGCCTTGGAGCCTCTCAAAGGGAGATGTGGTAAAGGGAAAGGTGGTCTTGCTTCTGGCCAGGTTAGTGGTTTTCACATATGGTCTCTTTGCAATCTCCATTTTGAAACTATTTGATTTTTATCGTCGTGAAATGTGTCTAAATACTAGCAGAACTTCCATAAATTAATAGTGATAATTTTTTCAGGTCTTGACTGGGGCCAATGGGATAAATTAATAATTTCGATAAATTGATAGATAATACTTTTTCCCCCTATTTATATCTGAGTGGTCTCATATCATAAATTAATAATTTCCTGAAATCACAATTATAATTTACTATGATATTTTATTAATGAATAAATTGATAGGTCCAATAGATTTAGTTTTCTGATTAATTTAATATGTTTTTAGTTGATTAATGAACATTTAATTAATTAAATTAGTTGAATCCTTTGTTCGTTGTATTCATTTGTAAATACAATTACAATGAATTTTAATTATTTAAATAGATAAGTAAGATGGAATTAGTTTTTTTTTTATTGACTTGATGTATTTTTTAGTTGATTAATAACATTTAATTAATTAGATTAGTTGAATTTTTAGTTGGTTATTGGTATGGATTTGGATCCTCTCCTGAGCTATAAGCTTTTCCAAAGTTTTAAAGGATTTAGTGACTTGTGGCAATTAAAGATTTTAATGGTCAAGATTTAATTCATGTATTTTTCAATCACAATTAAACAAGTAAAAGCATGTTACTGGCCAAGATTAGAGATTTTTGGTAACCACGAACCCTTAAATAATTTGATTTTCATCATAATTTTAGAATCCTGAAATTTATTTCAAATTTTCAATCCTCTAATCTTTTTCTTTTTCTTTTTTATTTAACAGTTAATCCAAATCTATTTAATAAAAAACCCTCTTCTCAAACTCTTACAAAATCTTATTATCTCCCGAAATGTGTTTCATAATTTTCAATCTACTCATCTTTTTCTCTCTTTTTTTTTAACTGTTCATCCAAATCTATTTATAATATAAAAAAGGGATAAACCTCTTCCCAAACTCTTATGAAGTATTATTCTAGTTACAAAAACGACTCCAATTCCAGTACAGTGCAATGAATTGAAAGAAAGAGAGAAAATAATAGATAGAAAATATGAAAGAGCATGGCAGTGATGGCCATTGCCATCTTGAAGAAAGCATATATTTAATAAACTGAGATAATCTTAAAATTGTTAACCTTGCAATCTTGCATTGCCGAGTATTGAGTTCATCGATTTATTTATTATTATTTTTTTTAAAAAGAGAGCAGTTGGTGGTGATTGCAAATTTGAAATAAAATTAGAGATTCTAAAATTATGATGTAAATGTTTATGGGCTGCCAAAAATCTCAAATCCTAACCATTAAAATACTTTAACTTGTCAATTGTGATCGGAAGGTACATGAAATAAATCTTGACCATTAAAATTTCTAATTGCCACATGTCACTAGATCCTTCAAAGCTTAGGAGAAGCTTAGCTTAGGAGAGGATCCAAGAATAAAATGTCTATAAATTAATTATGTTGGGCTGTTCAAAATTAATTAATTAATCGATAAATTATTAATTTATTAATTTATAGAGTACATTTATGATTCAATGTATATATAAATAACAACTACAGATTCAACTAATCTAGTTAATTAAATGTTATTATTCAACTAAAATTACATTAAGTCATTAAAAAAACTGATTTATTGTACTTATCTATTAAATTAATTGTAATTGTATTCACTAATGAATACATCGAACGAAAATTCAATCAATCTAATTAATTAAATGATCATTAATCATTAAAAATATATTAAATTTATCAAAAAGCTAAATCCATTGTACCAATAAATTTAATTAAATAAAATTCGTCAAAATTGTATTCATTAATTAAATATGATAGTAAATTATATTTGTAATTTTAGTAAATTATTAATTTATGATATGAAGAGACCACAAATTTATATAGGGATTTTCAGAAAAGTATTGTTTTATCAATTTATCGAAATTATTAATTTATCCCATTGGTCCAAGTCGGGACAAAAAAAAATTTATTATATTATTAATTTATCACTGGACATTGAATCATAAATGCACTCAATAAATTATTAATTTATCGATCAATTAATAAATTTTGAACGGCCCACCATTATTAATTTGTAGAGGTTTTACTATACTAAGAACATTGGAGGAGTTGTGCAACAACCTATTTTTAGTACCCTGTGATATTTTTTTTTGGTTTACATCGGTGCAATCTATTAGATGTGTTAACTTTCAAGTTTCAAATAGTTCAAGAATATGTTGATCAGAAAATTTGCCATGAAATTCGTCAATGCAGTAGAAGCCGCCTTTAAGAGCAGTGCCTTGAGAGGATTCCTAGGTGGTGGTTTTATCTGATATCCTTTTAACTTACCTTTCCTTCTTAGAAGAACCCTCCACAGCCTTGAAGCTTTGAGTCCAAGGGTTAATGCAAACCAACTTCCTCTACTAATAAGATTACTCCAAACGAATTTTGAAATGAACTAGAACCTTCAAGAGTTTTAACTGACACAGTTGATGGTTATCTATTAAGTGGAAAAATATAACTAGATCCTTTTATCTAGTGCTGGAGATCATATTTTAGATTTTTGTTATTCTAATCTCTGATGAAGTGGCTGTGATAGCACTCAAGTTCCAAGTACACGACTCCTTTGTCAATTTGCTTAATAATTCTTTTTCGGTTTCCAGGGAACCGATGCAGCACAAGTGAGCAAGGCCATGGACTTGGCGACAGCATTTGCGTCTATGAAATTGAGATGAGAAAGGGATTGATAAGAAGTAGTATGATATTTGCTTGTTATCAAGCTTTTATTGAAGTGAATTGACACACCAAGGAAACAGCAGATCATAGGAAAGGGATTTTTAAGTTATAGCAACCAGAAAATTGATAGCAATGGTGATGTAATTGCTACCTGACAATTATTATGTCTTCACTGTATACAGTATTCATGATTTATAAAATCTAAGAGCTTTTATTTTCTAGTTCTGAATTCTTTGTTTTAGATTTAGTTATTCAATCTTTTTTTTTTTTGCCTTCCAATTGTTGGAGTGTTCTTTCACCCGAAACTGGAAGCGATTCCAATGAAATCTAATTCAAGCTTAGATGTTTTTCTGAAGAGGCGAAGTGTTTAACAAATGCAAAAAGATATCGATAACCTAATAAAGCATTTCAAAAATTATTCTTTTCTTTTTGAAATATTCGTAAAAGTATTCTTGCCTATATCTCTAAGTGGTATAAAATCTTATAGGATAAAGATGCTTTGAAAATTTTCTTGAAGCGAGTTTAAAGCTACGTTTGGAATTGTTTTGCTTATCAAAATAATATGCTTTTAGTTTAATTTAAGGAATAATCAATTTACAAGATAAGTCGATAAGTGTTTGGTAAATAAACTTTATAAATAATCAACTTGTGAAAAAAATATGGTAAAAGTGTTTGGTAAACTTTAATTGATAATGGAAAATGTTTAAAATGGACATAATTGTTAAAAATTTAATATATTATTCAATTTTTTTTACTATTTTTTTTTTGTTTTTTTATTTCCAATTTTTTTACCAAATGTGTATTTTAATTTTCTTAGGATGCATATAAAAAATCTCAATGAAAAACAATTAAATGCATGCAATTTCATCAAAGGTGTTTAAAGTGCGTATTGTAAAAAGTTCTCATTGGAAAATCACTCTCTCTATATATAAAATATAATTTTTTAAAAATATTCTACTGAGTCAACTCAGTCATCACAATACTAATTTGCTGAGTCAACTCGGACTTCTCATTACAAATATGCTGAGTCAACTCACCCACTCAAGAAGCCATTAATAAAGTCTCTGCAACTCAAGCTCCAAATCCACCACCGTTTTCTGCTCCACCAGATTCTCTATCGAGGTCACCGCCATCTGTCATCCCTCGCCGTCGACATCGTCTCCCTCACTGCCGATATCATCTTCTTCGCCGCCGACTTACAAGTTGAAATTGTGAGATCTGGTCCCGGATTCGTCGCGAAAATGGAGGAGGAACCTCATCCACCACCGGAGAAGAACCAGCATCTCTGGTGCGATGGAATCGACGATCGACTTCGCCGGTGGCAGCTGGCCGACAAATTCCCGATTTCAATCTCAAAACGGAGAAGGCAGCTGGTCGTCGACTTCGACCTCCTCTGATGAGTTTGACGTTGTCGGTGGTAGCTGGCCGTCCTCCTGTTTCCGTCGTCGATGGTGGCCATCACCATACGATTTAACAAAAAAAATTATTTTTTAATTTTTTTTAATTTTTCAGTGTTTTAAAATATTATTAATTCAAAAAAATATCAATATTAAATAAGGGGGTATTATTGTCTTTATATTAAAATAATAGGGACATTATAGACATTCTAAGGATAAGAAGTCAGCTTCTCCAAAAATCAGTTTGGAAAAGCAACCCCCACCCAACTTCTCAAAAGCTGTTTATTGGAGGAGCAATTTATAAAATAAGTTGTTTTTGAGTAGTTTACCAAACACCCATTTGCCTCAAACTTGAGAAATAATCACTTATTTCTCAAGTAAAAACAACTCCAAACATAGCTTAAATACCTTTGAACTTATGTAATTGTCCTAATTACATTTATTAATAAAAATATTATATATATATATATATACATATACAGTCTTTCTACTGTCAGTTCGTCCTGATATAAAATATATATCAGGACGTAGAATGTGGACCACAGATTATGAAAAAGTTTTGACAAGTGCATACACTTTGAGTCAAAGTATGAAAATCTAATTGTTCACATTCATCGTCATGATATATATCATGACGAAGAGATCGTAGAAAAATTGTATATATATAAACAAAAAGAAAAACAGGGGGAACGGGCACAGTCTCACTCCTTTCTAATCGGTTCTTTTAAATTACTAGATTTGAAATTATAATATATATATATATATATCTAAATTATTATTGAGAATGTACCTATTTTACTAAAATTAGCAATAACATGGCTCGGAGGCTGTGGAATGAAGAGAAGAAAGTCCTTAACCTGGTCAGAGAATATATATTCATGATGAGATTACAGATTACTGATGTGGGATTGATATTCACGTTTCAAATATTCATTTTTTTTTTTTTAATTAGATTTGTCGGGTTCAATTCAAGAAGTTCAAAAACATGTGAGAATTGTTTTTCTGCTTGTGGTTATATTTGATAAGCGTTTCATGGTTTTTGATATATGATTTGATTTTTATATTTTTGTATCAATCCGCCGAGTATTTACAATATTTCATGCCAGAACTAGCCCATGTCCACGTCATACCATGCCATGCATCCATTTTTACACATGAATGAGAGTCTTCGAATCAATAAAATTATTGTAAAATTAAACCAAGTTATTATTATTATTATTATTGTCTTTAATTATCAGTTTAGATATTAGGTTGGATTTATCCTTTAGATAATTCCTATTTATCTTTTAGTTAGGATTACCAAAGTTTTTTTTTTTCCTTGTTATTTAGAGGTTTGATGTTATCAGGTTATCTCATCCCAGCTACTATAAATAGTTGGTATTATTTCAATGTAAAACATCAATTCAATAAACAGTTTCTTCAGTAAATTCTTTTGTGAGTGTGTGAGTTTTTACATTTGGTATCAGAGCATAAGCAATACACCCAAACACTCGTAAGTGTTCAATGCTAGGTTTGAGTCGAGTCCAGGCTTCCTGAGGAGTCTTTCCGAGAACACTACTGGTGGGACATCTATTCAACAAATAGAACGCACAAGCAACTGCATCACCCCATAAACCTTTGGGCAGTTTCTTCAAGTGTAACATACACCTGACCATGTCCATGACTGTTCTATTCTTCCTCTCTGCTACACCATTCTACTGAGGAGTATATCTCGCTGTCAACTGATGACTGATGCCATGTTTCTGCAAGAAACCATCGCAGACAACATATTCTGTCCCCCGATCTGTTCTCAAAGTCTTGATAGACCTTTCACACTGATTTTCCACCAATGCCTTAAATCTCTTAAAAGCATCACAAGCATCTGACTTCTGCTGTAAGAAATACACCCAAGCCTTTCTGCTGAAGTCATCGATAAAGGTAATAAAATACCTGAATCCCCCATTCGACGGAGTTTCCACGGAGCATAGGTCTGAGTGCACTAGCTGCAAGGGCCAACTGGCTCTCCACGTCTTCTTTGTAGGAAATGGGTCTCTGTGCTTCTTTCCTACAACACATGTCTCGCATACCCTATTAGGAGGATTAATGATAGGCAATCCTGAAACCATCTTCCTTGAAGAAAGTAGCTTCAAACTCCCAAAGTTCACATGGCCGAACCGCATATGCCATAACCAGCTCCCATCTCCGATTACAGAACTAAAGCATGGTAAAGTGTCACTGTTAATATGCAGCGGAAACAAACGGTTTGGTGACATGTTTACCTTTGCTATCAGTCATTTCTGTTCATCGTTGATGGTGCATACCCCTCTGTAGATCCGCATATCATACCCCTTCTCTGAAAGTTGCCCCATGCTCAACAAATTTTGATGCAGACTCGGAACAAACAGTACCTCTGAGATGGTATTCTTGGATCCGTCCTTCAGAGAGATGGAGATTTTACCCTTCCCCATTACTGGCACCTTTGAGTCATTCCCAAACTTCACTTCCAAAGTAAAGGTTTCATCCAATTCTGAGAACATCTCCTTCCTACCACACATGTGGTTGCTGCAGCCTGTATCCAGAAACCATTTGTACTTGGCATCATTCATTGCTACACTACACGCTAGCAACAATGTTTCTGAATAGTCTCCATCTTCTGCAACATTAGCCTGGAAATTTCTGCCATTGGATTTGCACTCATTCTTGTAGTGGCCATATTTTTTACATCTGAAACACTGAATCTGAGATTTACTCTTCTGATTAGTATTATTGCCTCCTCTGCCTTTCACCTGGCTAGATCTGGAAGCACCTCCCCTCATATTTTGCGAGTTCTGACCCTTCTGGCTTGCCTCAGAATTTTTCCGGGTCTCGTCTTTATCTTTCTTAAGACTCAACTGGCTCTGCAAAGCTTCCTCCACCTCGATCTCAGACTTCTCATCCAGACGTTGTTCATGGGCTTGGAGCGAGCCCATCAATTCATCCAACGTCATTGCCTCGAGATCTTTGGACTCCTCGATGGCAGTCACCTTGTACTCAAACTTCTCGATCAGTGTTCGGAGAATCTTCTCCATGATCTGAACATCTGAAATTGACTCACCATTGGACTTCATCTGATTAACAAGTGCCAATGTCCGTGAAAAGTAATCTGCCACCTTCTCCGTTTTCTTCATCTGGAGAAGCTCCAACTGCCTACGCATGGTCTGCAAGCGAACTTTCTTCACATTTTCAACTCCTTTGTAGGTGTTCATCAGAATGTCCCATGCCCGTTTTGCTAATGTTGTATGTGCGATTTTCTCAAAAATCACCGGATCCAGCGACTAGTTAATGAAAAACCTCGCCTTCAAATCCTTCTTGGTTGTTGCAGCATCTGCTGGCCCAACAATACCCTCGGAAACAACAGTCCACAACTCCTGGTATTCAAACAGTAGTTGCATCTGGACCCTCCAATACTCAAAATTGGTTTTTCCGTCAAACTTTGGTATTTGTGGTTGTATTGTGTTATTATTATTATTGTTAAGGGCGGCCATTGTAAATTACAATGTAATTTGCCAACAAAACAATAATAATAATAATATAACACAAAAAGTAAAAGTACACTACCTTTAATCACGTGAACAAACCAAAATTCAGCAAATCAAATGTAAAAAACTCACCAACCTGTAAGTTCACTATGCTTTAAAACGAACCAACCCTCTCGTCCACAATTTTTTTTTTTCGTCCACCACCAGAGTTTAAACACACCAACCTCTCTCTCGTTCAACTTCACACAGCGAAGACAAAACTCTCAGTCACGATTCCGGTGACTTTCTTGGTCGGCGACGATGTACTCCGGTCAAGCAAGGGACAACCAACAACTGCTGGTCAATAACGGTAAGGATCGACGGATCTTGGCGATCGAAAAGCCAACCGCGAACTTGGATCACTCTGATGCACCGGAAAACTCGTCGGATCTGGTCAACGGACACTTGGGTTTTGTTCCCGGTCGTCTTTTGAAGATTTTGGTGCTGGCGGTGACAGTCCACTCGCGGCGGCAAGTGAGACCTGTTTCCGACGGCCGTGGGTTGTGTGGAGGTCTGTCCGGCGGCGCTGGCTGCTGCTCTGAACTCCTGGATCCTCAACTCCTGGATCCACCTACCACTCCTGGATTCTTAACTCCTGAATCCTACCCTACTGCCCACCAAGCCTCAGGCTCTGAACCCCTTGAGGTTTGAACAAGTTATACTTAGATGGATAAGTTTATTTATTATACACTAATACTCCCAAAATTTAAATTTGACTTTTAAAATACCTAAAATACCTTTAGTTATATTATTTTACACTTTATTTTTTTTTTACCTTTTAATCAAACACTTTATAAACTTTAATAAAATAAAAAAATTAAATAAAAGATATGATTCATTAAATAAATAAATAGTTTAAATAAATAAATAGTTTTTTTAATTAAATAAATAAATAGTTTTTTTAATTAAATAAATAAATATTTTGAATAAATAAACAATTTTAAAATAAATAAATAAATGAATAGTTTTAAAAAATAAAATAAATAAATAGTTTTAAAAAATAAAATAAATAATTAGTTTTAAAAAATAAATAAATAAATTTAAAATATAAATAAATAAGTGAAAATTTTAAAAACATTAAATTTTTTAAGGATATTCATTAATAGGGATAAGAAAAACTCTAAATATCTAAACTTTTACTGTAAAGATGATGGTGAGAGAAGCTTCAAGGTTCTCAACACTCCTTAGATATTTAGAGCTTATATTGTCCCTATTAATATATATTCTTAAAAAAATTAATTTTTTTAATTTTTTCACTTATTTTTTAAACTATTTATTTATTTATTTAAAACTATTTATTTATTTGATTTTTTTAAAACTTTTTTTATTTAATGTTTTAAATTATTTATTTACTTAATTTTTTAAAAAATATTTATATATTTAATTTTTTTTAACTATTTATTTATTTAATTTTTAAAACTATTTATTTTTTTAAACTATTTGTTTATTTAATGAATCATATCTTTTATTTAATTTTTTTATTTTATTAAAGTTTATAAAGTTTTTGATTAAAAGGTAAAAAAAATAAAGTGTAAAATAATATAACTAGGGACATTTTAGGTATTTTTAAAGTCAAATTTAAATTTTGAGGGTGTTAGTGTATAATAAAAAAACTTATCTATCTAAGTGTAACTTGTCTAAACCTCAAGGGGTTCAGTGTAATTTGCCCTTTAAACATTTTAAGTGATTAGATATTTACATCACGCGAGCCGATGTCGTTGATCTAGACATATATATGCATTGAAAGTTTGAAACAAAAGTTCATACAAACAGGCCAATAGATTTTGAATATGCATTGCTTTATATTCAATTGAATTCTGTCCGGATTTGGAAATGGTCAATTTGAAAAAAAAATGACCTATTTCTTCAACAAATTCTTCTTCTTCGTCAGCAGTGTCTTAAGGATACTTTGACATTTCCCCATGCATGAAATCTGAAAAGATGTAATATTTAATTTCAACGTGATGCAAATTATCACATTTTGCCACAAAAAAAGGAGGATAAATTGAAAATTTATTTGTTTTCATCTTGGCATTATGTTAATGTGATACTGTGATGGTTAGCCCATTTTAATTCTTCTTAGTGGCCCAGTTGTGAAGCCCAATGCTAAGCCCAATAGGAATCCTATTGATCTACAGCTTCCAGAACAGACAGAGCACACTTAAACGGGGTCGTTTTGCTAACTGATGGATTCAGATGGATTGCCATGTCAAGGATTGCTAGCTGACTTGGCATGATGTGGTTGGCTTCTCAGATTACACATATCCTTCTCAGATAAGAGTATAAATACAAAGAGATGGAGAGAGAAATTCATTCAGTTCTTTTTTATCTCTCACGATTGGTTTTTAGGGTTTTCTCTCCTCTCTCAAGCGATTGCTTTGTTCTTGAGATTGCTTTGTTCTTGAGTTCTTGTTGTACAACTTGAGCATCTGATTGGTTTCTCTTGTAAATCTGAGTGATGTTATTTGTACTAGTGAGGGATATGAGTATTGTGTATACTCTGGTGTAATTTCTTTGAGGGATTTGCTTGTGTAATCACGATCAGTGTGTTATTTAGGCCTGTCTTGGTTAGTGGTGACAAATCTAGGGTTTCTGGGTATTTCTAGGCTGTGTGAAACTTGTATTGAGGCTTGTAACACATTCATATAATGGAGAGAGTCTTTCTGTGAGGCTCAATGTGGATGTAGGCCAATTTGTGGCTGAACCACAATAATCCCTATGTTGATTTCTTCTCTGTTTTTTTTTATTATTTTTGTGTTTACTTTTATTCTTGTTTATCTTTACTTATTGGATTTGCAATTAGATATTATTTCTGTTTTCTTTTGTTAAGTGTATCTTGACAGGTATAGAACATGAATTTGTTAAGGTTTTAAGTCGACCAAAACCTAACAGTGGTATCAGAGCCATACTGTTCCAACAGAGGACAACGAGAATCAAGATCTTCCGGTGGCCGAGCCTCTAGCTGTTGTACCACTTGTGGCTGATCCCTCAATTTCTGAAGATTCAACAAGAGAATGAGAAGACGAGGAAATAGTGAATCTGCTAGCCGTGTAGAAGAGGTAAAGCTTTTTGATTTTACTAACTTTGGTAATTTCAATACAACGTTTATGAATATGAAATTTGAGATAGATAAATTCGATGGTACTGGGGATTTTGGCATCTGGAGAAGAAAGGTAAAAGCCCTTCTTTCTCAGCAGAAAATCCTTAAGGCCATTGAAGACCCTGATAAATTGCATGTCTCATTAACTGAAGAACAGAAAAACGATATGCTTGAAATGGCTTTAGACACTATTATATTGAACTTATCTGATAATGCTCTTAGAGAAGGTAATGAGGAAACAATTGTTAGTGATGTTTGGAAGAAATTAGAAAGTCTGTATCTAACCAAATCCCTAACAAACAAGATCTAAATTAAAGAAAGACTCTTTAGTTTTAAAATGGACCCTAGTAAATGCTTAGATCAAAATCTAGATGAATTCAAGAAAATGACCATGGAGTGAGCCAATGCAGGGGAAAATGAAAAGCTGAGTGATGAGAATGAGACGATTATTCTCTTGAACTCACTTCCTAACTCCTTTAAGGATGTCAAAGCTGCCATCAAGTATGACAGAACTTCTTTATCACTTGAAGAGTGTGTTTTTGCTTTTAAGTCCAAGGATTTAGAGCTTAAAATAGAAAAGAAGGATATTGGTGAGAACTTGTTTGCTAAAGGTAGACTGTCATCTAGAAATGGTAATAATAATAACAATTTAAACAATAATAAGAGTAAAGGCAGAAGCAAGACCCCTAATCGAAATACGTCTCAGTCTATGAATAGAAATGACACTAGAAAGTGTTATTTATGTGGAAAAGAATGACTCATTAAAAAAAATACTGTTATGAATTTAAAAAGAAAAATCAGGAAAAGACTTAGAATGATGGTGATACGACAGTAGCATCAAAATCATTTGAACATAGTGAAGTCCTAGCAGTTAGCACTGAGGACATAAAATCTGAGTGGATTTTAGATTCAGGTTGTTCTTTTCACAAGACACCTATGAAAGAACGGTTCACAGAGTTTGAAGAACTCAGTGGCAATAGTGTGCTGATGGGTAATAATCAGCAGTGTCAAGTGGAAGGTATATGATCAATGGCTGTTAGGATGTATGATGGAATGGTTGGAATCTTTAAGAATGTCAAATATGTGCCTAATCTGAAAAGAAATCTGATTTCTTTAGGTGTCCTAGATGAGGAAGGTTGTTGTTACAAAGCTGAGAGAAATGTCTTAAAGGTATCTAGGGGTTATCTAGTCATCTTGAAGGGTATTAAGAGAAATTGTCACTATGTTTTAAAGAGTGATACTATTATTGATGATACAGCTAATGTAGCAACTAAAATCAATAACAATGCATCTTTATGGCATATGAGACTTGGTCACATGGGTGAAAGAGGTCTAAATGAATTAAATAAAAAGAATTTACTTAGTGGGGATAAGATTAATAATCTGGAATTCTGTGAAAACTGTGTCTTGGGAAAACATCATAGGCTAAGTTTTAGTACAGCTCAACATAACACTAAACAGATCCTTCAATATGTACACTCAGACCTTTGGGGGCTTTCAAAGGTCTCAACTCATGGTGGAAATCTGTATTTTCTATCTTTGATAGATGATTTCACCAGAAAGGTTTGGGTATACCTATTGAAGTCTAAAAATCAAGCTTTTGAAAGCTTTATGGCTTGAAAACTGTAAGTTGAAAACCAGACCTCTAAGAAGGTTAAACACTAAGAACTGATAATGACCTAGAGTTTTGCAAAGATGACTTCAATAAATTATGTAGTGATCATGGCATAGAAAGACATAGGACAGTTAGGTACACACCCCAACGGAATGGTGTAGCAGAAAGAATGAATATGACAATCTCAGATAAAGTAAGATGTCTCATAATCATTTCTGGTTTGAGTCAAAAATTCTGGGGTGAGGCTATTGCTAAAGCCACTTACCTAATAAATAGATCACCATATACTGCTATAGGTTTAAAAACACCAAAAGAAAAAAGGACTAACAGGCCTCCTAGTTTGAAACACTTGAAATTGTTTGGGTGCGCAGCTTATGCTCACCAATCTGAAGGGAAACTAGAACATAGGTCTTTAAAAGGTGTCTTCTTAGGCTACCCTCTAGGTGTTAAGTGATATAGAATCTGGCTTAGGGACCAAAAAGGTTTTAAAGTAATAATTAACATAGACGTTGTGTTTGATGAGAACAATATGCCATATAAAGACATAGACCCTTCAACTGAATCTGTACCAGATCCTTCAAAGGATAGTGGAAATCAAATTCAGGTGGAAGTTGGTAGCCCACCAATAAGTCATGTCTTGGTTCAATCTAATCCTATTGAGAATGGTAGGGCTGCCCATTCTGATCTTGATGATCAGGTGGAAGAGAGTCAGAATCAGCCAGAGATAAGTGAATCTCTAGCTAATTACGAGCTGGTTAGAGATAGAGCAAGAAGGATTATAAAACCTAACAGTAAGTATGCCTATGCAGATGTTTTTTCTTTTGCATTGTACACTGGCTAAAAGTTAGAAAGTGCCGAATCTAGGAACTATACAGAAGTTGTTAACTCTAATGATAGATTGAAATGTCTGAATGCCATGAAGGAAGAGATGGAATCTCTAGAAAAGAATAAGACCTGGTCTCTTATAAAGAAACCAGAAAAACAGAAGGTAGTTGTTTGTAAATGGATTTTTAAAATCAAAGAAGGGTTAGGGCAGAATGATGCACCTAGATATAAGGCTAGGTTAGTAACTAAGGGTTTCACTCAAAGGGAAGGAATTGACTATAATGAGATAATTTCACCAGTTGTTAAGTATAAGACTATTATGATTGTCCTTGCCTTAATTAGCTACTATGATCTAGAATTATAGTAATTAGATGTAAAAACTACATTTTTGCATGGGTTCTTAAATGAGACCATTTATATATCTCAACCCGTAGGTTTTGAATCTAAAATCAAACCCTCTCATGTATGTACTCTTCAGAAATCCTTGTATGGGCTAAAACAAGTTCCTAGACAATGGTATAAAAGGTTTGATAATTTTGTCACTAGCATAGGTTTCATTAAAAGTAAATATGATGCATGTTTTTATTTCAAATAGTGAAGATATTAACAATTATGTCTATTTACTTTTAAATGTTGATGATATGTTCATTGCTAGTAAAAACAAATCTAGGATTAAAGATTTAAAGATTTGACATAAAGGACTTAGGAAATGTTAAAAGGATTTTAGAGTAGAAATTGTTAGAACTAGAAAAGAATCAAAATTGTGTCTTAAACAGGAACAATATCTGTTAAAGCTGATTGATAGATTTGCCATGAAAAACAGCAAGCCTGCCAATGTTCCTCTCTCTTCTAGTTTTATGTTATCTAATGCGTTGTCACCTAGGTCTATTGAGGAGAGCAGGTATATGGAGTCTATCCCATATGCTAGTGATGTTGGGTCTATTATGTATTCTATGATTATTACTAGGCCAGATTTAGATCAAGCTGTTAGTGTTTTGTCAAGATATATGACTAATCTTGGAAATGACCATTGGAATGTCATGAAATGGCTGTTAAGGTACATTAGTTCAACAACTACAGTTGGCTTAGTTTATGATTGTACAAATAGTGTCATAGGTCTGATAGGATATGTAGATTCAGGGGTCGTTTGTTTTTTCCACTTAAAACTTAATGGGTCTGAATCATAATTATTAAGTTGTTTTGTTTGTTTTTATAAGTGGTCAAACAACTTAAAAATGCCAAAAAACAACTTAAAATAAAAAGTAAAAAAACCTGACTTTTCATTTAATTGCAAATCACTGAATTGCATTAAATGCAATCCAAAATCTTTTTTTCCGATATTATCCCCTGTATATAACATATTTCCAATTTCGTCATAATTATATATGGTACAAAAATCTTTATTTTAATATATTGCTTATTTTAAATAACTTTAAAAATAAAAAAGAACCCTAATCATTTCTCATATTGGTGTTTAATATAAATATTTTATTATGATATTATGGTGATGTATTTATATATTATCTTTTTTGAGTGTTTTGTGTGAGTTTTCCTATTGCCCATTTTATTTTTTTTAAAAAAAACATTTATTTTCTTAATAAAAATGAAGTTTATTTTTAACTTAAGAAGAAGATCATGATCATATGTGTTTATATATAATTATTATTTTTGGATTGTTTTTATTCCATATTACATGTATAATTGTTTAACGTGGGCATAAATGTAAAATTACTTAGTTTCAGACAATTTTACTTTTAAAAAACAAACATGTTGACAATACATTCATATGTGAGGAAAAAAAACATGTCGTTTAAGTTTAGATTTCAGTCCCTATTCAGTCGTCAGAAAAATTCAGAACTGTTCAGTTTTCAGACAAAAAAACAAACGACCCCTCAGACTATGTAAGTGATAGAGATAAAAGAAGATCTACATCTTCTTATTTTTTTTACCATAGCTGGATGTTGTGTAAGTTGGAAAAGTCAACTACAATCTGTTGTGACTCTATCCACAACAGAAGCTGAGTATATTGCAGTGACTGAGGCAATTAAGGAAGCAATATGGCTTCAATGCCTCTTAGGTGAGATTAAGGTTTTTAAAGAGAAAGTTGCCATCTTCACTGATAGCTAAAGTGATTTGCACTTGTGTAAAAACTCTGTGTTCCATGAGAGAACAAATCATATAGAGGTCAAATATCATTTTATCAGAGATAAAATATCTGAAGGTATTATTGAGGTGGAAAAGATTTCCACTGAAGAAAATCCAGTTGATATGGGCACTAAGATAGTTCCCTTTAGCAAGTTGACTTAAATTTGCTAAATATAGGTGATTATGGTTAATTTGTTTTGTTTGTGTCTTGAGCCAGGTATCACAGTCAGATTCTCTATGCTATATGAATGAAGGGATCAGTTTCTGATCAAATGAAGATGGCATAAGGTGGAATTTGTGATGGTTAGCCCATCTTAATTCTTCTTAGTGGCCCAGTGTGAAGCCCAATGCCAAGCCCAACAGGAATCCTATTGATCTACAGCTTCCAGAACAGACAGAGCACACTTAGTGAAACGAGGTCGTTTTGCTAACCAATGGATTCAGATGGATTGCCATGTCAAGGATTGCTGACTTGGCATGATGTGGTTGGCTTCTCATATTACACTTATCCTTCTCAGATAAGAGTATAAATATAGAGAGATGGAGAGAGAAATTCATTCAGTTCTTTTTTATCTCTCACGATTGGTTTTTAGGGTTTTCTGTCCTCTCTCAAGCGATTGCTTTGTTCTTGAGTTCTTGGTGTTCATTGAGCATCTGAGTGGTTTCTCTTGTAAATCTGAGTGATGTTATTTGTACTAGTGAGTGATATGAGTATTGTGTATACTCTGGTGTAATTTCTTTGAGAGATTTGCTTGTGTAATCATGATCAGTATGCTATTTAGGTCTATCTTGGTTAGTGGTGACAGATCTAGGGTTTCTGGGTATTTTTGGGCTGTGTGAAACTTGTATTGAGGCTTGTAACACATTCACATAGTGGAGAGAGTCTTTTTGTAAGGCTCAACGTGGATGTATGTCAATTTGTGGCTGAACCACGATAATCCCTGTGTTGATTTCTTCTCTGCTTCTTTTCTTTTATTTTTGTGTTTACTATGATTCTTGTTGATCTTTACTTGTTGGATTTGCGATTAGATATTAATTATGTTTTCTTTTGTTAAGTGTATCTTGACAGGTATAAAACATGAATTAGTTAAGGTTTTGAGTCGACCAAAACCTAACAAATACAAACTAATATGAGATATGAAAATTTGTATGAAAAAACGTACGAAAATATCGTTATCGTGTGTATATATATTACTATTCACTTTTGTTTGGAACCAATTTGTAATGTAAAGAAAATTAGATTCCAGTCACTGATCCAATTGTAATAAACTGCTTAATGTTGAAAAAGGGACCAATAATGTTTAAACTTCTTTTGCATATTTAATCAGTTGAATTGAAAAGTAATGTGAGGAATTAATGAGTTTGATTATGGGATACAATTAGACAGCTGAATAATAAGTTGATGTAACTTGTTTATTATAGTGTTTAGAGCCCGTAGTTTCAATAAATTCATAAACAGGACCGAAGAAAATTAAGCTAAAACAGGATTTGCGCAGCCAAAAGTTTCAAATTTTCGAGTAAAAACAAAATTAAGTTCAAGGTTGTCATCAAATTTATTTATTAAACAGACTTTGGTCTTATGATAGAGGTAGTCGTTAATAATGCAACTTGCTGCCCAAAGTAAGACTGTCGGAGTTCTACGAAAGTGACAAACTGCTTATGACTCTAATTAATTCACTGTAATGTATTTGTTGCTTTAGAAAAAAAGTCAAAACAAATTATTTCACCATCAAAAACCGACTGCTTTTCACGTGTTAAAAAGATTTTCTACTCCTTATCTATGACATCTGCTTCGCCGGCTCTAAGATTTTCGGAACTCGAGACGAACTATAAAGAATAAAGCATTCGATATTCCATGTATGTTTATATAATTATTTTTTTACTCTAGTAAATACTTATAAAAATTAATATAATAACTCAAAATCAAAACTATAACATAAAAATGTAGTAAATAAAAAGTTACAAAAATAAATTTTAATAATTGCATTAAAGAATATATCATTTAAACCTACTCGTCTAACATTAATCAATTACCTTTGAAATAACAACTTTTGAATTTTCATATCAAGAGAGTGTTGAGTTTTTTTTTTAAATGGATTATTTGTGACAAACACGAGTGTTGCTAGGATTTAACCCATCCTTGATCCAATGTTGTTGTTGTAAGAATGATAAATGAGTTTTCATTGGTGGACCTTTGAAAAAAAAGTGTCGATTTTTACACCCCTACAAAACTGTATATACATCCATTTTTATATGTACATCCCATTAAAAATATTAAAATATTAAAACTCGTAAGAACACCCCATATTTTACCGAAAATGTCCTTTCTCTACTGTTTTTATAAATATCATAAATTAATAAATTATAAAATGAAAAAAAATAATTAAAAAAAACGTAAGAAGACTCCTTAATTTGAAGACGCAGCCTCCTCCTCATTATGGTTGAAATTGAGAGTGTTGAGTTTTTCAGAAATACACAGATAAAACAAAAACAAAAACAAACTTTAAGGAATAAAAAAAAATGAAACCTAAATTTACTTGAAGACCAAAATAATGAAAACTTGGATCTGGGATTTTTTTTTTAAGAACTTGGATCTGAATTCTGAAAACACCAATACACCATGCTTTATAGATAAAAATCCTTTTAAAGTCGCTTTTAATCCATTTTGTTTTTGAAACAACCCAAAAAAAAATCAGAATTTTGAAAGAAAAATGTTAAAAGAACCGAATTTAAAGAAGCAAGGTGTTACATAGGGTGAATTTTCAAATATATAACGGGATGCAAATATCGCTACTTAAAAAAATAATATGTGTATGGTGGGCCATTTTTAAAATCATTTATGAGTTGAGTTTTTATTGGTGGGCCTTAAATAAATGATATATATATATATATATATATATATGGTGAGTCATTTTTAAAGTTATTTTTGAGCCTGTTTTGTGTAAAATCTTATATGGACTATATTTAAAAATTTATTTTTGAGTGGCGATAATGACACCCCTTAAAACCTGTATCTACATCCCTTTCGTAATCACACACATTAAAATTTAAAAAAAAAAATCTAATTTGTAAATAAACCCCACTTAATGCCAAAAATACCAATTCTTTAATTATATTGTATTGTATTTTTATAAATACACACCACCTATAACTATTATTATGTTATTTAATCAACTTTATTATTATTTCAGATTTTGTTGTTATCTTTAATTCTCTTACTATTCTTTCTCTTCTCGTTTTTTTTCAAAATTAAACTCCATTTTTCATTAAAAAATCCATTTAAAGATTTTTTTTTATAGGAGAATCACTTTCTGTTTGAGAGAGTTTTAGAGATGCAAGATTTGTGTCATGTCCCAATTGATATGTAAGTAGATAGATATTAAATGATATTTTTAAAAATATATATATAGGTGTTCGAAGAAATTGAAGAACATCTAATATATATATATATATATATATATATTTAAAGAAAGAACATATAATATTGATAAATAAAAAAAGTCTAAAATGTGTTTGAAATAAATAAAAATATATAGATAATATTGTTAATTTAAAAGTCTGTTTATATAAATAATAATTTTGTTCTTCTAATAAAATTAATTTAAATTAATTTAAAACTTACTTTTTCACAACCAAACTTGTCTCATGATTTTGATTCATTTTCCATACTTATACCAATCAATTTATATTTCATTAAAAGAGATTGAAAATATATTTAAAAGAAAATCTATGGTTTATTAAAATGGAAAGAGTTTTAATGATATATGTTAATATCAAATCATTAATAGGAATTTTTGTTTTTACAAAAGATTAAAATATGAAACTAATTAATAATTATTGGTGGGTGTACTAACAATCAATTAGTCCTCTTAGTAATTTTAATCAAGGGTATTATTGGATTTTAAAAACAAACTAATTTGGGGTGTACATACAATTTTTAAGGGGTGAAAATATCGTTACTCTAATTTTTTTAACTATAATTTGGGGGTTATTTACAATCAGAGGCCTTAGGCGGTTGCCTCACTGGACTTCCCCTAGGACCGGGAATGCTGCTTCGTATAATTTTTTCAAAAGAAATTAAGGTAGCAAAATTAATATATATATATATATATATATATATATATATATATATTAGAAGGGTTCTGTTAATCTAGTTCATAAGAGCATACGTTAAGATTAATTATTGATACCACCGTTCAATGTGATTTGATAGTAAGAGCATTCATTCAATCTAGTAATGACCTAAGTCCGAGTCACCGCCACCGCATGTGGTAGATATATAATTAATTAATTATTGATATCTTGATAATGTAAAGACAATTGCATTTGCATGATATGTTTGTGTAATTTTGATCAAAAATTTCAATGGCGCAATTACCACTAATATTGGGGAAGTTTGTGAAATTTTTCCTTAACCTAAACAATTAAAATCAAGATAAAATGTTTATTTTCTTTAAGTGTAATGTTATGGTTTCCAAAAAAGTTGACTAACTCTATGCACAAATGATATGGCATATGAGTTGTCAACATCCAATCAAATAATGTTATAGCACAATTGACGGTTCCAACCGCAACTATAAAGCACATTTCACTTCCCAAAGGTGAACATGTCATGGACTTGATGGTCAGGGACTCGGTCGGATAGAAATGGACATTTTGTTTGTACACCCGAGCAAACGGTCATCCTAGACTAGCTTTGAGCATTGGTTGGATCCCTTTTGTTCGATGTAAAAAGTTTCAAATTGTTGACCAACTCAGTATGTACAAGCATATAGATGATGTTGGAGTGGCTCACTACACGGTTGAGGCAAATAATTGGCAAATAACGTATCTCTTTGCCTCAGCTGTGTAGTGAGCCACTCCAGCATCGTCTATGTGCTTGTACATAGTGAGTTGGTCAACGTAAATATTTGCCTCAACTGTGTAGCCACTCCAGCGTCGTCTATGTGATGACTGATTGTACATAGTGAGTTGGTCAACGATTTGAAGTTTTTTACATCGAACAAAAAGGATTCAACCAATGCTCAAAGCTGGTCAATTGATGGTCATTTGCATGGATGTACAAACAAAATGTCCATTCCTATCCGACCGAGTCCTTGACCATCAAGTCCATGACATGTTCACCTTCGGGAATTAAAATATGCATCATAGCTGCGGTTGGTTGGAACTATCAATTGTGCTCTAACATGTTTGATTGAGATCTTCACCACATCATTTGATTAAAAATAATAGGAAAAAAGATTTTTTAAGAAATGAAAAAGAAAATGGTGGACGCATATGGAAATCTAAATGGATCTTCATCTTATAGGTATCCATCACCAATGGAATCCCACGTCGGATCTCCTTCGCGACAGAGATCCCGATCTCCAGCGTGATCTGTCATCAACAATAGAGATTCAAGTCAGGATCTCCATCGGTGATAGAGACTCAGGTTGATCGAGTGGATGTCCATCACCATGATCTCCATTGGCTATAGAGACCCAGGCGGGGATCTCTATCGGTGATAGAAACCCAGGCGGGGATCTTTATCGGTGATAGAAACCCAGTCCGAGATCTCCGTCAACGATGGAGATTTTAGTGGATGTCCATCGCTGGGATCTCCATTTCCCTTGAGATGATGATCTCCACCATTTATTTTTCAATTTTTTTCTTAGATTTATTGTTTTTTATTAAATGGATCTCCATCGCCCATACATGGATGATATAGAACTAGATTGTAGAACCTTAGTTTATTATTTTTTCTTATTTAATTAATGGATCGAGTGTATTTTTGTTTTTGTCTTTTGGAAGGTTTGACATGTTCAACGATTAGTTTAAATGTTCGTTGACTAACGATAGGGAAGTGAGTGTTAATTTTCAATAAATTGTTACCGTGTGTAAAAGAACAAATGGTATGATTTAATTTGCTTTTCTTTAAAATTTAAAAGTTTGTAAAAATATATATTTTATTACAAAAAATGTTAATCTTCTTAAACAAATGTAAACTTGGCAGGAGACAGGAGGAGAGCTAAGATGTCCACATCAGCAAAAGACTTGGTCCACGTGTTATAGTTAGCCGGCCAATGAGGTGACTAGGTAATTGTTGACGTCAAAGGTTGGCGACATGACATACCTCAAATTACTTGTGCATCTCCCCAAATTCACAAATCACAAGTAACAAGTCAGTGAGTCACAAGTTCACAACTCTATTTTGTAGCTATATTTACATTTGAACCATTCTTATAACTAATTTTTTATTCACATGTACACTTCTAGAGCATTGAAATAGTAAATAAATATATTCAACAAAAAACCAGTGGACAAAAATTTATATTTATTTTTTTATATCATAACAAATTATAGATTTGGATCCTCTGTTGATCTGATCTTTTTATGACCTTTTTAAAATATGTGATTGGTTGTTGATAAAGTGGTTGTGAAAACAAATCACATTTTAATCACTCATTCATTGCAATGCTTATGTGTCATGAAATTATATGAGGTCAGGAAAAAAGATCAGATTAGCAGAGGATCCAAATTCACAAATTATATACCGTTTGTAGTGATGGTAATTCAAATTTGAAAATATTAAGAAGCTTAATTAACTTTTAGAGTGGTGCTATTGGCACACCTCCTACTGATCTATTCATGCCCTACTCTTTTAATTATATAATATTTTTTTTCCTTTATCAAAATTACTTAAAGAGACATACAATTTAGGAAAGAAATCTTCTACAAAGTAAATATATTAAAATATCATATTTCTTTTTAAAAAAAAAACTCAGTAATCTATTTCTTTTTCAAAAAAATAAAATAAATCTTAAACCTTAAAATCTACTTCTTACATACATCTAAAATATTATGAAAGAGTTTGAGAATGATATCAATAATATGGAAGAATTGTCTAAGAACGATATCAAACATCTTGAAGAATTGTCTAAAAATGACATAAAGCAAGAACTGTTTGACAATGATAGTAAGCATCTGAAAACAATTCATTCTCTGGAAATTTGTTTGATGTTTATTTTTTCTTTAGAATGATATCAAACTGTCGTTGTGTTGAAGTACCCTATTATTTATTTTTTCGTTTCCATCATGAAATAAGAAGAAAAAAAATAAATCAATTAATGGAGGTGAGAGAGATGTATACAGATATAGATATAAGAGATAAAGAGGTCATATATGGTATGTATTTGAAAAATAAGTAAAATGGGTAGTTTTAGAAATAAACCAAAAAATTTAATAAAAAAGTTTAATTTTATTTAATTAAATCAAAATTTTAAAAAGTGGGATATGAATAGATCAGTAAGGGGTGTGCCAATAGCACCGCTCTAACTTTTATTCCGTTAAACCGCATTGGGTGGTAGGTGAAATAAATATTCTCATTTAACAATTTTCAAACAAAAAATGACAATTCAATGATCTTCTAATTGGTTCTTAGTTAGTAAAAAATATGCAAAATTTCAAGATTCATAAATACCTGAAGAAAAAAACATAAATTTTGTCAAAAGTTACATCCACTCAACCAAATCAAGCACAACCGTAGAAAAGATAAACTTGGTGAGTGGTGACCATATTCATTTCACATTGAAATGAAAAGAATCTATTATCAATATCATTATCAATATCATTATCCTTGAGAAACCATTCTCTTACAAATTAAAAAGATAAAAAGAAAACCTACCATTTTTTTAGAATAGTATGGAAGAACAAGGTGACATTAATTTATTACTATTTTATTAAAATTAATCTTCACTAACAATAATTGACAAATGACAAAAATAATAATAATAAGAATAATTCTACTTTATCTAAATATGGTGTCCAAATAATTATTATTATAATAATTAATAATAAATGATACCACCAAAAACATATCAAGATTATGAATTGATGATATGAACAAATATTACACGTGACACATGCAGGGATAGTTTTCGTATGCAATCAGTGATTATTCCCTAACCCTATCACAAAATAAATGTCTTCTAATTAAATTATTCTCTCTTTTTTTTAGAATGTTCTAAATCATTGTATTAATTAGTATTGAATTATATTTTTAATGCAAGTGTTGTAATTACAATTACACACTGGACCACACTAGCAAATCCTTGTACTAACTATGGTCATATTAGCTGGTGCAAGGTGCACCCATTATTTTCACTTTTTGAAGTTAAAAAAAGTTCAAAGTTATGGCATCGATACAAGTGAACTTTTTTGTCTTCTTATTCTTTTTAAAGGTAAATCGACGGTAGTATATAAAGATTCCCATCAATTTGCACAATTGTTTTTTTTTTTTTTTTTTTTTTAAGTATTACGTTGTCCATATCAAATGTAGTGCCATATTTTGCTAAGAAATGAAAACTATAAATATATTGTAAGGGGAATTGGTGGGTAAATACCATAAATATATATATATATATTTTTTTTGAAATAAAATACCATAAATATTTGTTATCTGCCAACTCATTGCTAATCTATTCAAATAAGAAAATAAATAAAAAAGGAATTAAAATTAATTAACGTAAATAAGTAAAGTAACATAAAATCCCTAAAAATCCTGAATTATTATTATTTAAAAAAAAAAAGAGACTGCAAAATTGTAGTGAGAAAATACCAAGATGTATAATTACTTGGCGAATAAGTTTGACTAGGAAAGATTATAAGATCAAAACAGGTGGAAAAGAAGAGTTAAATATTGTGTTGATGAGGTATTAAATGAGAATTAATAAAAAAAGATTTGACAACCAGGTTGGTGCATGGTAGGCAAAAACAATATACTAAAAATAGAGGGCGTAGTAATCCAAAACTCACCCCCACGTAGGATTTGCGAGGTGAAATGTCAACGGTCCAACTCCATTCCAACAAAGGCTCTTTCCACGACTCTCTCTATCTTCAATAAAAACCCAAATTCATTTTTCGTCTTCACACATATTATATGCAAAACACAACTTGGCATTTGGCAACCAGCCAACAACACAGTTTTTATCAGACTTTAGAGAGAAAGAGACATGAAGCTTGTTTGGTCCCCTGAGAGAGCATCCAAGGCTTATATTGATACCGTCAAATCAGTAAGCATTCAAGTTACAACAATTTATCATATATTTTTTTCACAGTTTGATAATAATTCGTGGTTTTGTTTTGTTTGCAGTGTGAAATCTTTAATGAATCAGGGGTGGCAGAGTTGGTTTCAGCGATGGCTGCAGGCTGGAACGCAGGATTCATAGTGGAGACATGGTCACAGGGTGGTGCAATAGCCACAAGCATTGGACTAGCAGTTGCTAGCCGGCACACGTGTGGTGGAAGACATGTATGTATAGTCCCTGATGAAGGGTCGAGATTGGAATATGTTGAAGCCATTAGAGAGGCTGGTTTCTCGCCGGAAGTGATAGTTGGGGAGGCTGAGGAAGCTGTGCAAGGGCTTGTTGGTATTGACTTCATGGTGGTGGACAGCCTGCGTAAGGACTTCGCTGGAGTGTTGAAGCTGGCAAATTTGAGCAACAGAGGAGCGGTTCTGGTGTGCAAGAATGCCAACTTTAGAAGTGCTTCCAATTTCAAATGGATAAGTGTTGTTGAGGAGGGATCACCACGGTGTCTTCGACGCTCTGTGTTTCTTCCGGTGGGGGATGGGCTGGATATCGCACATGTCGCTGCCAGTGGAAGCAATTCTCGTTCAGGCAAGGGCAGGAGCCGCTGGTTCAAGCATGTTGATCAACAATCAGGGGAAGTACATGTTTTCAGGAAGTAGCTTCTGCCTTCCGGTAGAAATGGATTATTCTTTTTTTGTTTCCATACATATTATCCAGATTTGACTTGTACATAAATTTTGTTTAAAAAGAAAGAATTGGTAGCAAATATTCATTTGATTTATGTTTTCTGGTTGGGCAAATTACCTGACAATCAGTTTCAATTCTCACTGCTCAAAAGAGTTGTAATTTTACTCTCTTCTTTTTCTACTTTCAATTCTGAGAAGGCTAACTCAAGAGTCCAAGACTAACAAATTTTGATCAATGAATGGATTATGGAACCTGGAAAATTGAAAATTGAAAATTTCCCAGCCGACAAAAGCTCCTATATACAGTGTAATTTTAACAAAGCTAATTCTGGAGGTTGTCAAAAATTCAGTGCGTGCGTTCAATAAGAATCATCTTTTAATAATTAGCTTATTTCCAACGGTCATGATACATCAAGAAGGTATTACAACTATAGTTTCAAGTTTCAACCAGGAGCATCACATAACCACTCGTTGCTTCATTTCAGCAGCTCTACTCCGCCAAGGTTTTTAAGAATTGAGGGACACGGCAACTAAGCGTTGGAAAGAATCAAAGAACCGAAACATTAATGTACCATGAATTAGTCCCAGCTGTCCCGGCTTCTTCTAAACGCTTTCTTATCTGAAAGTACTTTTTTACTTTTAAGACGTTTCTGCTCCCCAATTGCAGCCCTTCAAAAGACCAAAAATGATTATAAGACCCAATCAATAGCTCTTTACAATTCAAGAACACAGACTTACTAGTGCAAAAATAATTTTAAATATCATCTGCAGACTATAAATAAACAATAGACACGTAGAGCAGACAGCAATTGTCAAAATTTGAACAGGAATACAAAGGGTGTTTGAACTCTTACAACTTGGCAATTTTCTTCTTTTGCTCTTCTGATGGAGGTGGTGGAACATATGAGGCAGCATCAATGATTGCCTGTTTAGTGTTTAGTTTATTAGAAGAAGAGAGAAATAGGCTGCAGTAGAAAAGTAACACCATGACACAAAGGTTATACATCCCGAGATACTTTTTTTTTATTGAATATCAATTATGATTAATTGGTGAAAGTCATGGTCAAGTCCTAAATCAGTTCAAGGTAAAACAAAAAAAAGAAGAAAGAAGAAGAATGCCAGCAAGTTAACATTGCAAAATGAGAATGAAGTGGCAAGCATTGTAGAGCAAAAGGTACCTGTAGTTTAGCCAGAGCATCTTGGATGTTACCCCTGAAGAAGAATGGTAAAATTAAACCATTTGCTTAGGGAACAGACAATAAAATTGGAAAAAGTAGATGAGGAACAGAAGCTAACTTCTGTGTTCTAGTCTTGGTAGAAGAAATCACAATTTCACCATCCTTGTTTATCCGATTCTTCTCCTGTTCACGGATAAAACAATTAGCAAGAGCTTGCAGAGAGACAAGCAGACCACCATCCTGACTAAAACAATATTAACAAGTTAATAAAAATGCAGCTATCCCATTTGGGGGATACCCATCAAGCATAGACATACAGACACACATCCATGCAGGCAAAAAGGATCATATATTTGAGGTTATTGCACTCTTGAGGTTACACAAGATGTTAGAAATGCCTGTTTATGATAGAAGCTATAAGAATTGGATGCCACTGTTACTGGGATCAATTGTTATCACATGATGACTAAATCAGTCATTGAATCAAGATACATAACAAATCTTCATCTGTCCAACAGTATGCAATTTCAAGAACTTAAATAGCAAGAAATATGACTAAATTAATTATAAATTTCTTACATGAAAAATTCAACTGAGATCTCTCCAATAAAGAACAGAAATGACATCTGTCTTTTAACTCTTTTAGTTGAGAGAACCCAGCCTCACATCTTATATACCTAAGAGTTTGGATCCTATTTTATCATTTCAACCCATTTCCATTCGAATTTTAAAGAAGAATTGTATGTATCTATAATTCAAATTAGCAGGATCAGAATGATTAGTACCCTAACAAATAATTCGTACAGTTCTTATTATTTTATGTCAGGTTAAAATAATGTTGCAGTATATTTAATCACATTTTACATAAAATTCATAGCTATTTTTTTTTAATATTCTTTTGTCATTGATTTAATTTCTATCTTCTTAGTATGTGTATTGAGAATAAAAACCTTCATTCCCTTTTGATGCTACAAAACTAGTTGAAACAGTGAGGCCTCTAAAAGAACAGAACAACAATTTCCATATATGATATCTTTTCTGCAGGAAAATATTTTGTGTTCTTCATGTCTAAGATTGAGAATCTTTATCAGAGCTTGACCTCTCAACTCCTATTTTCATTTGTAGCTTCATTTACTTTCACTGGGATTCATTCTAAAAGTTTTTGCTCCAAATTGTTTATATTTTTCTAAATATTTATGATTTTATAATGCTAGTTTCTACAAGTTAATCCAAACAATCCAGAAAAAATCCCACTAGATCTGGGGATTGGAGCCTTGCTCCAATTTTAACAAAAAAATATTTGACATGTATGAATTACTTCCAGAAATACAAAAAGGAAATGGTAGTAACAAACCAATTGAATAATCCTCTCCCTGATCCTGTCACTCAGCCAATATGCATTTTGAACATTGAATCGCATGTCCACCTTAGTGTTCACTGTCATGAGTTAGAGAAACAAGTTATTAGAAGTCACAAAAAGCCAGGTTTCTGGGAATGTAAAACGAAAAGCAGTGAACATCATACCTTTGTTCACATTTTGACCTCCAGGCCCACCACTTCTTGCAAAACTAACAGTAACATGGTCTGCAAGGAAAATCAAACTATCATATGATTGATTCAGATAGAACCCCAGTTTGAGAAGATGCCATATAGGAAGTTTTGGTTAGCTCCAATCAATTTATAAATACAACAAACACACACAATCACATATCTAACAACAACATATATAGTGTAATTCTTGAAAACCATAAGCTGTGTTCAACGGAAAATTACTGTCTATTATATCACCAATGGTATAATCAGTGACAGGCAGCTTGAACTGTTAGATAAACATAATGGAAAACAACATCACAAATCCATTGCTATACAAAACAATACAAATGAAATTTCACCTAATAGCTCATGGAGTACACCTCTTGCAATTGGATTGTTAATTGCCAAATGTTTGAGTAAATGTGACATGTTCACTTAGATACCACAATCAACAACAATAACTAGTAAGAGAGAAGTTTTCGGCAAATTACAATTTCTAACAGAAGCTATCGAGAAATACTCCCTATTAACATCACAAAAACACACCTAATAATCCACTATAAACAACACTTTCAATCTTTCACGCCACTAAAACTCCAGTCAATTCAGAACCTTGATTCAATAATTTAATAATTGATAAAAGAAAATGAAGTGAATTCAAGTAAAAAAAGCAAGAAAAGTTGCAAGTACCTATAGTGATTTGAGGGACGGGCTCGTTACCAGCCGAGCTTGCTCGTTCCTCGGCTTGTTGCAAGAGTTCCTGAACTTGAGAGAGCCGAGCAGAGACCTTCTTGACGGAGCCGGAGCCGGAGCCGGAAGCGGAAGCGGCGCAGCGAATCCCGCCGAAAGTAATCGTACGGAGGCAAGTGTAACTGGTGTTCCTAGAAAAGACATGCAACGTCGTACGGATGGATGATAAGGAGAAGGGTTGATGATGATGATGCAAAATCTCTTTGATAATCATATTTGTTGTGGTTCTGATTGCCGCCATTTTTTGTTTTTTTTTTTTGAGTGAGTTGAAATCCCTAATAACCAGAAAATAAAATACAGACAGAGACGATGCAACTGGTGGTTCCTGTTAAATGTTAATGTGCCACGATCCAGTGATGCGATGGATTTCCACAAACGTGGCATGCTTCTATTTCTGGATACCCCGCAATGGCCGTATTCGATTCATGCTCATGATTTTTTTTTTTTTTCAAATATTATTTTGTTTTTAAAATTATTATTATTATTTTTAGGGGGAATTGCACAAACTTCCCCGAGGTTTGATAAAATTACCTGAATATAGCAGTTTTGACCATCTACGTATAAACTTCCCTCAACATTTGAAAATTGATGCACAAACATCTCCTACCGTTAGATGGATCTATTAGTCAATGGTCAAATTTGTAAAAAGTCTAAAAAACCATATATTTTTATTTTAAATAACATAAAATATTGAAAAATAATATTAAAAAATATTTAAAAATCTTATAAAAAATACGAACGTATCTTAAATTTGAAAGTTGGAAAAAAATTCATCTTCAAAAAATAAAAAATAAAAAATAAAAAAATTAGTTTGTGCAATACCCCCTTGATTTTAAATAAATTTAAAATTTAAAATTTATTTATTATTAAATTGTTTAAAAAACTACTTTTTTTATTTTTAGAGGGGAATTTTTTTTTCCAGGTTTTATATCTGAGTTTCATTGATGTTATCTAAAATATTTTTTTTATCTTATTTTTTTAATTTTTTAGTTTATTTAAAATAAAAATAAAGAGTATTTTAGACTTTTTACACTTTTAACTATTGACTAACGGATCCATATAACAGCAATAGATGTTTGTGCAACAATTTTCAAATATTAAGGAAAGTTTGTGCATATATGGCCAAAACTGCCATATCTATGCAATTTCATAAAACCTCGAGGGATGTTTGTACAATTCCCCTTTATTTTTATGACAGCATACATAATTAACCTAAATTTAATCTCAACTAACATGGTAAGTAAGTTGTCATCACCACACACAAGTTAATGAAAAAACAACTGACCACATCATTTCAGTTGAAATTTGGTTTAAAATTTTGAATTAACCAGCATTAATATATTTGCATGTATCTCTGTTTTGTACAGAACTCAAACATTACATTATCGGATTGAATGAGTGTTTTTACACGTTTACTTTTGACGCTATGGTTTTTCTTGGGATAGGATACCATCGAATGAAATTAGATCCAATAGGATTCAAGTAAATTAACATGGTTTCATAAAACATTAGATTGCATTTGGATTTGAATATAATAGGATTGAATTTACACTATGGTTTTAGTAAAATAACTACTTTTTAAAAAAAATTCAATCAAATATTTAAACACTTAATCTATTGTAAAATTAAATTATTATTTTTCTCTTATATTTAGACCAACTCTTTTTTTTGGATTAAGTATGGTGTTTTAAATTTTCTTTTTGGATATAATGATGTCTTAATTTTACTTATTAAGAGTTTAGTTTTTTTTTTTCTGTTCTAAATAATAATAATAATAATAATAATAATAAACTTTTTAAATGTATCAAAAAATAACCTTTTTAAGTAATAAAATATATAAAGCAATTCAAAATATAGTTTTATATTATGTTTAGAGGAATTAAAGTTTTTTAATTTTAAAAAAGAAAATATATATTTTTACTTTGAAAATAGTTAAATTCTAGTTCTTCTATATCCTAGAGAAATTCAACTCCAAGCCACATTACAATAGTAAGTGCAACACAATTTTTCTTCTTATTATTATTATAAGTTTATATCTACACCGAAGATCTATCGAAACGTCGGCAGAAAAGTCTGAGAGGTAGTATTTGATCGGTGTAGTTTAAAATAATAATAATAATTATACGAACCAATAAGGGCACAGTCGAACCAAGACCCATAAACCTCAGCATTGTCAAAAATTAGCCACAATGTTGAGTAAATGTTGCTGTCATAACTAAAAAGTTGACAAAGCTATTTCCAAGCTACTTTTAATATCAGTCATGCTATATACAATCCAAGGAACCACATTTCACTGATCAAATGCAACAAATGAAATATTTTCAAAATAACATGCTGCATCAACAATTCTGAATATTTGGACATTGTATTAGTAATATATAGTATTTGCCTTGCATAGCAAATAACATGCCGCATCTAACCTTAATGCTTTTACTAAAATGACTCGCCCGAAAAGTTTGCTTCAACTTATTCAAACTTGCGCTATCAGCACGTAACTGTCGAAGAAAGGCTATTAATATCCTTAAGGACCTTACTAAAGGAAAAGAGTTGGAATTTCGAGACATGAAACCCGCTTAATCTGATCTGCAGCTAAAGTAACCAACTCTATCTCCTACATCAGATCAATTTTTCTTCTTTCCAGTAGGCTGCAGGTGTGAAGACCCAGACCTGTCTGGCATGACCCTCCCTGAGTTCTGTGGTTGCTCTGTGGAAGGAAGTGCCCAACCTCCTCGACTTGACTGCTCAATCTGTTCATTGCTACTGGCTCCTGAAACACAAAAAACATTTATCAACAAGCATATCCTCCCATGGAAAATGAAATCAATTAATTAAATAAGTACCCAAGGGAACAAATAAAGAACCGGCAAGCTAGTACAACTGACATTGGATGACGCATGAACACTAACATATCAGGCTAGTTCTAAGAGAAAAGCATACTATTACAAATTGTCAAATTTTTCAACACTGACTTAAATATAAATAAAATCATTATGCCAAAGCTAAATGGCAAAAGTTAAACTACCATCATTTGCTCAAACATAGAAGGTTACAGGCAGCAGTTTCAACTTGCACCAGCCTCTTCATTACCCTAGTTATTCCTCAATGCAACATGTGCACTGACACATGAAAATATTTGTATTTGGGATCGAGTGTATCAACAGAAAACATAACATTTAAAAATAAAAAAAATAAAAAAAATAAAAACCTGTCAAAATGATAATGCACAATTGTAACAACGACAAACACTACCTATACCAATCTGAAATCAGAACCACAAATACATAGCAATAGAGAGACTATTCCCAAGCACGATGACAGTCCACCCTGAAGCATCAATATTCTCACTCTCAAACCAAATTCAGGTAAATAATGAATGGCAACAATAACTTAAATCTATATAATGATGAGGACATGAGGACGTTTCAGGTGCGGGACCCCACATGTTTTTCTCATCACCCATGCGATAAATTGTGATCCCGGACAAAAAAAAACATACAAGATCCCGCAACTGATAATATCTAATCTAATGCTACATTTGTCATCTTACTAAAGCAAAACACAAGGAGACATGCTATTTCAAAAATCCCGGAACATATTTGCATATTTGACATGAAGAATGTCATCCTAATTCCACAAAAGTATGGCCAACAATATCACACCAAATAATACAACAGAATTTCAGGATATAAAAACACTGTTACCCATATTATTATGACCAGTGAGATTACCAGTCCAGCCAGGCATGTGCTTTCTGGCTTTTCCATTCCAAGCTTGCTCAAAACCAGACAGTTGATCTGGGAATTCACCAATCCAAAATTTAATTTAGTCAATATTGTGAACAACATACCAACCCAAAAGCTTACACAAAAGGCAGATGGCCCTACTAGATAAAAGTGACCATATTAAATAGCAAGTCTTAAAGGTGTTAAATATACTACACGATGCCCAACCACAAGAGCAATGTACATCACGCAAATACAAACTCTGCATACCTTCGTTTAAATTGTGCAAGGTCTGCATCTTGTCCACTTTACCCTCAGAATTAAGCTTCCTTGTAACAGAATGACCCTAAAACATAAATCGCCAACAGCATAAAATCCTTAGAAGTCGCATAAAATTTGAAGCCAATTTGGCTCATAAACATACTGCATATGATAGCAGGAAACGAAAGGCGAGAGACCATAGAGTACCTTATTGTAAAGTCCCTTAGAAACCCTGTGTGTTGCTTGCCTAGTCGATGTATCAGCTTCTTTGCTTTCTTCAAATGTCAGCTGTTCCACAATCCACATGCATAAACAACATATAAGAAGTAAAAAGGTACCCCAACTAATCCAACTTTATTATCCTTCAAAGTTACTTACACCATCACTCCCCGTTCGCCTTGTCTTTGAGGAAGTATAATAAGCTCCGTCTGCACCGCCATAAGTAGTTACGGAAGAACTTGAAAAGGTGAAGCTATGAGTTTGAGGCTGTTGCTGAGCAACACTATAAGGGCCATAGTCATTATTGCGTTGCAAATGCCTGCTCTTTCTCTCTGCAATATAGGGAAACAATTTTTCCTAAAACAAACAGTAATACAAGACAATACAAAAATCCAAATAAAAGACAATTTACCTTCAACTTCACCATCAGGATCTTGGATAAAAGGCCCATTGCTAGACCTACCATGCTTCCTAGGATTTTCTTTCTTCTCTTTAACTGCTTCTTCTTTTTCATCATCAGAATTCAATTCTTCAATAATTGGCCCTCTTGACCTTTTGGGCTCTGTAGGTTGATGCTCAAGAAACGCAGGTTGATGCTCAAGAAACGCAGGTTGATGCTCAAGAAATGCAGATTGATGCTCAAGAAATTCAGGTTGATGCTGAAGAAATGCAGGTTGATGCTGAAGAAACGCAGACTGATGCTGAAGCGACGCAGGTTGATGCTGAAGAAACGCAGGTTGATGCTGAAGAAACGCAGGTGGATGCATATTTATGAAAGGACTACCACTAGGACCAAAGAAGCTTGACTCAAACATGCCACCAAAAGGGCGAGTGAAGAAAGGGTCATCAAATGGGTCCCTTCCCCCAAAGAAACTAGACATTAAGCTCCTGGGAGCCCCAAAGCCACCAAAACCACCAAAGGGATCAGAGAAAGGATCCCTGCCCCCTCTCCCTCCCTGCATCTTCTCACAGCTACAACCCTAAGACTAACAAAAGAAAACACAAAAGTTAGTTACTTAGGTTTAGCAGTACAGCAAGAATATCATTCACAGCCATGTAATAGTGCATATAAAAAATTAAAAACAACCAAAAGTTACATCAACCAAAGGATCCGAATCCTCTACTGAGCTTAATCTGAGTTGAGCTTTTGAAGATCCGGTTACGCACGGCATTAATGAAATTGATTGGCTAGGATTATTTTTAATTATTTTTCTTTCCAAATCTAGTAATAAATGACACCATTCTCACCAAAAACTATCTACTTTACTTCAACTCCACTCTAAACTTCATGCTTTCTCATGTACTGCAAGTCTTTAAACCCTAAAGTCAAGCACCCACTAAGCCTTTTGCTTTGGGTAAACCAGGAGCATTTGATTTTCCTTTGTTAGTCTATTCAATCTCATTCCTATTTCATCTACACAGGAAAAGAAATCACAACTAAAGGATGTGACTATTGAGTTAAAATTTTGATTGATGAAATTGTGGTGATCATTCTTGATGGGATGAAGTTATTGGAGTGATTGGAAAAGTGGATTTTCTGGGGTATGAAACATTCCTGGCGGCAAGATGAAATAAAATTTACTTGTCTGATGATGATGATATTGAGACCGATTACATGTGGGTATTTCGGTATAGGAAAGTGGATTTGACACCCATTACAGGTGGGTTTTGCTTTGGGTGGAATTTACTTCTCCGTTGCCGAAACTTTTTTGTTCTGATCAGTCAAATTTGTGGGTCAGGTTTCCAATGAATTAAAAGGAACCGGAGAGTGGAGGTGGATCATAAATAAAAAATATAAAAAATAAAAAAAGGGTCTAGTTCAAGTTACTCGACAGTTACAACTAATCTTAGTCAATAGTTGTTTTTATCATGTGGACTTATAGATCCTGCAAAGTTCAGAAAAGCTCAGGAGAGGATCTCAATCCCAACCAAAATAACAGCAGCAGCAACAACAACAACAACAACCAAAAAAAAAAAAAGGACAGATCCGGATCCTCTGCTGAGCTTTCCTGAGCTTTTAAAGATCCAATTACATGTGGCATTAATGAAATTGAATGGTTAGGAATAAGGATTAATATTTTTTTTTTCCAACTCCAGTAATATACGACACCGTTCTCACAAACGACAATCCATCTTACTCAAACTCCACTCCAAACTTCACACCTCACGTACAGCAGCAAGTCTTCAAACCATGAAGCCCGGCAACCAGCAAAGGAAAAAACTAATTCCAGCTCCCGCTAAACCTATTGCTTTGGGTAAACATAGAGCATTTTATTCTTCTTTGTTAGTCTACAGGATCTCATTTTAATTTCATCTACATATGAAAAGAAATCACACTTAAAGCACATGACTATTGGGTTCAAGATTTGATGAGATTGTGGTGGTGATTTTTGATGGGATGATGTTTTAGGAGTGATTGGGAGAGCTGCTTTTGTGGGGCAGGAAACATTATGGGTGGCAACATGAAATACAATTTACTTTTCCGGTGATGATATTGACACCGATTCCATGTGGGTTTTTTGGGGTAGGAAAGTAGATTTCACACCCATTAGAGGTGGGCTTTACTTGGGGTGGAATTTACTTTTCCATTGCTGAGATTTTCTTGTTTCCTATCAGTCGAACTTGAGGGACAAATTTCTGAGACAGAATTGAGAGGAACTAGAGAGTGAAGGTGGATCAGAATAAGAGTGATGTATAAGTAACTTAACAGTTCTTTATTTTTATATTTTTTTAAATGAAGTTAAAACCAATTGATCGTTTGTTGCCGTTATTGCCACGTGGACGTATTTGCTACAAAGTTCAGCAAAGTTAAGTAAAAACTAAGCTCAGCAGAGGGGAGATAGCCATCACACTTACTCTTAGTGTGCGTGTGTGTGGGCGTGGGCGTGGGCGTGGGCGTGTACAAATAGCTAGCGCAACTAGAGGTGTCCACGGTTTGGTTAAACCGGCGGTTAAAAACCGAAACCGAAACCGAAATTGGAAAACCGAAACCGGAGGTTACAAAACCGGTTGGAAACCGGTTGAAGCCGGTTCGGTTTCGGTTTAGGCTTTGGAAAAACCGCCCAAAACCGGCGGTTTAACGGCCGGTTTACATAAAAAAATAAAAAATAAATAAAAAACCGTCCAAAACCGCCCAAAACCGTCCAAAACTGCCAAACCGCCGGTTAAAAACCGAATCAAAACCGAAATTTTTCGGTTCGGTTTCGGTTCGCCCTCTCCACGAAACCGGAACCGCCGGTTTCGAACCGGAACCGCCGGTTTCGAACCGAAACCGGCCCGAACCGGAACCGTGGATGGGTCTAAGCGCAACTATCCTTATTTACAACTAAAGAAACTAAAATAATGCATGGAAATTCTAAATGCACGTGTATTCTATTGTACAGCAATCATGAGTCAACTCCCTTTGATAACAATTTCCACACATTTCACCAAATTTTTTACAGATAAAATAGAAAACAGATACAAGCAACCATAAGAAAAATTAAATCAATCACAAGCAAGCCTTTGCACAAGCACAGCTCAAGCAGCAAAATGGTAAAGTAAAGATACAGTGGACAGTGTTTGGGTTTCAAGCAACCAACAGAAATGAAAAGTTTCACAAACGTCTTGATTTACAGTGACAGGAGACTTTCAATACTATGCATCAGCAATCCTAATGCCACCAAAATCCAACACCACATCGAATGATCTCCATACCACAACCCTTAAAATACTAAACAGAAATAAACGATATTTTCAGAAAATCACCATGTAAACTATATTTCCTAACCAAACCAAGCATACCATGTTAGAGGTGATAAAGAGATCACTCTAAACATCTAGATAACTACAACTAACCAGTTATCAGTATCAATAAGCAAAATTTAAAGCAGTGAAAAAAAAAACACACACACACACACAATTAATGTTAAGAAAATGAACCCCATCTTCAAAATCTAAGATCTTTATGTCCACATCGAATGATCTCCATACCACAACCCTTAAAATAATAAACAGAAATAAACGATTTTTTCAGAAAATCGCCACGTAAACTATATTTCCTGATCAAACCAAACATATCATGTTAGAGGTGATAAAGTGATCACGTTGAACATCTAGATAACTACAACTAACCAGTTATCAGTATCCAATAATCAAAAATTAAAAGCAGTGAAAATAAACACACACACACACACACGCAATTAATGTAAATAAAATGAACCCCATCTTGAAAATCTAAGATCTTTATGTCAAGCGACTTCCAAACTAATACTCGGAAATATCAAAGCGGAAATCAAATATAATTTTCAATAAGATTCGCAATTAATAACAAAAGAAACCCTAAAAGCGTAAAAGAGAGAGGGGTACCAGAAAAGAGAAACGAGGTTTGGTGATTGAACGAGAATGAATTGAATGGCTTCCTTTTAAGTTGTGTTTACGGGTCGGGTTAAGAATTTAAGAAGAGTGTGTTCTGGTGAGAAATCAGAAACTTAACGGGAGAGAATGGACGATTCTAGTACGCGCCGGATGTCATATTATCACGTGATATTTATGGCGGTAACTTCACGTGCCAGACAACTACTTGTCTATATTTTTTTTGTTATTTATTTATTTATTTATTATCGATATAGCTTAAGAACTGGTTTAAAATTATATTAATTTCAATATGAAAATTATTTTTTTGGTAAAGGAGAGAGCTAACAAATAAATAAATAAAAAACCGTTCTACTGCAAGACATATAATTTATATAATTCTAACTACCGATATTATTATATAATTTTCTTCGTACAAAAAGATGTATATATATATATATGTTGTATAATTTAATTTAAATGAAAATATAAGTTTGAAATAACGGTAAATTTATAACGGTTGTCATTTAGTTAGAGTGGTGTTATTGACACACCATCTACTGATTTATTCATACCCCACTTTTAAAAATTTTGTTTTAATTAAATAAAATTAAATATTTTTATTAAATTTTTTGGTTTATTTCCAAAACTACCCATTTTACTTATTTTTCAAACTTAACATACTATATATGATCTCTATATCTCTTATCTCTGTATCTATATACATATATCTCATCTCCATTGATTGATTTAATTTTTTTTTTCTCTTTATTTCTTTTTTTTTAGTTTTTTTTTTCTTATTTCATGATGGAAATGAAAAAAATAAAAAATAACAGTGTACTTCAACACAACGACAACTTGATATCATTTTAAAGAAAAAAATAAACTTCAAACTTATTTCCAGAGAATGAATTGTTTCCAGATGCTTACTATCATTGTCAGATAATTCTTACTTTATGTCATTCTCAGACAATTCTTCAAGATGTTTGATATCGTTCTTAGAGGTCGTTTGTTTTTTTGTCTGAAGACTGAACAGTCCTGAATTTTTCTGAAGACTGAATAGGGACTGAAATCTGAACTTGAATGACATGTTTTTTTTTTCCTCACATCTGAATTTATTGTCAACATGTTTGTTTTTTAAAAGTAAAATTGTCTGAAACTAAGTAATTTTATATTTATATCCACATTAAATAATTATACATATAATATGGAATAATAACAATCTAAAAATAATAATTATATATAAACACATATGATCATGATTTTCTTCTTCGATTACAAATAAACTTCAGTTTTAATAAGAAAAGAAATGTTTTTTTTTCAAAAATAAAAGTGGTAGCAAGAAAACTCATACAAAACACTATAAAAAAAAATTATATATAAATACATCACCATAATATCATAATAAAGTATTGATATTAAACACTAATATGAGAAGTGATTATGATCCTTTTTTTTAAAGCCATTTAAAATGAATAATGTATTAAAATAAAAAATTTTGTACCATATATAATTATGATGAAATTAGAAATATTTTATATATAGGGGATAATATTGGAAGAAAAGATTTTGAATTGCATTAAATGCAATTCAGTGATTTGCAATTAAATGAAAAGTCAGAATTTTTTACTTTTTATTTTAAGTTGTTTTTTGGCATTTTTAAGTTGTTTGACCACTTATAAAAACAAACAAAACAACTTAATAATTATGATTCAGACCTATTAAGTTTTAAGTGGAAAAAACAAACGACCCCTTAGACAATTCTTCCATATTCTTGATATTGTTCTCAAACTCTTTCATAATATTTTAGATGTACGTAAGAAACAGATTTTAGGGTTTAAGAGTTAAATTTTTTTTTTTGAAGAAGAAATAGATTACTGGTTTTTTTTTTTTGAATAGGTATATGAGATTTTAATAGATTTACTTTGTAGAAGATTTTTTTTCCTAAATTGTATATCTCTTTAAGTAATTTTAATAAAAGAAAAAAAGAATATTATATAATTATAAAAATAGGGCATGAATAAATCAATAGAGGGTGTGACAATAGCATCACTCTTTAGTTAAGCATAAGGATTTAGGTTTAAGGGTATGTAGTGTCCCTCCTCTTCTTTGGCATGCCCTTTTCCTTCTTCGATGAAGTACGACGTACGTTGATTGCCTCTCTTATTTTTCTTATTCAGTTGGAACCTCTCTTCGTCTTCTCTGGTGCTAACAATAGCTTTCTCACCGCCTGCTATAGTGCTATTCCTTCTTCCTCTCTCTTCAAACTAACAATCAAAAATTCTTTAAGAAAAAGTTCATTAGTGGTTAAAACTAAATTTCATATAATTCATGCGGTCATTTTCATAGATTCTTACTAATTTCAAAATATGCAATAGTTAAATACCCACATGTTGTTGGGATTTGCTCATTTTCTCTATTATAATTTTCGTTTCGTTTCAAGAATGGGCTTGATTACATGGTGGCAGTGCCTTGTTTGCTTGGTTTGGGTATGCATTTGGTTTACTTTGATTTGGATGATTGACCTCATGCAGAGCCAGCTAGAAAGGCTGTAATGTATGTTTGTATATAAACAAAACCGATTAGTAATACTAGTACAAGGTCCGTTGATATTTACCGTAAATTAAAGATAAGATGAGGTATAATATTTTTTTCTTAAAATATCCGTGATACATCTGTAAAATATCCATATCGGTGAATTTATAGTGTATTTTTACATAATATAGCGGATACATCTTGAAAATATCGGCGATTTTCTGCCATTGTAAACTGAAAATTTAATGATATTTTTATCTACATTTTTGTTTTTATTTTTAAATTTGATTTAATATATTTCTATAACATAAAAATTAAATACATAACGAACATAAAATATAATTTTTATGGTATTAGTAAATGCTTAGTCATGGTAGCAAATGGCAATCGAGGATGAAAATATCCATATCGATGGATATATGGTCAAAAAATTGCATTATCATTATGAAAGTTCCTTCTCACGAATCTCTACGTGTGGCATGTTCATAATTATATAGAAAATCATTCAAATTCTATGATATGGTATCAATATTGTATGAAACAAAATGATAGTCACACACTGTTTAAACCGCCTAGGTCTTTTTTTTGGTATTAAAATTTATATATCATGTATAATAAAAACTATTAGAGAATGAAATTTAATGGAAGATTTTCAATTTTATTCCGCCGATGTACATTATATTCATATCTATACCATATAATTGTTAGATATATTTTATCTTTATAGAAAATGTGTTTATTTTTGTTAGATTATTGATTATTTTAACAATTTTTCAAGTTTCATTAAAAAAAATTAATGTTTTTAGCCAAATTTCCATACTTTTCGTAAATTTTATGTCAATATCCGTTGATATCGATATCGATATATCTATCAATATTTCTACCAAATCGTAGTACCGACATATCTGCCGATATGGATATTTCCATCCTTTCCAAAGACCATCGCACAATATGGCACGATAGTAAAAGACATTCATTTAATCCGATAATATATAAGGTACATTAGATTCTGGAAAACAAAATGTACTTAAATAGGAAGAGGTACACAACTCCAAGTAGTTAATATGGTTAGAGCAAGAAGCCCATTCACGATCTTACTAATCTGTAATTGATTACAGACTTTTCAAAAACTCTATTCACTGCTTGCAGCAGAAAAATGTTAGATAATGAAGAATGTTTTATACACAACTACACAAGAAACAACATGTTTCCATATACTATTAAGTTTTAAAATAAATATACCAGTTTATCTTCCCTCTTGCTGTCCAACTGGAAAACTGTTACAGATCATCTGAGTAGGGTCTTGTCGGATATTCCAAACCCTTATGCGATGCTAGTCGTTCCAAATCATCTTCAGAATATGCAGGGATAAACCAGTAATTCTTATTCTTTCCTAACACCTGATCCAGATGCAAAAGACAGCAAATCAGCTATCATGATCAACGCTACTTTTGAAAAACAGATTCTTCAAAATTTAATTAGCACTTGACATATAACTAAATCAATCCAGTCGAAAGGTTCTCCAAAAACTTATTTCATGATCTACATCCATAAGCTTAATTACAGGCATGTCAAGCGATCAAACATTCTAAACCAGAATGGTCCAAGGAAAACATCGGTTTATGTAGCCACTTTTAGAAGTTGACATGGTACAACGGAGTTCAATTCTATACAACTTCCAACTATGAGATTGGTCAGGTCTGATGTCTGAATATAACATTGCTACTAAGTTATTTGTATCAGAATTTTGCACGCATAAAGGTTATTATTTAGTATACAATAAAGCTTAAACTCACCGAGTGTTCTAATTCTACAGTAATTCTACACTGTCCTCAGGATACGTCCTATGATCATGAGTTACAACATATCAGCAACCCATGTAATAAATAATCTGGTAACCTAAATTTCAGGTATTCAAAAACTTGCGGCTGAGAAATGTTTTATTTTCATCCCATCCATAAGTATGGTAATTTGGTGGCCTGATGTAGCTACCAGGATAGCAATCTCATTTTTATTGATTTCAGGGAAGATATATATTCTTCCAGGTCAACTGTCTAAATCATATTCTAAGTTGGCTAGAAAAAAGACAGCAAATGCACGTGAGCATGAAAAGCATGACCTTGAGGAAGCATCGAATCAAAACACAAGGTGGCGAGTCTAAGATTCTATGTTGTAGACAATCAATCATGTTGGATACGGAACCGATTTGAGGTCTGAAATGCATTTTTTGAAGACATGTAATTGAGGATAGAGATAATTTATTTTTTGCTTGTGGTTATAGTAGATGAATTTGGCAGCAGGTTATGAGTTTATGTAAGGTGCTTAATCCGCCTACTTGCTGGGGAGATGTGGTTTCTTTTGAGTTGGAGGAGTGAAGGGGCAAAACTATGAAGGCTTATTTGTGTCGGTTAGTTTTTGCTTCTATAATATATAATATTTGGAGGAATCGTAATGCTTTGCGTCATAACAACAATCCGTACACTGAAGAGAAGCTTATACATCGTATTATGGGAGGTGAGGATCCGGTTTGCTACAAAAGGTAGATTTAAAAAAACTAGAGGAAATGATATTCTTTCTAGTGCTTGGGGTATAGATGGGATATTGGTTTAATCTTGTGGAGTTTTTTTTTTTTTTTGTATAGGTGGTTTTGGCTTTAGCTATGTGCTTTAGCTTTTCTTTGTGAAGTGTTTTGTTGTTGGTTAATGAAAGTTACTCATTCATCAAAAAAAAAAAAAAAACCAAGTAGAAATATATCATATTTTAATATTTGCCAGGATTATGTTCTTTGAAGAAGTGAAATTTAATCATGAAAAGGTCATCAAGTGAGCAATGACACGTGCTAATTTTTCCGCCCTAGCATCAATGGAGCAATTATGGTGTACATCATAGTATTTCTAAATCTTTAAGGAAAGTCGTAACTCGTAACATAAACAGATAAGCTATTCTGAAAACTCAAGCAGAAACACATACAAATGCAATGTCCATAGAAAGAACGCAACTTTATTTAAAAAATAAAAAATAAAAAATAAGATCACCTGTTCAAAATTCAATTTCCAACCAAGGTCATAATGCCATTTAGGAGTGGTTTTCTTCTCAAATGCCTGTAATAAAAATTGTGCCATCAAGAACTGTAAGCAAGATTGCATAAACCAGCATGAAGTCCTTATTAGATAATTAAAAACAAAGGGAAGAACAAATTTATATGAAAAACTACCTCAATAGTGGTGGTATTACGCTTTACCAATGATACGTGCATAATCAGGAAGCCCATAATACTCAATACAAATGCTAAGTTCAAAACTGCATGGAATGGACACCAATAATTACAATAAGCTAAGGATATAAACAATATATGACTATTTTATGTGACCAGAACTTACCAAATGAGATAAAAGAAGCTACCAGGGATGCTGGTGTTCCATGTATCTCTTCATCAGTGAAAAATGGAATAAAAACCGGCAATAGTGATATAGTGACAAGACCTGTCTCAAGAAATGTGTAAAACTGCAAAAAAAATTCAGCACCAAAGATACCACTCAGTTTTTTTTTTTCTTTTTGATATACACCATTCAACATGCCAGTCACTTGATAGTTAGTTTAGTTTATGTGGAACAAAGATGTATGCTCAAGCATAAGAACCACATTCAACCAGCATAACACCCATTTAACATATGTTTCAATGTCAAAAGTAAAACTGACATCAGAAGATCACCGGGGAAAAAATATAACTGTCTTTTGGCATTCATAAAAGCTTCGATAGAATACACAAATCAGTTAAACAACCAATTGCCTAGATGGTCAATGAATTTACAAGGGATCATAAAAGCTTCCACTTTTAAGAATACGAAACACTACATGTTTGCTATGTAATTCCATTAATGCATTCGTCCTCACAAAATTTTCCCTTCAAACCATAATAAGTGTCAGGCAATTATAGGGGCAGAACCACGACTTATACATCACTTGGCACATTTTGTTTCTTGATGGATTTTGGCCAGGAGAAATGATATCTAATTACTTGGGTAATATTGTAAAATGAGCCAAGACTTGATGAATTATACTGACAATTAGCCCTTCTGAACCATGTCAACGAAAGCTATTTAAACAGAGTTCGACAAGTCTCATCTTTGTCCCCTCTCTTGCCTCAAGACATTTATTCTATGAGCAATGAGTAAATGGAATATGGGGAGGAGGATCTATTATTGAGCAGATATGTGAGAGGCAACAGGCATATTTGAGCTGTTAATGTAGTATAAATCCACAAGACACATGACAAACTATATGGAAAATTTAGTTATCTTTTAACCCTTTAATTTTTCACATTTCCACTGCAACGTGTGCGACAAGTGTGATAGATACTAAATCTTGATTCCTAACTCACATTGTAAAAAAGTGCAGTGGGGTTGAGGTAGGCATAAGATTCATCTTGACTAGAATGTGCATTTGTGTATACTGAGTAGTTGAGATTGTGAGAAACCAAACACATTTAGCCTTCGACAACAATCATATCACAATTTCCATAACTATGAATAAGAAAACAAAGGACAATAATTTCTATGACAGAATAGATATTTAATACTCTAGTTGAACTAAGCAGATGAGTACGCATTTAACATCCCAGTTGAGCTAAAACAGATGGGTATGCATATTAGTGAATTAAACCCACATTTCTTCTCATCAACATACCAAGAATAGAAGGAAATACTTGTAGTTCAATGCTCCAACACAGTTCACGACCCATACACAGTGATGATCCATTTTCAATATACACCTCCCACCTGTAAACAATAAACATAATAAGCTTACTTTATTGAGTAATATGAAACAGCAACAAGACCAGAATTTCAGGTCCAGAACTCACAAACAGAGCAGTGATGGCATCGAGGAGGCTTAAACCTATTACACTTTTGACAGAACCTTATTCCTTGATTTGTTTGTTTACTGTGCATAGCTGACTGGTTTGAAATCAAATTTATACCACCATCGTCTGATCCCACCAATGGATTGTCACCTCTCTCCTCGTCCAGTGTTGGAGTCCAATTTGGTGGAACACCACCCGGATCCGTTATCACAACAGAAAAGTAGCTCCATAATAGCATCGCCAACTACATAACAAAAACACATTATGTTTTACCACGAAGTTTAATTCATTGGCAGTTACTATTATTATATTTTAAGTGATTATAGGTCACCACCGTCTTTAACTTGAGAGTGAGGCAGAAAAATCTTATGTTTCCAAAGTCCTATAACTTGCACACAGTTTCAAACATTTTCCGAAAGAGAAAATATCATTTTGCCACCTTGATGAGAATTGAAATTCATCCAAACTCTAATTGATACTAGATATCAAATCAACTCTGATGTATAAACTATTCTCAACAAAATTAAGAGACTAAAACACAAATAATTAGGCCTCCATTGAAGAGCTGAAAAGACTATACGAGATCAAATTTATAAGTTCAATGAAGCTCCAGCTAAAGCAATACAAAGTTCTAAGTCATCCCCATTTCTCATAAATTCATAAAAATCAACATAGTTATAACTTATAAGTCATCCTAATTTCTCATAAATTCATAAAAATCAACATATTAAAACATTAATAAAAATTCCATTTTTTTTTCAGTCGATTAAACGTGATAACAGATGAAGCATAATAACCACCAGCTCTACCTCAACATAATTACAACTCTTTGATTCACATTAGTTTTTCAGCTTTAGAAATCCAAGAACAACAAAATCGAAAACAATCACGTAATCGTACAAATTCTAATTATAAATGAATAGACGTAAAGAGGTAAAAAAAAAAAGGAGAGGGGCATACCAGAAAATGAAACAACAACAAAACTACAAAAGCAGTGATTGAATCGAGACCCCCATTAAAGAGAGCTGGACCGTATGTGGAGACAACAACAGCATAGTAGGAGACACCAATTATGCCAAGGACCAGTAAGATCATAACAGAACCAAGAGCACGTAGTACCGAGCAATACTTGAACACGTTCCACGCCATGTTAGAAATTTTAGAATTTTGTATTTTTATTGTTTTTGTGTTTGTGCAAAATTGAGTTTTGTGTTTGTTGGATTGGGTGAATTTTTACAAGAAATCTGTTTTGTTCGGGCGGGATTTTGGAATTCCGTATGAGAAGTGGAATCCCATTCTCCCGTCGTGGGACTAAACAACTGGATTGTTTTGTCGGTTTTTGATGAAATTCAGAGAAGGTGGTTTGGTTCGATGAGTCATAACATAAAGAGAAAATGTGGGCAGGTTGAATCTGAGTATCTGACCAAGCCAACTTTACAGTGATGGGCTTCTTCAGGCTTCTGTTTCGGCCCATTATTCAAATAGTGGTTTTTGTTCATGTTATGTAAGACTCATTAGGGGTGTAAATAGAGAAATGTGAGGGGTGCGTGCCATTCTAAAATTAAGATCCAATAAATAAACAAAGGGATAATTACAATGGCATCCTCTAAAATTTGAGTAATTGCAGTTAGAGAGCAAGTTTACTCTTAAAATGAATTTGTTAGAAAGTAATCAGGGGTGTGCATGCAGATTATAGAATCCAATCCAATCCAATATGATCCTTGGATTGGATTGGATTGGATCCTAAATTCTGAAATCTATTGGATCGAATCAGATCTTGAAATTTATGTTTAAAGTTTATAATTTATTATACTTTTTGAGCTTCAAAGTGTACAATTATGTTAATTATTAGTTTGTTAAAATTATTTGATAATGTTTTACCTTTTATATACTAAGAATTGCTTCATATGAATATGATCCAATGGAGTGGATTAAATCGGATCAGATTTAAGTATTTTACAATTTAATCTGATTTTGATTGAAGCGGATTGTTATTTGATCGAATTGGATTCTGCTCTAAGATTGAATTAGATCGAATTGGATCTTGGATGTAGGATCATTGCAAGTCGGCATGTCCAATGAATTCGAACCGCTGCACACCCCCTAAAAATAATCGTACTAAATCCAATAACCACAATGTACAAAAACAAATTGAATATGAGGAGAAGGAGCCTCCACGCTTTGCTAGTCTGCTAAGACCTAGAACACAATGCATCCCAGTGAAGGGCGCGTTATGCCGCGGATTAGACATATTAAATTTTACAAAATTTAATATTTGGTCTAGATATTTTATTAAAATAAAAATATAGTTGTTAATATCTGAATACACAATCATCAAGTCATGACAAAAACAAACTATTTAAAGACAAAATCGATAAAGAATGTGACAATACTCATTAGTTGTCTAGTAAAAACTTGGAAACAATATTGATTAACTGATCAATATTTGTGGAGAAAATTGAATTTTAAGTAAAATCATTTATATAAAATATTGATATAATTAAGAATAAGACTAAATGAACGTGACCATTATATTATACCTAAGTTATATTTTGGGGTTAAATTGTTTTTTTTTTTTTACAGAAGGAATTCATTAAAAACAAGGAAAACAATCTTCCAGAATTACAGAACTAATGCAAGGAGGAAACACCTCCATCCAGAAAAAATCCTCAACAGATTTAACAGCCATTTTAGACAAAGAATGGGCTGCCTTATTAGCACTTCTAGGAATAAAAGATAGAGAAACATTGAATTGCCTACATAATGAGACAATGTCACTAATAACAAAACCAATATCAGCATTAGTAGAATCATCAGAGTTGATCAAATCCACCGCCCATTTTGCATCGCTCTCCAAAACTGCAGGGAGTAAACCTGAGTCGATCGCGAAACACAAACCCCTTAGAATGACCATAGCTTCAGCCACCAAAGGTGAAAAACAAGCTAAAATTCTCTTAATAGAAGAAGCATAAACCTCACCTCTATAATTAGGGTTTAGTACATGAATTAAAGATATTGAAATAAATATATTGGCCTTATAAACTTTGGTTGTTGGTTGTCCAATCCAATAAGTTTCTAAAATTTGGATGAGATATCTGTACAATATAGTAAAATGGAACCTCATATTGACATGTGTTGCCGTGTGGTGGCTTTATCATTAAATTTTTACTAATCTATATAATATAGTAAAATGAAACCTTAAAGGTGACACATTTTGTCATGTGGAAGATTTGGAATTAAATTCAATACATTAATTTCTATTTTTCCCATTCATTTCTATTATTATTATTATTGTTGTTAAATGGGTTAGCTTAAAAAAATTGTTAAATCTGTGTAACAATAATGCAATGAATATGAAGGTTTTATATTCTTAATAATAATATTTAAAGTCCTACATTTATTTTTTCCAAAAGATAGTTTAATTTATCTACTATACTAAATGAATGCATGTATGGTAATTGGAGTATTCAATCAATTTTAATTTTCAGCATTCTAGACCAATTAAATTTTTAAGATTACTAATATTTAAGTGTACAGCATTCCTTGAATACCTCATGTCTATATCTATATCTATAATACCTTAAATATATATCTGTATAATACTTTAAAATTGATCAGAACCCTCATAGCGTCACGTGTCGTCGTGAGAGAATTTTAACAAAAAAATTTATATAAATTTTTAATATAGTAAAGTTGAACCTCACAGTGCCACGTGTCACCGTGAGAGAGCTTTTGCCACAAATCACCTATTATTAATATGAACATATATTAATAGTTATACCGGTGAATGACTCTATTATTATTATCGGATAATGTTTATTAAGTATGAGTTTCACATTTTATGGATATCTCTTTAAATTCCATAATTTATTAGATAATGTCAGTCTTTGAGGATTCAGATCAATGCTGCTTCGATTACAGTATCGTACAACACAAGTAATGACTTTTTATGAATATACACGTAGAACTCTATATATATATATATATATATATATATTGACTTATGTGTATCCATTTACAACTACCAGGTATATATAGAAATTCATTTTATTAGAATCTAAAATCTCTTATAATACAAATAGTAAAGATGGCTTGCCACATATCACATATGTGAAGTTTTATCACTTTTTTAAATTTATGTTATTATATTTCTATTTTTCATTTGTTTCATGCAGGAACAATCATACAACATCTAGAACTCTTCCAAGATATGGTATTTGGGGGAGCAAATATTAAGAGGAAGTTGAATGGAGCTATTGCTTATAAAAGCCGAATGGAGAGCCAGTTGAAGGCATTATAGCTTTCTATCTCTTATTCTGATAATGAGGTTATCTGAGCTTTTGTTTAAAACAGTTGATGTTAATTGTATTATTCAGAGTTCAACGAAATTTGGTGATAATAGTGGAAAATAGACCACATAAGCATTTGCTTTTATTTTTATTTTTTTTTCAAGAATTTAAGTGTACCGCTGATTTATCTTCTCCTTTTATAATTTTAGATTTTTTTTTTCCATATATATACATATATGTTGGTTATTAAGCTTGACAGGCCTATGGGAATTTCACTAGGAAGTAGTGAATTTTTTTTTATAGATTTTTATGTAGTTCAATCTCTAAGTAAGTGTACTGTTGATTTATCTTCTCCTTTTATAATTTTAGATTTGTTTTCCACATATATATATATATATATATATATATATATATATATATATATTAGTTATTAAGCTTGACTGGCCTACTGGAATTTCACTGGGAAGTAATGAATTTGTTTACAGATTTTTACGTAGTTCAATCTCTAAGGGGCCGGGTGTATTAGTTTATGATTTTATTAGACAATTTTTAGAAGTAAAAGTCTGATGGTATTGGATTGAGTTAAAAGTCTTATGGTATTCAATCAGGACTTTTAAGACTTTTTAAAAGTCTTGTGGTATTAGATATAGACTTTTGAGAGGTATCAAATTGTCTAGTGGTATTGAATTGAGATCAAGATTTGTAGGATTTTATGATAAAATGAATTTTTCAGACTTTTCAATTATTTGTATAAATAGTTGGACCTCATAATTGTTTTGCCCTCCCCCACGATAGTTTCCAGACTTTTTTTCACTCTCTCTCAACATCAGCTTCATCTTCCCAAATCTTCGCCGTCTCCGCCCTTGTCATCAGCTTCTCAAATCTTCACCATCTTCCCAAAGCTTCTCTCAACATCAGTTTCTCTTCCCAGACTTTTGTGGATGATATATGTTGGATGTTGGAGGGATCTGGGTTTATAAGGACTGAAGATTGATGAAGATGGGTTTGTGAAGGTTGATTGATTTTTGTAAAAACTTGTAAAAAGGAAAGAAAAAAAAGAGAGGTGATGGTCAATAGATCTGGGTTTGGGGACGAGATGGGTTTTCTCTTAATGACTCTGTTTGGGGACTAGTCAATGACTCGGCTTTGGGGTTCTGTGGGAGATATCAAATATGGGTAATTGAGAGATTGTCATTTTGTGTTCTCAATTGTTTATGGAAAACCTATTATTTCTTTATCGTTGTTTCTTGTTTAATAGATAATTAAATAAATAAATAAAATCTTGGTGATAAAGAAGGTTTAGTGTAATAGACTGATTGAGAGTTGGGGGAGAGATTGGAGATTGACATTATAAGCGAAGACTACTACCAACTTAACAGAGGTTTGTACATAATTTTGTTTGAGTTTTTTCAGTTCAGCCGTCTCAACTCAAGCTATTAAACTTATAGGACCCATATTTAAAAAAAATCTAAAAAGTCTTTGAATAAAATCTAGATAATCCTATTTGTCTATGAATAAAGCCTAAATACTCTTTCAGAATCCTAAAAGTCTACTCCATGTAATCTTAATAGTCTTTAAAATCCTAAAAATCCATAAAATCCTTATACCCAAAAATTGTCCATTCAAATCTCAATCTAATACACCTCCCTAAGTTTTGAAACAAACAAGAACAAATACCAACCTTTCGGTCCTAAAACTGACATATATGGTAACTTTTCTATGAATGATGTAATCATATATTGTTGGTTTTCATGTATATCATGGCATATATCTGCAAGGTCCTGACAAATTGTGACTGCTAAGGTAAAGTTATTTCCTTCTACACTAATAAACATTACATGATCAAGTATATATAATATATTATTTTCTTAAATATTTAAACTTTAAATGGTTTCTCTTTTGGATGCAGAAATGTAATTGGGGATGAATAATTTTTTTTTGAAAGGTAATTGAAGATGAAGATTGAAACATGAAACTATATATTTCCATGCAAACTTATTCTAAAATTACACATTTGCACTAGATATTATTAATAACGAGACATTATATTAAATTTTATATTATTGCAATCTTAAATTCTATGTTGTTCCTGCAACTCCACCCTTCGTTGAAAGGTAAATGCTCTCTTTATTTGGTTTTTTAGTCAGTTTTATTACGTTCATATCTATATAATTGTGTTTAAATTTTTGTATTATGTTAAATTGTTTTATTGAATACAAATAAAACTATTTTGTTTACATTCCCTACTGTGTTGCCTATCCTATACTGTATGATATTACCTACTGACTCTCCTACAACTATAGAATTTTAGGTACCATATTTTATAATATTGTCAACGGACTCTCCTAAGATAGGTACCGTATGTTATACGGCTCATGATAATCCCTTAATTTTGGGAGAGACATCTTATCAACCTTTAGTATAGGATAGATTTCTCAGATAGTAAATTATTGTGAATAAAATATATATAACTAGAAAGAGATTTGAAGGAAACTTAAAATGGCGAGTGATAAATATGTGTGCATGACAGCATGAGAAGGAGATGTATAAGAAAGTTTGGTGCAAGAAAATATGTGTATATATATATATAATTAATAAACAATTAATAAAATAAACTTAAAAAGCTTTGGTGCCCATTTTGGTTATATTATATCATCAAAATGTATCTGTTCTCATGCTTTAATAATTAATTGTATGCATGATTTATTGTTTTTGTAGTTTTAAAACATACGTGTTTGAAAGTTCTTTCGGTATTATTGGAATTGGGTTTTTTTTAACTATATTCAATGACTTTGACTACACATTTCAACATGCAATTCAGCTAAATGTCTATCTAATCAAATGGAGACATAGGTAAGAATATGAAAGATCAATTTGGTGGAGCCCAGTTCTCTCGATGTTGAGCGGGAGATGAACATGGTTTATATTTATTCATGTACAATTATCTTCATGACAAATATGTTAGTTTTCAAGATATATTGCATTGGATGATGTATGATTACAACTTTGTCATGAACATGCATTTTATATGATAAATTAATTGATATGATGATAAATATTTTTTTAAAAATTATTACACTTTAATTTATTTATTTTATGAATGATGCAAATGGGAGAGTAAGACATTATAATGCATTGATTGCCAAATTAGATATCACATAATTTAGTTATCTAAAACATTTTCTGATCATATTTAAGAAAAAAAAAACCATTTTATGATCTCGAGATCAGATGACAAAAGTGAATTTGACGTGGAGGTTTTCATTGTCAAAAGTAATTTTAAAAGGGAACATTTAAAAATGTTGAATCATCCTACTACTATTTTTTTTAGAGACATCCTACTACTTATTATTATTATTATTGGAAATTTATTAATTTTACAGGTCAAAATTATAGTGGTAAATACATTTTCTTTTTCAATCTCAATGTAATATATAATAACAGAGCCTCAACTTACCATGTAAATCCAATGACGATTAACGATGCCCGCACATCGTGCAGGCTGTAATCTAGTTATTAATTATAATCTATTAATACATAATATAATATCTATAATTAATTGTATAGATATATAATTATATAATATATAAAAATTATTCACCCACTTTGAGGTCATAAATGATAAGCTAAATTCTAGGGGATGGACCCAATGTATGGTTACTGGAGTACTCTACGGTTTTTAATTTCAACATTCTAAACTAATTAATGTTGTAAGATTACTAATATTCCACTGTACATCATTCTTCAAATACCTTATATGCATAATGCATGCATTCATGAATATAATAACCATTAAATAATCATAACTTTATTATATCAATTGTTTCATTTTCCAACAAGTTAAATATTAAATGACTAATCAATTAATTAATTAATAATTTAGTAAATTCAAAATCAAAAGATACTATCTATATATCTATATCTATATAATATATTAAAGCTAAACTTCAAAGCGTCACGTGTCGCGTGAGAAAGTTTTAGTCATAAATCACCTATTCTTTTATAACATCAATTTATATTAAAATCGAACCTTAAGACGTCATATGTCGACGTGAGAAAACTTTAGTTATAAATCACCTATTCATTTATAATAACAGTTTAACTAGTTTGCAGCTTGCACGATGTGAAGTTATTGTAAAATATTATGCAATTGTCATCAAAATTATGTTTTAAAAACTCTGCGCTTTTCTTTTTTTGCTTTCAATGCTGTGATTTCTTCTAGTTCCTTTTATATCAACATTTCAACTTGGATTGCAACATTTTTGATCATTTCATAAAATATAATATGACAATTAAAAATAGAAAATTGAGAAAAAAAATTTGTGCATATGAACATCTTCTTAGAATAATATACTTGAAAGATCAAATGATAAAACTTATCATCAACTTCATTGGAAAAGCTTACCACCATTTTACATTTGAAATATTCCGAACCTGTTTTTAGCTGTTCATTTCAATTCTTTCATCTAAGATATGATTATTTGGTTAGTTTTATGATTTATTAATCTCTTGGTAAGAGGTGTTCAGTTTTATGGTTGTGAATACCAAAAGAATTTTAAATAGTTTTTAACATATTATATCAAAATATACATTCTAAATATATTTAACCATATATTAAATATAACATTATGAACCTATGATAATTTTTTTGGAGGATTACCAAAAGAAATCTAAATATTTATTAATATTCTTAAATATAATTAATCATATATTAAATTGGAGGAATACCAACAGAATTTTAATATTTATAAATATTCTTAAATATATTTAATCATATATTAAATAAATATAACGAAAATTTTGTTCAAATAATTAATATTCTTAAATATATTTAACCATATATTAAATACTTAACATTATGATAAAATTTTTGGAGGAATGCCAAAAGAATTTTAACTATATTTTTTAATATTATTAAATATATTTAACCACATATTACATAAATATAATGAAAATTCTGTTTAAATAATTAATATTCTTAAATATATTTAACCATATATTAAATACTTAACATTATGATAAATTTTTTGGAGGAATACCAGAAGAATTTTAAATATTTTTAAATATTCTTAAATATAAGTAATCATATATTAAATTAGAAGAATACAAAAGAATTTAAATATTTATTAGTATCCTTAAAAATATTTAAACATATACTAAATAATTAATATAATTAAATAATTAAATTTGATCAGAAACAATTAAATGGAATTGGCAATAGGATATATATATATATATATATATATATATATATAACTTCATTGGCATTTCATGAATTCAAACCTCTATACACAATTAAATAATAAAATTTAAAAAGAAAACATTTACACGTATACATTATTACAATATGCTATTATATTTTTCAATTTTTCTCCAAATTCCTAAATCAACACCACAAAGAAAAAAAACAAAAAATGAATAACGAATGTATATGGTAAAAAAAGAAAGGGAGACCAAACGTGACTTGGAGGCGATCAAGGCTCTAGTGTTTGAAATGGCGATAGTTTGATAGGTTTTGCGTTGCTTAATTATCGGGGGTCCATTTTTCAATATAGTGCAAAATATCGATCCCGGAGGAGATCTCCGCTTTGATTCGCTTGTAATCACATTCTTCGAGGACGACTTTGTATATCTATTATTTTCCTATAATGTTTAAGCAACCAACGATGACCCTAAATTAAAGGATTAAACAAAGAAAAGTAATGAAATTTCTGACAATAAGTGAATCGATAGAGCTTCTTTGAGTCTTTTCTAAAAAAAATAAAAAATTGAATCTCATTAACTCACTAAAGTATGAAGTACTATGAAATTAGTGAGAGAATATAGAGCATGGATGAGAGAAGATTTATAACTTGTTCAAAGGATCCCGTCCATCTTGAAATCGACGCCTTATAAGTGCGTTTTGGGGGAGCCATCCTGGACATTGAAGCGAAGTTGCAGATAAAAGAGAGGGCATGAAGAGACGAAATGGATGTCAAGGTATGGTTTTTGATTTGAGTGGACTGAGTGTGAATATAATGAAGGGTTGTTAATTGATGTTGGAGAGTTTAAATTTATAGAAAATGGGTTGGAAAGTGAAAAGTTGAAAAATAAAGGTTAGAAAATAAAAGATTGGAAATTTTAAATATATTATGGAAAATGGATTGAATTACTAGTTGGATATGAAAGAGTCTTTTTTTTAGTCCATTTTCGCTCACCCCCCATGAAGGGGAGTGAACATTACCCTCCTTCCCAATACATGACAATGTACAGGGAAAATGTAGTTTTGTCCAAACACATGAGAGTTTTAGGATAAAAATACCCCTCATTTGACACAAATCATTTATTGAGAAGGGGGGTAATGCTCACCCCCATTATGGGGGTAAGTAAAAGTCTTTTTTTTTTCTCAAGTCTTTGTTTTTTTATTAAATGTTATTTATTTTTTTAATTAATTCTGGAATACGTATAGAATTCTAATTATTCTTTTTTCTTAATTTTTTTTCTAATATTCTTTTTAATTCAACATCTATATTAAAAAACAAAAGAAAAAAATTTAATATTAATTACCTAGAGAAGTCAAACCCACCGCAATATCAATACAACACCAATTGTGGACGTACCAAATTCAAAATAAAGATCAAGAATCTCGAAAAAGAAATCACATGGAGAAAAGTCTATGCCAAGATAATATGATAGGGCAACTTGGGAGGTATCTGCAGTTTTCCATTGAAACTCTAGCCTTAAATCATAGAAATTAAGGATTGCTCCATTGATTAGATTATAAATTAACCTCTTGAATTGAACTTTATGACTAAAGCTCCTTCACAATGGCAAGTGGTGTCTTGAGGGTCAGCCTTATTATATTACTAGATTACATCACACACGATGTGTGGGAATTATAAAATGTAACGTAACAATAATTTAAATAGTTATGATTTAATTTATTGGTCTAAAATATTAGATGCATTGAAGATGAAAAAAAATCATAGGCATTCCTCTAAATTTATTTCTTTGACATGAATCTCCAATATAAAATTAATTAATGGTCAAGTCAAACATTCTCATGTGGTATGTTGATGATCTATGATAATATATTATTCATCAAGCATTAAAGAAAAAATATATGATCTAATAATAGTAATAATTCTCATTAAATCTAGAAAGTTAACCGTGAATTGAAAAAAAAATGAAGAGTTGAAGAATATAAAAATAAATGGTTGAATATAATATTTTAAAAAAACTAATTAATGGTCAAACATTCTCATGCCGACATGTGACATATTAAGGTCAAAAGTAAGATAAAATACTTGTTGGCAAAAAACAATTATGACTTGTTTTTTAATCTTACCAAATAATTGAATACTTAAAAAAAAACATAATACTTAATATTTAAAAATGAATTTATTCACTTTCCAATTAATTATAAGATTGCTTTTTGATTAACTATAGATATGTGATTTATGAAAAAAGATTATATTATTAAAACTTATTACACTTAATAACTAAATAATGTAATACCTAAAAAAAATTATGGCTTGTCTTTTAAACTTACCAAATAACGTAATACTTCAAATAAGAATGATAATAATAATAATACTAAATAATAAAAAATTACTTATCATATTGGTTTAGAGAATTTATTCACTATTTTATTAATTACGGGATTGCCTCCTGATTATCTATTGATATATTATTTATGGAAAAAAAATTATTTTATTAACATTTTTACAATTATTAATAACTACTTAATAGCAAAAGCTTTATTGCTCTTTGAGACTCGATTATACTATATTTTCTAAACATATATATATATATATATATATATATATATAATACATTATTCATCAAACATTAAAGGAAGAATATATGATTTAATTATATTAACGATTCTCATTAAATATAGAAAATCAACTGTGAATTGAAAAACTGCAGGGTTAAATATATTATTAAAAATATTAATTAATAGTCAAGTATTGTCATGTTGACGTGTGACATGTTGAGGCTCAATAATAATATATTATTGATCAAGCATTAAAGGATATATATATTATTTATTGATAGTAATAGTTTTCATTAAATTTAGAAGATTAACCGTCAATTGAAGAAAAAAAATTAAGAGTTGAATATAATTTTTTTTAACTCATTAATGGTCAAACATTCTCATACCAAATCTATTATAAGATATTATATAGATATTTTAATTTAGTTTGTGAAATATTTATTTATTACCATTTATAAAAATAATGAAGATTAAAAAAACATTTATTTTAGAATTAATCATAATGTATTTAATGCATATTTAATACATTATAAACAATTAAAAAGAAAACAAAACTAAAAAGATATATATAGATATAGATGAGTAATATTTGTAATTAATATATAGCTTATAGATTATAATCTGAGGAATATAATAATAAAATAAATATAACAAATATTTGTTAAAATTTTAGGGTTTTGACTTTTGAAATTATCATATCAAAGATGAGTTAAAATGTTTTTTTTTTACAGAAACAACCTTAAGAAATTAAGGTCGTTATGGAAGAATCCATTAAGTTACCAAGTCTGAATTATAAGAATTCCAAAACACAATTGCATTGTATTAAATAAAAACACAAAAAAAGATAAAATAAAAAAGATGGAGGATACATAAAAATGCAGTAAAAGGAACATAGTAAAACCGATCTAAATTTTTTTGATATAAACCGTCTCTTTATCCAATCACATTCACAAATACTCCAAAGAACAAAAAACTCATAACCAATCTCTTATTTACAATAAGCTCGGTGCTAAAACTGGTCAATGTTATTAATATGACAATATTTACGAATTCGTATCATAAATTCTTGTTTTTATAAACTTATTAGCACTCAAGAAATCGATGACATTATCTGATAGTGGCAACTTGGCCATAATTGATCCCAAAAAACCGACTCCTCATCGGAAACCATGATCTGCAAATCAACTTACAAAGACATAAGTTAATTTACACAATATAATATATCAATATTAGAAATGCAAATTTTGTAAGGAATTGAGAAAAAGGTACCTGATAAAGAAAATAAAATAGGAAATTCTTAATGAATAGCTAGAGTGAGAAAGAGAAATATGGAGGACCTTAAGAATGTTGAAATGAATCAAATAATTGGAGTAGTGGGCTATATATAGAAAAATATTAGAGAAGAGCAGAAGATTGTAATGAATTCTTTTTGAGACTCTTCATATTATCATTTATAATAAGTATATAAATAATTAACAATATATATTATTTGTCCAAAAAAATTAACAATATAAATCAAATAGGACGGTTCATATTATGCAAAGGAGATGAACCAATAAGAGAACATTTAATGTCAAAACTCCACCAATTATTAGATAGATGTTATGAGTTTACAATGACTAATTCAAATTACAAAACTGATAAGGAAATAAATGCAAGACTTAAAATATTGAAATTAAGGAGTATAAATATAATAATAATAATAATAACAATAATAGACAAAACAACTAATTAATGATTAAATTAAAAAAAACTAATTAATAGCTCAATTATATGAGATTTATATATAGATATATAAATATAAATGAATATATAGTATTTAAGTTCAAAGTTCCTTCACGGCGACACTTGACGCTGTGACGGCGACACTTGATGCTGTGATGGTCAGTTTTTATATATTATATAGATGTAGGAAAAAAATCTTACATACATCCGGTGCAATGCACCCTAACCAATGGGTGCATGCCATGTGGTATGGAGAACTCATTTGATTGGGTTTTTTTGCCACATGACATGCACCAATTTGACGGATGCACTGCACTGAGTGCATGTAAGGTTTTCTCATTATATAGATTCAATCTATTAATTATGTCATATTGTCATTTATGCTTGCACATAGAAGAGAAAAAGTCATGTTATTTATTACTTTTTTATTTAAATGCATGCCATACATTACTTTTGAAATGGGACTAACAACATCATGGCGAGGATAATGAGCCAACAATTATAATCTATGAGGAAATTAAACCGGTGTTGACTTCACAAAACCTATCATTATCTTTTAAAATTAATATTAATATTAAAACATTCATATTAACCTTTCAAACAATATATGAGTGTGAAATTGATTTGCATAATGTTAATATTAAATTCACAAAACCCATCATATTCTCTTGTAAAAGTTAATATTAATATTAATACATTAATTCATACATTCGTATGAATGTGATATTACAAGATTCCTATATTAACTTCACAAAACCCATCATATTCTCCTTTAAATCTTAAAAATTCAAGAGACTATTAATTAATTAATTAATTACCATAAGTCAGTCCCTCCAACTCCTATCTAACATGCTATTTAAACAGTTCCAAGATAATTGATCTATCAGTCGTCTCGAGACACCGATCTACTGTATTTTTCTTGGTTGATTGCAATGGGAAGTCAATTCCACAATCGGTTTTGTTTCAAAACACTTCTTTTATTGCCTTTTTCAATATTGCTCAGTAAGTCACTCTCCATTTTTCATCACTTTTGAGAAAGTTTTATATTAAATTTTATAGGTGTTCTTATATTGATTATCTTACTAAAAAAGAAATTTCGTGTTATGCTATTGTATTCAAACACAATCTTCACATAGTTATGTGTGAATAGGAATAATACTTTTTTGTTTTTAATTTGGAATTCGAGTGTTCAAACTTTGACAGATTTACGGGTGGATTAGCAGCAACACTTATGTGGTGCCCAACAATAACACAGCAACTTCACTTGAGTCACAACGTACATAAGAATCTAAAGACAACATGATATGCTCCACTGATCCTTTTGGTGGAGGTGCTTTTGTTTCGCTTATTCAGCCAGCCCTCTTCTGGTTGGTTGCCCTTATGCTAGCTGATAATGCCAGGTAGGACTACTTTGATGATTTAACAACAGACGTCAAAGGTGTGGATACAGCAGCATACGATGAAGCTGAACATTTGAAGGACAGTACTTGAATTATGTTCAAACTTCTTAGAATTTAGACCAGTTTGGAGCACAATGTCCATTTGTAAATATAGTTTAATACTCTATTTGGTTTATGGCTATATTATCGTGTATGATGACAAAGGATTGCTGGACTTAATTCTATCTAATGCATAATAATTAATAACAACTATTTTAGATATAAAAAAAAAAATGGTACCGTTGCACAGAGTTTGCAAGACCCAAATCCGGTTTGCATATTGGGGGCAGATAAAGTTTGGACTCCTGAAAAGGGATCTTCATCGGCCAGGCTAAGGCAGCATTCTAGTCCACGAAAGCTGGATTGCATAATATTATATTCTCTTTAACATTTCTATTGACCAAAACATTATTTCTTAGATTTCAATTTGTTTTTTTTGGTTAATATATATATATATATATATTTTTTAATTTATTCTGTTTGGTTGGTTAATTACGTATAAAATAACTTAATGACAAAGTCATTTTTATTATCAATAATTTATAAAAGCATAATTGTTTTATGTGTTTTTTTTTTGTTTTTTCCTTTTCATAAAATAAAGTCGTTTACATAATAAATTGGAAATTAAAAGTATAAAAACTGTCACAATATGAATTGAAAATCAAAGATTAGAAATTGAATGTAAAAGTAGAAGAATATGAAGAAATCTTAAAATATAAATTCAATGATTGCATTGTATTTTACGATATATGCTCGCATATCATGTGGGTTGTAAACTACTATCCAATTAATCTCTTATAATTGTTTTGAATAGTATACACTGCTAATTTATGCACTTTTTTTTTAATCGATATCATGTTATAAAGTTACAAACTATTGATTAATTTCGGCCGTAGAACTTTTACAAACTACAATATGATGAGAGTGAAAAACACACAGGACATTTTTTTTCTGGTCCTATACACAGTCAAACATAACCTTAATCCAAACAATACAATCATATACAATTCTAAGATTTGAGAAACTTTACTTTATATATAAACAACGTGGAAGTTGAACGTATGATCCATGCGGTGCCGATCTTGAGGTTTTGGAGGTCCCAGAGTGAATATTTAAAATGAGATCCTTTATTCAATATTGCATCCAAATTTTGTGAAATCTCATATTTAATAATATATATATATATATATTATTTTTTGAGAAAATTTACAAAAGCTTAATTAAAGTAATTTTCATTAAGTTTATATCGCAATACATAGAAAAACCAAAATTGAAAAAAAGTTCCGTAAATAGATCTGTATGACATTTTTCATTCAAAGAAATAACATATGTAAATAAGGAGAAACAAACTTGTTTAGAAAATGAAAAGGGATGAGACCTCTCTTTTTTATTTTATTTTATTTTTATTTTTTAGAATTTAAAATAATAAATAATAAAGGGTATATTTGGTAATTAAGGGTGCTTACAGAATATAATTTTTTTAAAAACCTCTTAATGAGATGTACATGCAAAGAGGGATGCATGTACAAATTTCGAGGGGTGGAAATTAAACTATTCATTTGTTTTAATAATTATGATGAAGATCCATATTAAGTCAATTCTTTATATAAGAAGTTGATTTTCACATCTTTTTTCTTATTTGAGGTCCAAATTTGATATGATTATATGGATAATGTTTTGTATGTCAAGTGTGAATAGTATCATCATTTTCTAGACTATTTATTTATTAAACCCAAAGATGTGAGCACTAAAAAAAAATGTAAATAAATAAATAAACTCTTTTTGACCCTTTTGTTTTTTTGGACTCTGGAGGGGCGCCCCTGGTGCCCTTCCTCAGGACTGGCAATGGATCCATGAGCTTGTTTTGTGAGCTGCCGTGGTGCCGTGAACGGTGAAGCCATTAGGCATATAATAGGCGCATGGCAGGGCCCATAGCCATGGAATTTAAGTTACCTAGATTGAACTTAGAAAGCCTTTCATGCATGCAAAACATCACAACCAATAATATCATATCATGTGATATAAACCATTAAATATATTAGTTTTCCATACATGACATGATATCAATAACCGGGTGCATTGTATCGTAGCTTTTCTCAGGACCCTAAAACCGTGATGAGGAGGAAATGTAGGGACCGCCAACATGTGATCCTATAAAAAGAGTACGTATATACGTTACAAGAGTCAGCGGGTGAACCTTTTCAACCTTGCTGGAATGGCACGTATATATATGTGGACCACTTGAAGATCAGTACTCTCGTAAGCTCAACCCATTGTTTCTCATTTATTAGGCTTCACATGCCAATCTCTCTCTCTCTCTCTCTCTCTCTCTCTCTCTCTCTCTCTCTCTCTCTTGTTTGGTGAGTTTAATTAGATGTATCCACCGCAGAAGCATTTATGATATCATCCATGGAATTTAATGTGGATCGTTGAAGAACAGGGACTTGATTTGATGATGAGATGGAAATTAAAAATGGTCATAAATGTACACAACTACCACACAACACATCGTCTTCAATACACCGAGTGCATGTGTGATTCATGAGTCTCCTGTTTTAGCTGCTTTTCGACCACTTTCATAAAAAGGATCCACATGCACATTCCCAATCTCCCCCACCTCTTTTTATCTCACTTTATGTGAAATTATTGACTCCGTGGAAATCATTGTTCCGTTCCGTGTCTGCTTTGCTCGCTTAATTAATAATTACTGTCTTTTTCATATATTGTTTTCAATACTTAAAAAAATTAATAGAAGAAAGCCATTTGATACAGAGATAGTCAAGCAATTTAAATGTGACTGAGACAATGGGACCTATATACATATATATATATATATATATATATTTGTTATTGGATTTTGAAAGTTGGAAGTACATCTGGGTGACCAAGGGTTCATTACTTCATTAGTAACAGGATATTTCAAAATGAAGTTATATAAGTGAGTTTAATCTCTAATATTGTAAATACGATAATTGATCACACTTTTACCCATTTAAACCGTAAAATGTGGTAGTTAAGAGACCCCTTCTATAGTTCTATTAAGTGGAAGTTACATTTTGTATTGTGTTCGTAGAGCTTACCACTTTTATCAACTGATCGGAAAAAAAAAATTACATGTGAGTAGGTTAATCTGTCCATATGTTCCACTTTTGTCATTGTGGGCAGAGGGTGGAGGCTGGAGACGTGGTGTTGAGGGAGAGACTGGAATGGAAACATGAATTGCTGTTAAAATTTGTTTGGAGTCAATGCCATCTCTTCTCTATTAGTCTATTTCCAATTAAAAACGGCATATTTCTCGTGACAACTTAAATATAAACAAACATTGGAAGTTTGGAATTAAGTAGATCCAAAAATTAATAATTATAAGCTTTTTGATTATAGGTAGCTAGAAGCCATTCCTAGACAAGCAACGTCCACAAAAAAAAAAAAAAAAAAAAAACCAACAATCATAACTGACTTGTCTCTAGCAACCCATTTCATGATACCCTATGAGCTAATTGGATCCACAAGAAGTCATTTGACTTCCCTGTTATTTTCCCTTTTTCACTATATTTTCATTAATTTTGCTGAATCATTGAGGCCCATATAACTTGTTTTACAAGTTGCTACTTCACTATCAAATAAATATAGGGAAAATTGCACAAATACCCTCAAGATTTGATAAAATTGCACAAATATGGCATTTTTGGCCATATACACACAAACTTCCCTTGGCATTTGAAAATTGTTGCACAAACATCCCCGACTGTTAGATGGATTAGTTAGTCAATGGTCAAAAGTGTAAAAATTCTAAAAAACCCTTTATTTTAATTTTAAATAAACTAAAAAATTTAAAAATAAGATAAAAATATTAAAAAAATTATTTTAGAAAACATATATGTATCTTAAATCTGAAATCTAGAAAAGAAATTCATCTTTACAAATAAAAAAAATAGTTTTTTAAACAATTTAATAATAATTAAATTTTAAATTTTAAATTTATTTAAAATCATGGGGGATTGCACAAACTAGTTTTTTTTTTTGAAGATAGATTTTTTTTATAGATTTCAGATTTAAGATACATTCATGTTTTCTAAAAGATTTTTTAATATTTTTTTAATCTTATTTTTAAATTTTTTTAGTTTATTTAAAATAAAAATATAGGGTATTTTAGACTTTTTACACGTTTGACCATTGACTAATGGATCCATCTAACGGTAGATGATGTTTGTGCAATATTTTTCAAATGTTGAGGAAAGTTTGTGCGCATATGGCCAAAACTGTTATATCCGTACAATTTTATCAAATCTCGAGGCATGTTTGTGCAATTCTCCCATAAATATAAGACTCGCACGGCACAAGCACAACTATTTAAAATACTTATCTAGCTAGTCCTACCGTACACATTACACACGCAATTCCACTTTTCGAAACCACATAAGAAATTGCAATGTAGTTGGATTTCAATGTGACATTTTCATGTGCTGATCTAGTGTGGTGAAGACTATAGTAGGATTGATTTTATTTCTCATGTTATGATATTATATTATAGCCTGATAGATGAGGTATATTTTAATAATACTATTTAATTCAAATAATTAATCTAAAATTCAATTCAAATGAATTCATGTCAACGGTTGGAATCCTACAAATGGCGAAAGTTTTCAAAAAAAATACTTAGTCCCGAATTCTCTTACCATTCAAATTATGAAATAATGTAACTATTATATATATAATATGACGTGCTAGTGTTTTTTAGTTAGGAATTAGGATTAGTGTTAATATCTTTTTGTTGTTGTGTGTATTTATTTATTTACGATGCACAGAAATCCATTCATACCATGCATTGTCGTCTTCATGCATCGCGTGGTAACACAACTTTTTACAGCTCCATAGCTCTGATTTTCAACTATGATTACAAGACGACGAAAAAATTCAACCTCAGAAAATGAGAGAAAACGAAAAGAGAGGTTGGAACAGACAGACTCCAGTACATTCAAGGATAATATCATAAATCATAAATAAATAAATAAACAAAAAAAAAAACCCACATATAATGATATACAATACAGTTTCATATTAATGGTAAAAACAAAAGGGGCTCCAAAAAATATGAGATAACGGACGACAACCACCACCACCACCATGGCTCCTTCCTCCTCATCTTCTCCAGCTTCTTCCTCCAAATCTCCTCCTCCTCCTCCAAATCATCAATCTCCATGTTTCACTCCTGTAAGTTCTCTACAACCCCTGTTTGTTTCTCGGGAAAATTAATAGAATAGTAAAGTTGTGATTTTTATTTTCATTTTTTTTTTATATTTTACATTGTGCAGATTCAAGAATGTGAAAGAGAAGGGCAACAGTCAGAGACGTCACATAAGCACCATCCAACACCTCTACATCATCAAAATGACAGAAACGGCAAACCCAACAGCAAGAAACGGCAGGAATCATGTTCTGTTGAAGAAGACGGTTCGGTTTCTTGCAACAAGTGTCGACCACACACTCGTGAGAAGATCTCTGTGGTTCCTTTGGACAACAACAACAATGGTGTCAGCAAAAGCTCATCTTTCATGGCAAGTCCAAATGGGATTTTCAAATCCATTTTCCAATCATTAACTAGAAAAAGCCCCAAGTACTCAACTGACATATCAAGCGCAAGAGACGAACAATGGAAAATCGCAGTCGCTGAGCTTTCACATAAGCTGATTCAAGCTACAAGAAAGAAAGACGAAGCGTTGTTGGAAGCTTCAAGGCTCAAGTACTCCATGACTGAATTAGAGAGTAAGCTTAACAAGCTTGAAGTCTACTGTCATGATTTGAAGTCAGGACTTGAAGAATGCAGCAGCAATTCGCCGTATAAAATTGAAAAAAGTACTCGCAACATTCGTCAAATGGTCAGAAATCAAGATAATCAATTTAATGGGAACGAAAAAGTAGTAGAGCAATTCTTGGTTTCTGTATCTGAAGCTCGGTCCTCTGTTCGAGTTTTAAGCAGGTCACTTACTATGCAACTGAGACACATGGGAGCTAAAATTTATGAGAGAATATCAGTGCTTCTTCAACCTTATGATATCAGGATTTCCTTCTCTAAAAACCCCAAAACTTTGATTTTCTATCTAGAAGCTTTGTTGAACAAGACCTTCTTTGAAGATTTTGAATCATCTGGGTTTCAAAAAAACGCTATTGACCAGATTTTGAACCGAATAGATCGCTGTGAAGCCAACTACGCATCGTTCAATGTTCTAAAAGAGCTGACTTGGGAAGATGTTTTGAGCAAAGGAACAAGGCATTTCAGTGAAGAGTTTAGCAGATTCTGTGATAGAAAAATGAGCGAGATTGTAGCCATGTTAGGCTGGAACAGAGCATGGCCTGAGCCATTGTTGCAGGCCTTCTTCAATGCGTCGAAAACCGTGTGGTTGGTGCATCTTTTGGCCAATTCGGTGCACCCAAGTTTGCCAATTTTTAGGGTTGATAAGGGTTTGAGGTTCGATTCTGTTTACATGGACGATATGGGTGGAGACAGAGCTTGGAAATTGGTCCCAACCATGGTTCGAATCATGGTCGCACCTGGGTTCTATGTCTATGACAACGTGGTCAAGTGCAAGGTGCTTTGCAGGTACAACAGCAACAACAACAACAATAGTGAGAATATTACTACAATTACCCCTCCACATTAATTAATTGTATGTTAGTGTTAATTAAAATGGTGAACCAATCAGGATAATGTTGAGGGTTTGGAGATTTTTTGGGTCCTGGTAAAACGTTGGCATTTTCTTGTTCATTGATGTTTTTTTTCTGTGTTTGGTCACTTTCTGACCATTGGATTGGAGTCTAATTTTGGTTTTGTTTTCATGGGACCTAATTATGTGGATGGAAATATTACCACGATCAAATATTCAGAGAAAAAGAAGACCCATGTGGTTGGAAGAAGATTCTCTTGTAAATGTTCTTTTGGATCTTCTACATATGATTTTTGATTCATTTCATTTTAGCATTATTTTTGTTATGGGGTCCTTTTTCTGAATATGCTAGTATGGCTGTATGGGTACTGCCAGTGCACCCAATATCAAGCTGAAAAGTTTTATTCCTTCTATCCACTGAATTTGGAAATTAAATGTATTTTTATGTTTTATTGAAAATTACTTGAAAACAAATTATAAATACAGTAATGTTACATAATCCAAAAGAATGTCTAAAATCAAACATTTTATTCACAACATCATCATATATATATATATATATATATAGCGAGTCTCTTATGAAAGAAAAACTATATATAAAATCATTTGTTACTAATATACCCTTAAATTGTTTTAGTATGTGCTGTGTTTTTTTTTTAATTCTGGTGTTATGCTTATGTTTGCTTCTTTGATTTGGTAATATTAATAAAAGAAAAGAAAAAAACTGCAAATAATTAAAGTGGAAGCTATATTTTGTTTAAGGGTAGTGTTAACCTAATGACACAAGTTAACAACTAAATAAATATATAAAATGGAAAATATTTATTATATGGATTAACTAAAAAAATACAATAAATACTTATCAATATTTACTCTTAAGACACATGTTAACACTACCCTTTATTAATTACTTAAAATTTGAGAGTCGGACAAGAGAGATGTGATTAATATAGCCATATAGGATATACTACAGTGAACCTCTATTTCCTCATTAAGTAATTTAAAAAGCCTGTTGAATTGTATTAATGTAGCACAAAGTGGTGTAATAAAGGGGGTTGAGCTGTTGAGGCAGATTCAATTCTACTCCATGACTCGTGCAGATTTCAGAGAGAATTAAGTTTGTCGTAATCTTTTGAGTTTTGCCTCAAAAGCTCCGATAAATTGTCAACCTTTGGGACTTAACTTTGGAGCGAATATTGCCAAACAGACTTGGTACGATGACCTCAATGGCTGAAGCTAGAGTTGAAACAAGAAACAAGAAACTAATTAAAGGATGAGCTGTATTAATTTTGGACGTTGGTGGTGACTGATTTCCTCATATTTGTCATGCATTTTACACCATTATACAGGCAAAATAAAGAGAGAATGGAGTACATTGGATTAGTCTACTTATATCATGTCACCTTCACATGAGTATTCCATCATTAGGACACTTGCAGGACATGATGAGAGTGATTAGTGAACCGGGTGCCGATTACTCTCCGGTTTTTTTCCAAAATAATAAATTTGATAATCCAGTAGCCCAAATAAAAATAGCGACCATATTTGTACCTCTCAAATTTGTATATGCATTACAAATCAATATATTTTTAAAATTTCTTATATAAAATTCTTTAAATGATTAATATAAATATAACTTATGCATCATATTAATTAAATATTTTATATTATATATATTTTAACTAATATTATTATTAGTTACACATAAAATATTTCCTCTTTTGATTAAATAACTAATTATTTTATTAATTCAGATTTAAATAGTGATTATTTTAAATTATAAATATTAAGTAACTATTACATAAAAAAAATAAGAACAGAAAATCATTGAAGTTAATTAAAAAAAATAAACTAATATAAAAAAACCGAAGCCTGTAACTAGATAACAAGCTCGAGCAGGTCTTCGCCAAGGCGACAACCCAGTTAAAACGGATTTAATGAATGCCATATCCGTTGATGAAAAAAACTTTTGTAGAACATTCTTTCTAAAGAGAGAATTAAAGAAAAGAAAATATATGGAAAAAAAAGAAGAAAAAACTCCGTGCGTCCATCTCCAGGTTTGGATTATAGGAGGAGGTGCAGATCCTCCATACTATTTATAATATTTTATTCCAAATGTTAAGATGAATGACATTTTTTTTTTAAAGGAGATAAATGTCATATTTGGTAATACTGGGGTGCGTTTACAATTTATAACATTTCAAATATTTTAATGAGATGTATATGAGTGACGATAATGACACCCTTCAAAAATTGTATTTACACCATTTTCGTAATCATTCCCATCAAAATTTTAAAAAAATCGCTAATATATAAATAAACCACATTTAATGTCAAAAATATTATTTCTTTAATTATACTATATTGTTTTTTTGTAAGTACACATCACCTTTGATTATTACTATTATGTTATTTAATCAACTTTATTATTATTTTTAAATTTGTTGTTACCTTTAATTCTCTTATTATTCTTTCTCTTCTAGCTAATTCTTTTCTCTTCTTGGTTTTTTTAAAATCAAACGTTATTTTTCGTTAAAAATCCATTATAAGATTTTTTTTTTAATTGGAGAACCACTTTCTGTTTGAGAGAGTTATATGAATGCAATATTTATGTCATGTCTCAAGTGATGTAGAAGTAGATATGAGTTAAATGATAAAAAAAAAAGATAGGTGTTCAATGAAATTGAAGAACATATATATATATATATATATATATATATATATATATATATTGACAAGAAAAAACATATAATATTGATAACAAAAATCTAAAAGTGTGTTTTAAATAAATTAAAAAAAATATAGACAATATAGTTAATTTAAAAGTTTGTTTATATAAATAATGATTTTGTTCTTCTAATAGAAATTAATTCAAAACTTTACTTTTTTAAAATCAAATTTGTCTCATGAATTGATTCATCTTCCGTACTTAGCAATCAATTCGTATTTCCTTAAAAGAGATTAAAAATATATTTAAAAGAGAAACTAGAGTTTATTAAAATGGAAAGAGTTTTTATGCTATATGTTAATATCAAACCATTAACAGGAAAAAAATATTACAAAAGTTTAAAATAGGAAACTAATTAATAATTATTGGTGGGTGTACTAACAAACACTTAGTGTTCTTAGTAATTTTAATAAAGGGTATTATTGTATTGTTAAAAACATACTAATTTAAAGTGTATATACGATTTTTAAGAGGTACAAATATCGTCACTCGATGTATATTAAGGGTTGCAAAAAAAATCGAAACTTAAAAAAAAAAACAAAAAATAAAAAAGAATTTGGGCCTGTTGTCCACCCATGGTTTCAGCTTATAGTCCAAAACTTGTAAGACCTAGACTTTGGGCTTCTCCTTGGTAAATTGTCCATTTCCAACAACCCATTTACCGTGTTGTGCTGTAATATGATTAGAGTGATTGAGACAAGATTCTAATTTATGTGTAACATACTTTTATTTAATGAATATAAAATTGCTGTGATAGTACCATCATGTTAAAATAATTCGACTATTCGAGTCTTTGTTCGAGCTTTATAGTTGCGAATTGCGATGATGTTCTTTCATTAGAAAATTATTTAGTAGCTCATGCCTCATGTTTATATCTTAGTTGTACCTTATCTGTCTCTGACTCTCAATCCTCTTGTTTGGACTTTGCTCCAAGTCGCTCATATTTTTATTTTATTTTATAAGTAATTCAATAGGATTGTCAGAATATATAGATATCAAATATTATATGGGTGGGCCGGATTACTTGAAGATATCTATTCCTATAATACCGAGGAGAAAAGTCACAACACATAAAGAGGAGATACACTAGTACTGAAATATTATAACAATTCAGGGTTTTTGTAAAAGAGGGGGAAAGATTTAAACCATGATCTCATGGTGTGGGTATAAACCGTAATAGACTTTATCACTGGATCAACCTCATCTTATCGGAGACACTATACAGAATAAAGATGTTAGAAGTGTTTTTCCTTGTTTTCTTATCCAAATGTTCACAGTTATTTTGAATTTTCAACTAATTAGTATTCTGAGCCTATCTTAATCCTACCGTACACATTGTCTAATTACTATTGTATCATGTTTTGCATAATTAAATATATATATATATATTATATAATATGATGCACATAAAATGGAAAACTTTAACAATACTGGACCTATTTGTATGGTTATACCTAGCTGATTTTTTCTTATAAGTTATAACTATTTCTATATCTAAGGAAATATTTATATGCAAACAAATATTTTGATTTTGTTGAGGGCTGATAAAAGAAACTGATTAGACTTTCCTTTGAAGGAATTTCCATACAGGTTTATTATATCGTCATCTGTCAACAAATTCGTTGCGTAACTTTCCAATAAAGTAGAAGGGCATAAAAGTAAATTGAAGCGCGTGTACCCAACCAATTTGTTGGAGAGACTAGGGTCCAATTGTTTCCCAAGTCCAAGACGACACGCGAATTGCCGTTTCAACGGTCGTCTACTCGGCTCTCGTCAACACGTCACACTCACACCCCTATCATAATTTCCATTTCCATAATTAACTGCCAAAAAGCAAAAAACCATTTTTATCTCTCTTTTATGCTCCAGGCTCCTTATTATTGGATCCATCGATCAGGAGAGAGAATCAGAGACTCAAATATGTCGTATTCCGATTCTGATTCCTCATCGTGCGGCAGCGATTACAGAAGTTTCAGGCAGATCACCCGAGAACGTTTGTTCTTTATCTATTTTTTCAATCTTGTTCAACAAAAGCTAACTACTGAATCATCGTTTTTTTTTCATGATCTAGTGTGTATTATTCAAGCATTTGAGTACATATGTTAAACATTTTGTGTTGTTAGTTATACATTCTACTTTTCAATTGAAGTGATTTAGTGACAATTTTTTTAGATAATCGTAAAATTATGTTATCACACCTTGATGTGAACTATGAGTCACACCAGTGAACAATGTAGCATCGGGAATTTTAACCTAGGATTTTGTTCGTGTTAGTTCATTGTAGAAAAAGAGAGAGAAATAGTAGAAATGAACAGTAGAAACTATGATTATCTATCGAGTATTTTTTGAACTAACTATATGTTATGGAAATTAGAACTTGTCATCTTCCTTATTATAGGGGTTACATGAAGGAATAGCAAAGGTTGATTTATGGGCGGTCGAATTTGAATTCTGTCATGCTTATGTTTGGAGCAGTGTTCGGGTGATAGAATCCATCGTGTCAGTGGAATGCCATTATGTTGCTATGCTGATAAATGCATCTTTAAGTTATGCTTATCTAATGACTGATCTACTTGTGAGCTGTTGAGGGGAGTACTGATATCTTCCATTGAAATACTAAAATGTCCTTGTGTGCTTAGGTCGTGACGAGTGTCTGGTACAGAAGGATAAACATGGGGTCTTTTAAGATTTATAACGTTAGATCTTACTCAAGATTATTGACTCCTACGCTTTTTGGAGCATATTAGAAGCTGAGTAGTTTGTACGTCTGTTATTTTAAGTATACCATTGTGACTGATTAAAAAACATCCTGCAGATAAGTCCCACACTCCCACTAAACATCTTCTCTGTATAATACCCATTGGTTGGAGTTGTGCTTTGTTGGACCACCTATTATATGATGCACATGCTAAACCAAGGAAAAATACAATTAAACAAACAATTCTTTATTGTTAGACAAAGTTCAACATTATGTTCCTGTATGAGGCAAAAACGTCGAGTAATAAGCTGTTGCAAATGAACGTCGCGTGCACTAACAACTGCAAACACTGGAGCTAGGTTTTAACTGAACTTCATCCCTGCAGAAGGAATTTTTTATCGTAAAGAAAATGTGATTGCTAAATGCACAACAAGATACTTTAGATGGTGTGCATTTCATGTCAATTATACCATCCTATCATTGCTAAAATCAGAAATTACACCGATCAGAATGTAGTATTCTCTGTTTCTCTTTCCCTTAGTGGATGTGTGCTTTCTCATTACAAATGTTCGTTTTTATATATATATATATGTATATATAAACTAAAGATCATCTTGAAATTGAATCGCAATGCATTTTTTATTTATTTATTTTGGTAGCATTAAAAGTTAGGCATGGCATGTTGTTCATTGATTTCTAGGTAACTTATGTGAACTAAAGATCATCTTGAAATTGAATCGCATTGCATTTTTTATTTATTTATTTTGGTAGCATTAAAAGTTAGGCATGGCATGTTGTTCATTGATTTCTAGGTAACTTATGTGATTTGGTTTTCCAATTCAAATTGGAGTTCAGGATTATTGCATGAAATGCTTCGGTCAGCGAAAACAGGGAACTCAAAATCAACATGGAAGGTATACTCCGCTTGTATTAAATGTCTTGTTTTGCTATCTCCAATATATCTTGGATATTCTGAAGTCTCATTTAATTTTGAAATTGCTTTTTTATTTTTTTTATTTTTTATGTTTTAAATATTTTATTACATATATCTTATTTTTATGTTTCTTAGCTTGATGCTATGTTATCTGAACATATTTCATGGACTTACGTTTATTTCCCTTCAACTATCTGTATGATATTCTCTGTAAAACATTAAAAGAAGACATCCTTGTGCTAACGTTCTTACTTTCCACTTTACCTGTTTGATGAGATGTTGGTTGAGTGTCCAAAGTAATTAATTATACTCAGAATTGCAGGCCTGTTAAAGATATGGTCCAAGTGTTGTGTCCAGCAAGGTGCCCCATAGGGACTTGCACATTCTTTGAAAGTATTCGTGTGGCTTAATTGACTTAATTTCTTTTGTAAAATGTGCAATTTAATTGTCTTAATCTCTCTTGTAAAATTTCATATCCTTTGGATGGGATCTAAGTAGACAAAAATTGAACCTTTTGTTTTCTGACATTTAGCATGCAGTAGCTGGTTTTGTTTTTCTTCTTTCTTTCTGATTTTGACAAAAATCAAATTTTGACAAATGTTGGAATCAAAGCATCTTACTCTTTCCTTCCTGTTTGATTTCTTTTCCTTGCCTAGTTTCTTTTGTGCTGATAAATTTTGTTTTCATTTATGCTCTCATTTTTCATTTTCATGGGTTTTTGATTCTCTATTATAGGTACTCATCATGGACAAGCATACTGTAAAGATAATGTCTTACTCATGTAAGATGGCTGACATCACACAGGAAGGAGTTTCATGTAAGACTTAACAGGACATCCTCTGAAAATTTATGATGCCTCTTCTAGAATATTTTTCTCAGCATTAATTAGTGCTCAAGAATAAGAATAGATAACAGTTTTTACTTGTAAGTAGTTTTTGATGCATAACATGTTTGGAAACATCTCCTCTCCTTTAGGAAATGAATAAAAAATGCATCTTTGCAAACCCCATTCTACCCTACTATGTTATTGCTGGGTGCTGTTGTGACATTGACTATTGTTTGCTGAACACACTGTTGTTAGTGTGTGTAGAGCAATGCGAGTGACAGACTAAGTGAACCCATGAGTACCATAACCATTTTGCGACATTAATTCTTATGCAATTAAGAATTTTGTGAACACTGAAGAGAGTGTCACACTTTGAAGCTGGAAGTGTTTTTTTATTTTTATTTTTATTTGTTTTTTTAATTTTTTTTATTCTTTTTTTTTTCATAAATTAAGAAATGGGAAAATTCATCAAGTTGCAATGCTGTGGGATTTTTGTTTTGATGATTTTGATCCCCAGACGATAATCTGATTTTCACTGTTTCCTGCAGTGGTAGAAGACATACATAGACGAAGGCAACCATTGACCACCATGGATGCTATATACTTCATCCAACCAACCAAAGAGAAGTAATTTTTTTTATTGTTGTTTTTAAATTTGTCTCAGCTGAGCATAGTTATAGTAAAATGTTCTTCTTCTCAGTTTGGTTAAGCAATGTTTTTGTGGTTTGATATCTGCAAGTTGTGTTTTTGTGAGCAGTTGAATGCAAATTTTGCTGCAGTTATGGTATTGATAGCTATAATGCCTCAATGTTTTTTAGTTCTCCCTCTTTATGGACATTTAACCTAAAGGATAATTCAATCTCTCAGTGTTCTCTCTTAGTTATCTCTCTTTCTCGCATGCTCTTTCACTCTTTATTTTAACAGGTTGGTTTCTTACTCAATAGATGGATCTCAAATCGAAGTTTTATAAACTTTTGATGAATCATTCTATTCATCAGTTTATGGATTTGATATTATATTATTATGATCAATTAGGTGACCCTTTTCATTTCTTTTGTGTCCTGTTAATAATCGATCATCATTTAAAAATATTTTCTCTGTGAATTGGACTTCTGTCTCTCTCTCTCTTTCTCTCTATCTCTTAATCCTCTCTCTTGCTTGCATGCTCGTTCACTCTCTCTATTTTAACTGATTGGTTTCTTACTCAATAGATGGATCTCAAATTGAAGTCTTACAAACTTTTGATGAACCATTCTATTCATTAGGTTATGGATTTGATATTATAGATCAATGAGTTTACCCTTTTCTTTGTCCTGTTTAGAATTGATATCAGTGAATATCCTCCCCCACCCACACCCCCCCCCCCCCCCCCCCCCCCCCCCCCCCCCCCCGCGTCTCCTAGAACTTATTGCAAAGTTATTATCCTATTTTTCTGCTCTGGAACTTGCAAATTAGAAATCTGTCATACTTTTCTCTGTGATTTTGAAGAGAAATTACTGAAGTATAGATATATATCATCATGTATAAATATCACGTCTTTTGTGTCCTGTTTAGAATTGATCATCGTGTATGCGGATTTCTTTTCTCTGTGTGTGTGTTTTGCTTTTCTGCATCTAAACTTATCACCGAGTCCTAGTTTACTGCTCTGTAAATTGCAAATTAGAAATCTGTCATACTTTTATCTGTGATTTTGAAGAGAAATTACTGAAGTGGTATAGATATATATTGTTATAGAATAAGCACATGGATGACACCTTTTTCTCTCATGCTCTTTTTATCTTTCTCTCTCTTTTTCTGTGTGTGTGTGTGTGTTTATGTGTTTGTTTATTCATTAGTTTCTTTGTTTTGCCAGCGTTATCATGTTCTTGTCAGACATGTCTGGAAGATCGCCTTTATATAAAAAGTATGTGAAAAGATCAAACTTATAATCCTACTGTAGCCCATGTCATTTTTTTATCTGTGGTTTTGAATAATATTCATTTTTGTTTGTGGGAAGGGCATTTGTTTTCTTCAGCTCACCTATCTCAAGAGAATTGGTGACTCATATCAAGAAGGATTCGACTGTTTTACCTCGCATAGCTGCACTAAGAGAGGTTATGACTGTGGCTCTGAAAAATTATTTATTCTTTGCAATTGAGTATTGTGGAGAAACTACTTTTGTCAATTAGTCCTTTTCTCTTTGTTCATTGTTGGTCTTGAACATCATTACATACTGATAGTGTTACCATTTTCTTGAATATGCAGATGAATTTGGAGTACTTTGCTATAGACAGCCAGGTATGTGATAAAAGTACAGTTAGTTGAGTTCTGCATCAATACATTGCTTTGTTACATCTAGTGTACTGTTAACTTCCATGGACTTTTTTTTTCCATCCACCAAGAGCATGCAACAAATTGGTCTTCACAACTAGATTTTATATCGTGTTTAAAGATTGTAAACACTCTACTACTTTCGGTGACTATTGCGAGAAAATTCAACTTGTAAAGGCCATTATTTTTTCATAATGGTACCAAATAGGTGCCTGATAGTTCATGCTATTATTTTTTATCTGGATTTAATTACTGATATGTATGCATTGCATACACGAATGGTATGCTTGCCATTAAGCTGTGATTACATGCATTATGGTATTTTTCTGTACTTTTCTTCTAGTGCTATGAACCATTAGTGTTAGTAACCATTAGACCCAAAAGCTTAAGTTGATAGGAAATGGCCCAACAATAGTATTTAAGCACCCTATCGCACTTCCTCATGTGCAAGACCAACGAGCTTACCGTATGGTTTGAGTCCAAACACAAACACAAAACACACAAACAAATAACAAATTCAAATATATCACTTGGAGGGACTTGAACCCAGGACTCTCTAGTATAACCAGGCTTTAATACCATGAAGAAGAATAATATCTCTCTTATTCATGTTCATAGTATCTACTACATTATCAAGAAAGCAGCTATACAACAAATAAAGGAAATAATTTGTACAATTGGTAGCTCTAGAATAAGAAAACTATCAAATGGAAAGTTGTCAAATTGTACAAATTCAAAGAATATCTCACGTAATTGTGAGATTAGTCAACTTTTCTCCTAGACGGAAATTTCCAAAATTTTCTCCAATCAGCCTGATTTCTTCCAACTTATTATAGGTGCTAGCCTCTTGCACTTGCCGGTTGGCTTTTAAGGTATCTGGAATGCTTAAAATATTACTTTTAAGTATATTACCTGCCAAAGTTTTCATGTTTTTTGAAAGAGGGTGTCTAAGGTCATTCGCCTAGGTGGCTACCCAAAGACACTCACTAGCTCTAAAAGCACCACCTTCCCAGTTTTCTATTTGTTGAATATGTTATATAAATGTCTTTAAGTTTTAATTTATTGTCCTTGTTCTGGTGAACTGTACTTTTCTTTCATACAGGGTTTTGTCACCGATAATGAACGGGCTTTAGAGGAACTTTTTAGTGATGAGGAAAATACTCGCAAAGGCGATGCATGTTTGAATGTGATGGCTACCCGCATTGCTACAGTTCTTGCTTCATTGAGGGTATTTGTAGTGATTGTCAAATTTGATTCTTATTTATTGTTAACTTTCTGAAGTATGTATATATTGTATTGTCAGGAATTTCCTTTTGTGCGTTACCGGGCCGCTAAGTCACTTGATGCAATGACTATGACAACTTTTCGTGATCTAATTCCTACAAAGCTTGCTGCTGGAGTCTGGAACCACATTGTGAAATATAAACAAACTGTTGAGAATTTTCCTCAGACAGAAACATGCGAGTTGCTTATCCTCGACCGTTCTATTGATCAGGTTTCTTGATGCATGTGTTGCAGATGAACTTCTGAAATGCTTACTGTACCATTGCTACTTATTTTGTAACAATGTGTTTATTTTGCACTTCTAGATTGCTCCTGTAATACATGAGTGGACATATGATGCCATTTGCCATGATTTATTGAATATGGAGGGAAATAAATATGTGCATGAGGTAAGTTATAATTTTTGAAGTTTTATACTTGCTCTTCAATCTGCTGGTGAATCTATTTTGAGTGTGCCTTAAAACAAAGGTTTTGTGCTTTTACAGATTCCAAGCAAAACAGGTGGCCCAGCAGAAAAAAAAGATGTTCTTTTGGAGGAACATGATCCTGTCTGGCTTGAACTTCGTCATGCACATATCGCATACGTATGTTTGGTGTTTCTATTCCTTCTTTCACTTATCCATATTTTTATCTCTTTTTATACACATTACATGAATGCTTTTTGATCCTCAGGCTAGTGAACGGTTACACGAGAAAATGACTAGCTTCATATCAAAAAATAAAGCTGCACAAATTCAACATGGTTCAAAGTGAGTGAAAGTTCATAACTATTAGTTTATATCATGCTGTACTCATTAAATAACGATATTTTATCCATTTCTAAAAGTACACCAGTGTACTGTTATGCATTTTGTGGAATATTACGTCCTTCAGTCTTATGTCTCTAACTGTTGGCTGATTTATGTTTGTCTATATATTGGGCTCTCTACATTTTTTTATTTGTGTTCTGCTACTGTAGTCCATGTATGCCTTTTCTACTTTTGCTAGATTTCAGCATTGAGAAATTGTATCTACATTGTTAGTGACCATCACAATTCACAATAAGTTTCTTACCTTAAAAATCACTTCTTGTATAGAGATGGTGGTGAAATTTCTACAAGGGATTTGCAAAAGATGGTTCAAGCATTGCCACAATACAGTGAGCAAATTGACAAGCTTTCCCTTCATGTAGAGGTTAGTTTCTTGTTTATGCCAATTAAGTACTCATTATTTTGGTCCAATATTGCAACCGCACCATCATGGAAGAAGAAAGGGATGTGACATTTGTTGTGCACCCTGGCAAATACCTCTGCATTGCTATGGCATGCTCTTTTGTAAGTTCTCGAAAATGCAATGGGCATCATAGTCCAATTTTCTAATTGTATAAAAGGTGAACAAACTGTCCACTAGGCCAGGCAAAGACCTGGCCACAATTCAAAAAATATACTTTATTCCATGCATTATTGGGTTGACATTCCATCTGATGTCTACAATGATAGTTCCTTCTTCATCCATCTCCTTGGGGATGGATCTTCAGTCAATTCTGTGTAATTTTGGGGATGGTTTTTGACTTGTAATATTTGTTTATATACTTTTTGTTGGGGATTGGAGGAGATGGGAATACTGTATGCTGAAAGATAGTTTTTGACTTATTTTTGTGAATTTTTATCATCTTCCTTAGGAGGTCTGTTTGGTCCCCTTAGTAGACTCAGTTCACTATTATTCTCTCTCTTTTCTTTAATATAATGTTTCGTTCCTGAAAGAAAAGACATTCCATGTGATGTTGATCACGGCGTTAATTATGTATCCTCTTTCTGTCTATAACTATTGTCGTTCCCCATAAGATATGGTTGCCTTAAGTTTTTACTGCAAAGATATCTTTACAATTAAGAGGTTATTGGTTAGTACTGTGCAATTTTGAAGCGTGCACACAATGCTGCCCTGTTTTGTTCATAGTCTCTTATCCTTCATAGGTTGGCTTATTTAACTCAATGAAATGGGTTAATTTTTAACTCTATTGGTAGTCTTTCTTTTCTTTTTTCCTTAATTTCTTATGATCCTATCGGAGTTTCATTCAAACACACAGTCTTGCTTGTGTTTAAAAACAGGCTATTCTGGATGTGACTTCCTTGTCTACATTGTTCTCTTGCATCTATTATTGTTTTTTTAATTAAATACTCCTGTTAAGTTATTATGTGTGTGTGTGAATATATTCAATTGATACCCCTTGTTCTTTCGAGAATTGCACCAAAATCCAAATTATGTGTTTGGATTTTGAATGATACCTTTTCATTGTTAAAATAAAGGTGTTTTAATGTTAATTGCTCACATACATATGGAATGAACTACTAGATAGGTTTATTTCATTTATCAGACTTCAAATTATTCTCCTTACAGTAAGTTTTTTTAGTAGTTGACAAATACTTTATACTGGCTAATAATTTCATGGTTTGATTAAATAACTCTGAGTTGCTAAGGAATTTAAACTCTGTTGAAATCATTCATACTCTGTTTCAAGCATTTAAGCAATATCTTTACTGATCTGCTGTCTTGTTTTGTAATTCACTTGGATGCTTTGGTAACTGTTCTTTCATCCCTGAAATTTGTCAACATTACCTCAGGAAATATGATTGCAATTAATATGTTTATTTCACTAGTCTTTTTAACCAACAGAAATACAATACATTTAGCTAAAATTCATTTTAATCGAACATTATTATATTTCTTATAGATATTTAGGATAGTATAATCAACCCACAAACATATATTTTTGCCAGTAGCCTTGGCATCGGCAAAAGAGGTCTTATTGTGTAGATTGCAGGAAAAATCAACAGAATTATCAGGGAGATGGAACTTCGAGAACTTGGGCAGCTGGAGCAGGACCTTGTTTTTGGTGATGCAGGATTGAAGGATGTAATAAAATTTTTGACTACAAAAGAGGTGTGAACTTTTAGTTTGTAATGGATGAATATAATTAGTCAGTACATTTTCTGAAATAAAAGTATCACTTGCATGCAGGATGCAACTCGAGAAAATAAGTTGCGCCTGTTGATGATACTTGCAGCCATTTATCCTGAGAAGTTTGAGGGTGAAAAGGGTCTCAATTTGATGAAGGTTGGCATCTTTATCTTTTTTTTTTTTTTTTTTTTTTTGGGGGGGGGTGGGGGGGGTTGCGGTAAATGTTTTTTTAGTCTTACGGATTTCAAATAGTATCTTTTTCACCGATCATACGTTTGTAGATTTAATTATTTATGCTTATCAGCTTTACGTAGATTTAATATCGCTCTCTTTAGCTTTGCGTGCTAATCGGTGTCAATACCTTTCAGTTAGCAAAATTACCACCTGATGATATGACTGCTGTAAATAATATGAGATTTCTCGGCGGATCATCAGATAGCAAAAAGAGTTCAAGCAGTCCTTTTTCTTTAAAGTTTGATATGCATAAGGTAAACTGAGTTTAATTGTTGAATATATATTTTTAACAAAGAAGCTCTCTATTTCTTCATCATGCTCTCTATCTGATTGTCAGAAGAAGCGGGCAGTTAGGAAAGAACGCACTGGTGAAGAAGAAACATGGCAGTTATCACGCTTTTATCCCATGATAGAGGTATATCTAAAGTTAGGTTTATTTCCTACATATTCTTGTTAAAATAAAAGGTTTATTCCACGCTATTGTTTCTTGTATGTTTGGAATGATGTTTGTCTGTAACTTGTCTCTGAGATGTGTGATGCTCACCACTTAAATAGTTACACCAACTATCAAACATTTTTTTGTATTTTACCTTTTCAATCACCTTTTTCATAAGAATATGTATGCATATGGACAATTTACCATAGATATGCAATGAGTGTTGAACATATTCAAATATTTTCCCAGTACACAATATTAGATCGTTTACTCAGCAAAATGTCATTACTGTGTATATACACAAGTGGATAAAATGGCTAATATTGCAGCTAATAAGGGCCATATCTTCCAAGGTTTTAAAAGTCTGGTATATTTGTTTCCCTTGAATTTCACTAGGGCTAATATGAAATATATTTGGGGCGTATCCTCAAAACATTGTATTTTGATTTCTGATTAATACAGTTTTCTTTCTTCACCAAAGACTTTGTCTGGTGCTTACTAAGCTAAGCCACTACTCATTCTGTCTTGTGGAAGCAATCTCAGCTCTGTTACTACAACAGTTTCTTCCGGTTTAACTGGGAATACACCTATATTTCCTTTTAAATGAAAGATACATTTCCAAGTTGAATTGTAGTGCATATTTTTCAATCTAAAGTGGCATTGGATCAAATAGGATTTTCTGTAATATCCTTATATATTTTCTGTTTTGAGCTGCGTAAAGTGGTATTAGCTTATTATCTATAGGGGTAAGTTTGCATGGATGGTTTTGAAACTTCTGAACTTCAAATTGGGGACTTGAGAAGTATGAGGTTCTCTAGTCAAAGGTGGTACCCTCAAGTTTGGCATTTTAAATACTCAACCTATTGAAGCATTCGGTTGTTGTATCATTGTACTTTTTTCAAGGACCTTGTAAGATGAGAAGTTGGGCCAATTATATCAGTTATGTATAAGTGATTCGGTTATTCAATACTTGTGAAGCTTATCAATTTTTCTTCTATGCACTATATTGCTTAAAACCGATAGTACTGCTGTTTGATGATTGGATAGTGAAGTAGTACTTCCTAGTCTTCTAGCTATTAAAATGGTGCATGAAGTTTGAATCTTCTTTGCTGGTGAGAAAGATTAATCATATAAAGATCTAGGTGCTGCATGGTAGCTTGTGGCTGCAGTCTCTTGTGACCTTTTCTCAATTTTTAGGCTTTAAGTCGCATTGCTAATGCAATTACTTGTCATCTTTCAGGAACTTATTGAAAAACTTTGTAATAGAGAACTATCAAAAGAAGATTATCCATGTATGAATGACCCAAGTCCAACTTTCCATGGGACAACCCAGTCTGCGGCAGTACAGCAAGCACCAGTAGCTCATTCAATGAGATCTAGGCGAACACCAACATGGGCTCGGCCTCGTAACTCTGATGATGGGTATTCAAGGTGCAGTTATTGCTCTTCTTAACATAAATGCATGGGTTTGAGTAATCTGCCATACTTTAATTTGTTTATTATTTAATTAACAAAATTTTAAAATATTTTATCTAAAATTATAATTTTGTATTATTTTTAATTAAATATATTAAATTATTTTTAAATTTTATAACGTATTTATTGATAAAATGAATATATATATTTTTTCATTTTATTAATAAATAAGTTATAGTCTAGAAGGGAAACACCTAGTTCTTTGAGGGTGTGTTTGACAGATGGGATTAGACGGGATTGGATTATTTCCGGTTCCTCTCCCGTGTTTGGGAGGCCCACTGTATTGGAGAGTCAATCAGGTGGGCCCATGGTAATTGCAAATAGTCCTACGCTTGTAGGACTAATGCGAACCCGCCTAGATTATTTGCAATAGTCGTGCCATGCAAGCACAAGACTATTTGCAATTATCATGGGGCCAATTGGCTCTCCAATCCAATGGGCCTCCCGAACAAGGGGAGGGATTGAAAATAATCCAGTCCTGCCTTGTCCCATGCACCAAACGCACCATTTAAGTACTAGGTGTTTCCCTCTTGGCATTATTTATACAATATTTGTTTGTTTGTTTGGTTTTTTCTTTATTTTTTTGGAGTATGCAGTATTTGTTACCGGAAGGAATTTTCATCAAATGTGATTCTCTTCATGGTCTCGGATGTTATCTTTGATATGTCACTTATCATATTTGTATCATTAATACACGTATTTGACTGTGATAGAGATGTGTTACTATTGGAGCTTATGATAAATTTTAGATTATTTAACACCATTCATCCATGCTTGTACTCGACTTGCTCTGGATAGATAAAATGCCTTGAAGCAGAGAACAGACTTGCTATCCTTACAATTTTTTCTATGATTAATTTGGAGTTGCAATGTATTCATCTTCCCTTGCAATGCAGTGATTCAGTACTAAGACATGCATCAAGTGATTTTAAGAAGATGGGCCAACGTGTTTTTGTATTTATCGTGGGTGGGGCTACTAGATCAGAGGTATAACAGTGTTTTCAATTCATGAGTTTATTGAGGTTATATTGGTTGCCACGTTGGCTTTCTCAACATCATGAATTGTTTTTCATCCTCAGTTACGGGTTTGTCACAAGCTCACAACAAAGATGAACAGGGAAATTATTCTGGGCTCGTCAAGTATTGATGATCCTCCCCAGTTTATTACGGTATATGTGTTAATCACTAGTTCTCCTCTCTCTGTTCTTACCCAAATGTGTTTACTAATAAAGTGGTGTTTTGTTGATTTGCAGAAACTGAAGTTGTTGACAGTTGATGAACTCTCATTGGATGATCTCCAGATTTAAATTTGGCTGGAAGAGAGCATGAAATGTTCTTTCCGGTCCCCAATTCTAATATGTAATGGTAAATTACACGTCATTTCATTACATCCATTTTTTTAACCGTTGATGCTGTATGTAACTGCCTTTAATAAGGTATTGTAGTGGTGGTGGTTGTGTTTTGTCTAGGATATTTTTGGATTAGCGTCCTGAAGTCCCAGGCTTTGTTTTTCAGTGTTGTATTGTAATTGATGTGCAGGAGTCATCAAATCAGTGTATAATAAGTATCCTTTTATTTGATAGGTAATCAGCTTGAGCTCTACTTAATCGCGACTAGTCTGTAGGGGGTTGTTTCCCCTAAAAACTTGGGTGGTCTATGCTGCAAATAAAGCGTTTGCAGAGAACCCAACCCAAAAAATAATACAGAAAACACTCCTGAATTTGTTTTTCAGTTGTGCAGTACTACAATACTAACTTGGTTCTTTTACACAGTTAAGTTCTAATGCGTCTCAAGTGAAGGTATAATGAGGGGGAGGTGTGTCTCAAGTCTCATACAGTTTAAAGAAATATTTAATGAAAAAAATTGTTTTGATTTTCTGCTAAATGCTAGGACGAGGTTGCGCCTCCCTTCCTTCTGAACCCCCTGCATTGAGGAAGCTGCCTCTGGCCATTGTAAGAGTGAGATTTTTTTGGAATAATAATTTTTAAACAACTCATGAATCTAGCAGCGATATGTCAAACATACACCCAGTGTCACCTGTAACCATACACTATCTTCAGGATTTCTTCTGCACAGCCATAACACAAGAAAATATCTACAGTTTGATCCTATGGCACATACACCACATATGCTTGTAAAAGGTATTGGGGCTCGACAGATGAGGAAAGAAAGCTGTATACATTACTCAAACCAATAATGGATGTGCAAGAAGAGATAAACATCAACTTAGATACCAATAAGCTTCGTAATCTAAATCGACTGTTTGTCTTTTTTACTGTAAGACTTATTGTCTCGTATATCTTAAATTAAGATATCAATTTGTTTGTTTTTTCGTCTTATATCCTATTTTAAGATATATATGCCTTTTAAAAAAAGTTAAAAAATTTTACTTTTATTTTATTAAAAAAGTGTTACAATACAGTTTTTTAATAAATTTTCACAAATATCCTATAATAATTCATATATTTACAATTTTATCTACACATAATAAAACCTTAAAAATCAATTTTGTAAAAATTCCTAATTTTGAAGAAACCTTAAACCAACATAATCAATTTTACATTTGTGATAAATCATCCAAAATGAAAAAAATAAACATATTATAGTATCTTAATTTATAAGACTTATCCATATATCTATTAGATCTTAATTAAGATCTTATAAGACTTGAAATAAAAAAATAAACAGCCCACATATGGTCAAATTGTTTAAAAAATTAATCAATGGGTCTATATGTTAGAACAATCTTAGAGTATCTCCAATGCTATTATGCATTTTTGAGTTTCTAAATAATGACACATCAGCATTTCTATTCAATATGGGCCCACTTTTGATTTTTTTTTAAAGAAATGCATATTCACATCTCCAATGCAATTATATAAAATCAAATATGTATCTATTTTTTGACCAATCAGTGTAAAACAATTATTACATTATCTCTCCTTTTTTATTTTACAATTAAATGAGCTTTAATATTATTTATTGAAATAGTTAGAAATCCTAATCAGTATTTCTATGAGAGTTTCTAGAATTAGAAATTCAGCTCCATATTCTCTAACTTTTTTTTTGCCACATCATCTCCATATTCAACTTGGATAATTGCATTGGATAATTGCATTGGAGAGAGTTTTTCTAACTTCTTTAGTATCTATCCTATGTGGCACTCTGTTTTCTCCAAATGCATAATAGCATTGGAAATGCTCTTATGCTCTCAAGTTCACCTAGCTACTCGAGTGTGTTTTTTTTTTTTTTGATAATTACCCGAGTGTTGCTATAATAGCCTAAACTAAATACCAGTTGCATACTTGCAGGTCAACATACCCAAAATGTAAGAGTGCCCAGATAGCAGCAACTCCAACTGATGCAACATTTAAGTGTATACAATAGATGTAGTTCAAAGAAAGATTAGTACTACTCTTCTTTGACTTATTTCCCATGGTAATTAACCAAGTATTCCCAAATTAATGTAAATAACGTAATAAATAACATGAAATTGCAATGTCAGCTGTCACTTGTCACACCTGTTGGTATACAAAAACTTGGGAAATAAGTTTAGAAGAATAGTGTCAATCTTATCATGTTAATCTTTCACTTTAACACTAACTACGTAATTCCTTTTCCTTTCTACTGAGCAGGGATTCTGCTTTTCTCTTCTTTGTTTCACCCACAAGTCTGTTGACATACGCAATGTATCCATCAACGTCGAATTTTCTTTTGCAACCTTTATAGTTCATATAACGTATTTTCCCAAATACCGGTCTCTCTTTCCACCCCTGAAATTAACAAAGTCATTTATAATCAGCCCATAAGAACGATCATCAGTTACAAAGGGAGAACTAAAAAGAAAGAAAGAATAAACAGAAACCTGGTCATGGACACCACATATCGACCACATGCAACCAACGTATCCATTTGGATCCCTCCCATCTAATTCGTACTGCAATGAGTGTTTCGGCATTAAGAAACTGAATTAGAACTTGAGAAACAAAGATCGCGGAAAGAAGCACAATGGAACTGTGATAAGAGTACCTTATCGTTAAGGTAAATGGAAATTGCGAGGGCTTCTTCAGGTCCCTTTGTCCACTCAAGAATCTTCTTTGCCCAATACATCCTGCACATGATCCTCTGATTTTAACAACGAACGAGGTATAATGATAATAATTTCATATCCAACAATTGTTATGAAGTAACAGATTAAAATCTATAAATTAAACAATAGGTAACAGATTTTAGCAAAGATCAACCCGTCAACTGAAACAGAATTCAAGGTGTATCAGGTGATTACAACATCTGTAAAAAGAAAACGTCAATACATTAAGTATTGATGAAAAATATATAAATCTATCAAGAAATTATTTACCGCATAAAACCATGCATCTTCCCATTATGAACCATCTCCAACTGAGAAGCATTCCAGAGCTGAAATCTCCATAAAGAAGTTGTGAGATTATTAAAACAATGAGCACAGCAGGGCAGGAAGAAATATAAGAGAGCTAATGATACGTTACATTATTTCATAAACCAAAAGTATATCTTAGCAAGGTAATGTTTCATGAACAAAAAAATCGGAGCATTCAAATGCTACATTTAGTTCAATCCAAAATATAATCTACAAAATGAAAACTTACAGGATCAGCAGTCTGTGCCTTCTCCAATTGCTCTCTCCTGCAAACTCAATATTCATTTGAAACTTTAACGACCTCAGTCAACCAACTAAAAGTCATTTTCTCTTGATAAAAAATCATTTCAATTTGAGATAAACCAAGTAAAAGAATGCAATTCTACTTACGTGTAAATGTGTTCTCGTTTATCAGAGGCATGGTCCTTTAAGGACCTACGAGCCCATTCCCATGCCCCCTGTAAAGAATCATAACGAGGCTGGTAGAAGCAAAAGTTATCAGCAAGTTCTCTGCGCACGATTAACTCTTCCAAAAATGTATCAATTGCCTTCATAGTACCAGGTAGATTCAGAAGCTATACATCAGATATAATAATACATCAAAACTAAGCAAGAGAAGAAATAATTCAAATCAAACTATGAAGTGTGAACTGCAGTTGAATGTGGAGGTCAGGTCACTCAACTAATTTTGCTCATTTCAATAAACTATTATGCTTCATGTTCCATTCAAATACATCAAGCTAAAGATCAAAACACCACTAACCTCAGGACATAGTTTCCTCACACTACGTGCCTCTAGGGCACACCGCTGTGCAGATATCTGCCCAAAATGCAGATATGGAGAGAGACCGGAAAGTGCTCTGGGTTTTAATGGGTTATTGCGATCTGTTGCATAATTCTTCAACCTTTTCGTCAAGAATCCATCTTTACTTCCTTTCAAAACTTCTATGGCTGCATCTTCTCCCGGTTCACACCATTCAATTTCAGGAACTTCTGCCCCTTTCCTGAACATTGAAAAATAACATCATCAGCATTATACTTCAAATCAACCTCATCTCTTCTCGTCTCAACCAAATTGATTAATATACTAACCTTAAAACATTAGAAATAATGCTGTCCCAATCAATCATCGGATTAGTGCCAGCCCATTTTCGATATGGAGATTGCAACAAAGGGAGATCGATAAGGTACTCAGGAAGCAACTTATTGACCTTCCCCCTCAGAGTCCTGGCACTATACTCCAGCTTCTCTGATGCCACCCAAACCGGTACTACATTGTGGGCATCAACTTCATGTATGGTCACTGAATCACTCACCTTCTTGCAAATTTTATCTTTACATGTTCGAATCTCTCTTAAAGGCGAGAAATCAGTAACCAACAATGAAGCCCCACATTCTCTCACAAAATTTGGTATAGTCTCTGCAGCTTCTCCCTATATATTTCAATCCACAAAATACAAAGCTTCATGTAGTATCCAGGCAATTTTGTCAAAACCAATTGAATAAAAACATCCTAAGTACTGAACCCAAATGAATATAACATTAAAAAAAAAATGCTACATTGTATCAACAATAAAAACAAGAAAGAACAATTATAATAAAATCCAACATGTCTATATAAACTGTAATGTGTAAAAAAACAAGAAAACAAACCTGAAAGAAGAAAAAAGGGATTTGATAAGTTTGTTCGATACTTGTCTGAAGACGACGCAAACCCTTCAACATAAAGCCAAGCTGTCTCGCTTTGGCACCCAAGAAGTGATCAAAAAGATTGAAAGCCACAGCAACAGGTACGTTTTTCTTGTTGGCCTGATCAACGGCGTGAATCAAAGCCCAGTTGTCTCTCAGACGTTGATCTCTGAACATCCAGTAAACAACCGGACCCGCTTCTTGATCCAACGGATCTGACCCTTGTTTTAGGACCCGGAACCGACCCGGTTGAACAACAGAAGCTGAGGCTGAAGAGACGGATGCCATGGATGTGGAAAGTGGAGGTGTCTACTAACATGCGCCAGCGATGCGTAGGTTAGGACATGGGAAATTAGACAACGGAGAGCTGAGAAATGGAGGGAAGATGAAGCAGTTGTGTGTGTTCATTTTGTGGTTTTAAAATGGTGTACGTGGATGACTTCATATTCCGACATGTAAGGTGACCTGTGTTGTGATATTAGAGGGCAAATTGCACAAACTGACCTTGAGTTTTCTCGAAAAGGCATAATATTCAACAGATGTCTTTAATTACACCAAGACCCCTCACAGTTATAATTAACTGTTAACTCCATTTGATGTTCGAAAGTTCTAAAATTCCCTTGAGATGTAATAAAGGTGATGTGAGTCATGTGACAATTGATATGTATTTTTTTAGGGTTTTTAGTAAAATTGCCCTATTTTAGGGACTGAATTGCAAATCTGCCCTAAGATCCAAATTAATTGCAAATCTACCCTAAAATGACCTTAATACCCTTATCATAACTACACCCCTATTTACTAACTATATTAATTACATTTACTAACCACCAACCAACCATTTACCAACCCTTAAAAAAAACTAAAAATTTACCAACAACTAACCTTTTTTTTATCTCTACACCATTTAACATTTTTTTTTCTCTACATCATCTAACATTTTTTTTTTCTCTACATCACATTTCATTTTCATGTTTGAAGTTTTAAAAACATTGGAGAATGGTTTGAAGTTGTTTGAAAGGGTAAGTATTACTTTATAAAATAATTTTTCCATCCTCCCAATTTTGTTCTTTTAATCCAAAAACGGTTTTTTAAAGAATATGAAAAACCATCGGGTCGGGTGGCCCGACGTCGGGCACCCCATCCCGATGGAAAAATTCCATCGGGATGGGGTGCCCGACATCGGGCCACCCCTACCCGATGGTTTTTCATATTCTTTGAAAAACCATTGGGATGGGGTGCCCGACGTTGGGCCACCCCGACCCGATGGTTTTTCATATTCTTTAAAAACCGTTTTTGGATTTAAAGAACAAAATTGGGAGGGTTGAAATTTTTTTTTTAAAGTAATACTTACCATTTCAAACAACTTCAAACCATTCTCCAATGTTTTTAAAACTTCAAACATGAAAATGAAATGTGATGTAGAGAAAAAAAAAATGTTAGATGATGTAGAGAAAAAAAAGTTAGATGGTGTAGAGATAAAAAAAAAAAAGGTTAGTTGTTGGTAAATTTTTAGTTTTTTTTAAGGGTTGGTAAATGGTTGGTTGGTGGTTAGTAAATGTAATTAATATAGTTAGTAAATAGGGGTGTAGTTATGATAAGGGTATTGAGGCATTTTAGGGTAGATTTGCAATTAATTTGGATCTTAGGGCAGATTTGCAATTCAGTCCCTAAAATAGGGCAATTTTGCTAAAAACCCATTTTTTTATTATTATAAGTTCTTCATATTTTGATTAGCTTATTTCGTTGACAAACCATAATGGGGTTTAATATGTAAGGGTAGATTAGGTTCTTCATTGTTCGTGATCAAACTTCAATGAAATCCCCAAAACCTCAAGCTTAAGAACACTTCAAAGGTATACCATTTGTTCTTGACTCTTTGAATAGATCTAGTTGCACACACATACTATTTATGTATGTTTTGTTCATCTTGTATTTGTGCTCTAATTTGTTTATATGTGTGCATCATTTACACTTCTCACTAGGGGTGGGCACTAAGTTCGAAACCGAACCGAACTAAAAAAAGGGTGTTCGGTTCGGTTCATAAAATGAATTCGGTTTAAACCGGTTTAAAAAGTTGAAAACCGAAAAGTTTTCGGTTCAAACCGGTTTGGTTTCCCAAAAAACGGTTTGGTTTTCTAAAAACCGGTGTGAACCGATTAAACCGCCTATATAAGTAAAAAAAAAAAAACCTTAACCTACTTCTTTTCTTTCATTAAATATTATTATTTATTAGTTAGATTTGATTTGAGTTTTTTTGGGCTTCGACTATTAAAATTTATGACACTTTGGCCTAAAATTAGAATCCAACAACCAATCAAATTTAAAAACATATTAAAAAGACTCATTAAACCCATCAAGCCCATAAGGCCCATTAGACCCAAATCCAAAATGAACCGAACCGATTAAAATCATTTCGGTTCAGTTCGGTTACCATTTCTTATTTGGTTTAAACCGGTTCAATTTTAGATAAACCGAAATATTTTCGGTTCAGTTCGGTTTTGCCCAAAACCGAACCGAACCGAACCGTGCCCACCCCTACTTCTCACACTTGCACCTTATTGTTATATTCAAGTGTGGTTTTGTGTTGTGAAATTCGTTTCCTGAAGTCTCGTTCTTCTCTTGGATATGTCTTAGGTCACATGGTCTTATACCATGAGTTTGGGCAAACTTGTTGTTGTCCAAATCTGACATTTGGTCACTTAAATGACTATATCTTTTCTACAGATATCGAAACATCTTTTTTGTAAAAGGAGTAGAAAGTAGACATCCATACATTTCCAACGGTATATCATATGAAAGGTTTTGATGTTGTTTGGTCATGTTTAAGGTTGCTCGGAACTGGAGTTGTTGCGTTGTCGTGTTTTATTCCTGAGAATGAAGCGACATGTTTATCATTAATTGCATTTAGAATATTTTCATATATTCACTTAGGTTGTTTAATCTCTTCTTGAGTCAAGTCTTGTGACTAAGAATGTTAGTACACAAGCAATTGGTCTATAATCACTATTAAAAACCCCCAGGGTAGAATGTAATGTGTTAGCGACCAATGATGGTTTGATTAGAGGTCAACCTATGTTGTAAACTTTTATTCAAATGGTGGATTTGAGGACCGTAAGTGGCTAGATGGATAACCCGTGAGTTTTGTCCAATTTTAGGGTTTCTCACGGAAATCAATCAATGTGTTCTTATTGTTTTCTGCACTTATACGATTGCTTTCTTGTTATTATTGGGTAATTTGATAATATTGATTAATTGAAAGTTGGTAATTGATTTTGATTAAAACCTATTCACCCCCCTCTAGGTTGTATTAGACACACTTTGTGTATTTTCAATTGGTATCAGAGCGAGTTCCTAGACATACTTAGGTGATCCTTGCTTTTATTTGTGTGTCTTGCATTTGAGCGATTCATTTGCATACATACACCCAAACACAATGAGTGGGAACAGAGGCAAAAATGAGGGAGCATCAAGTACAAGACCTCATTTGCTCACCGGGGTGAACTATGCCTCATGGAAAGGCAGGAAGGAGTCTTACCTTTTCCAAATAGATGACCGGGCAAGGATGGTAATAGAAGATGGTTATACTTCTTCGGAAATTACTCAGACAGGGGGAAGTGTTGTTCCCAGCCGAAGCCATAATAAAGTACTCAAGAATTTGAGTCCTCTAAGTGGAACAACAAGGCAATGCATGCCATTCTTTGTGCTATGTACGACAATTAATATGAGTTGATCTAAACTACTAGGAATGCACAAGAGGCATATGAAATACTAGAGACGGCTCATGAGGGAACTGAGGTAGTCAAAGATTCCAAGCTCCAAGTCCTCCAAACATAATTTGAGACAATTAGGATGAATGAGCATGAGTGTTCAATGACTTTCAAGTGAAGTTGATGGATACTGTGAATCAAAGTCATCAACTAGGTGATCCATACTCAGATAAGAGGATCAAGCAAAAAATCATGAGGTCACTTCCCGATAGTTTCGAATCCAAGGTGATGGCACTTGAAGAAAATAGTGACTATAAGAAGATGAAGTCGAGTGAAGTGATTGGAAGACTCCTAACCTATGAGTTTAGAAAGGTTCCTACAAATGCATCACTCATATCTTTACGGATTATGGTACCTTGAAGGACAAGAGAAAAGGAAAGGCGATGGCCGCCTTATGAAGTGACAATGAGAGTGAAGAAGACTCTTCGGATGATGAAAACCTTGCCCTTAACTTCACCGCCTTTAGGGCCTCATATGTGGAAGTTGAAGAAAAAGGCAAAAATGCCTTGAATTATGACCTTAAAGAAGAAATAGATTAATAAGTAGCTAGGAGTGTGATTGCTGTAGTTACTCATAGGAAAGTTGTTGGTGTAACAACAAATGACCAAGGAAAAAGGTCTTGATGAGTAAGTTGACTCGATTAGTGAGAGGCAAAATGATGAAAATACCTCATCTTACAAATAGAAAATGACTCTAGTGATGAGAGTTTTTCATCTCTCTATAACAAAAGAATTGGTGAAGATATGGACATTGAAGAATTAATCAAGTGCTTTGAAGACTCTAAGTTGAAGAAGAAAACGGAGATTCAAAAATTGAAGGAGGAGAATCTCAAGCCTACAACTGAAGTGACTCACTTGAATGATGAAGTGAGGAGAGTCAAAGAGAGTGAAGACACGACGAAGACGGAGCTTGAGGAAGCTAAGGAGTTACTTGCCAAAATGACCTCCAGCACCGAAAAGCTTGACAAAATGTTGGGGCATGGAAAGATGCCAAATTACAAAAGAGGTCTTGGATATGTTGATGACAAGGAAAACCCTTATTGGGACAAAATAGTGTTTGTCAAGAGAAATGGCATCAAAGAAGCTTCACCTCCACAACATCCTATGAAGAAGATTGAACTTGGAGAGTCATCCAACAGTGGCCAAGTGAAGATGCCAACAAAAAGTGAAGCTCAACCTTAACAACCAAGAGCTCTACACCCAAGCTTTCCTCAACCAAGGTTTAACCAACCAAGAAGGCAAGCCAACTTAGTTCAACCAAGGAAGCATCCCAACACGATTTAATAACAAAGAAGGAGAGAACCGGTTCAACAACAAAGAATGAGAGAAACGGTTCAACACCAAAGGCTACATCAAATGTATAACAAGTCTCCTATGACCTCACAAGAATATGGTTGATTGCTTGTTTGTTATTATTGGGTGATTTGATAATATTTATTAATCGAAAGTTGGTAATTAATTTTGATTAAAATCTATTCACCCCCACTAGGTTGTATTAGATACACTTTGTGTATTTTCAACTATTAACAATAATTAATGTTTATTTTACCTTTCAATTTTATCAAAACTTTTTTTTTTGATATTATCTATCTATCCACATATCTAGACCAATTTTTCTCTCATAGGCATACATTATAGACATACATATAGCATACTAATACACATCACCACACTTTTTACATATAAGCAACATAACTTCAATCATAATAATACACATAGCAAAAATGCGGTGATGTGTATTAGTATGCTACAGATATACCTATAATGTGTGCCTATAAGAGAAAAATTGTTATCTAGACCATGTATTTTTTTGAAGCTTTTGCCATTGGTAAGATTCGAGACGCTGACTTGAGTGTCATTTACCCAATCCCCAAGCTCGTCCATCTACCAGTTGAACTATGTCACCGGGAGCCAATTTTATTAAAACTTATGGAGCGCCCAAAGTCCTAAACACAATAGTATCACCAATGATTTTAGTGGGATAAAAAAATGTTCCAAAAAAATTTAAAAATAAAATGACACGTTCCGAATATCTACTCTCATAATCGAAACATACAACAGAGAGAAAATTCACTATACATATTTATAAAATACATATAGTAAGGCTCGAACCTCCCACCACCAACGTGGAAAGAGGATGGCGGGATGCACATCAATTGTGATAATGACAATATGACAACACAAATTATATTATATCACTTCTACATAGAAATCCACTTCTATCATGTCTATAGGTAAATATGTGTTACAGAATATGTAAACCCAAAAACAATCAAAACAATCATATACAAAACACAAAGAAATAATAATAATAAAGAGAGAGACGTAAAATTTTATATGATTAGGGATAAGCGTACATCTACGAAATATACCAACACTCAACTTTTACTCTCATTATGGAATTCATCGGAGTAGTTAGAGTAACCTTAATGTTGATGTAACTATTGATTCTCAAAGTGGTTGTGATCATTTTGGATGATGATTTGGGCTTTAGCTAAGCGGTTGTTGGTGCCTTTTTCTTCTGATATTGATTATCGGAGAGTTTGTTGCTATTAGAATAGCTTTGGAATCTTTATCCAGTTCGAATCTTCATGTTGATTTGGCGGAATTTGATTCCTAGAGAGCTGTTTGTGATTTCTCTTGTTCATAGTAGATTATGTTTAATGTTGCTCATTTTTTTGGGAAATAATCATTTCCCCCCTGTAGTTTGTCTTATTAGACACTTTACCCCCTCTAGTTTCAGTAATGACCATTCTCCACCCTGAAAACCAAAATATTAGACATTTTACCCCTCTTGTTTCAATAATGGCCATTCCTCCCCTGAAAACCAAAATATTAGACATTTTACCCTCTAACTGTTAGGAATTCTGATAGTCAACTTCTTTGACCGTCAAAAAATCAATTAAATGACTTTATTACCCTTGAATCATGAGTTATATCTTCTAATGATAAAACTAATTGTTTTTAAAGAAAAAAAACCAGAATTAATAAAATAAAACCTAATAAAAGTATTTTAAGAAAATATAATTGAAAATAAAAAATAAAAAATTTATTTAAACAAAAATTAATATAACGAATTAAATGTAAAAATAAAAAATTTATTTAAAAAACATTAATATAAAGAATAATAAAATAATATAATTGTAAAAAACTAAAACAATATTAAAATTTATTTTGAAATATTGAATTGTTTTTTTTTTGAAGTACTGAATTTTTTTGTTGCTAATTTATTAATTTTTCATTTTCAATTCTGTTTTTTTAATAAATTATTAGTTTTTATTTTTTTAATTCAGATTTTTTCTTTAAAAACAATTAGTAGTATCATTATGAGGCATAACCCATGTATTCCAGGGTAATAAGGTCTTTAATTGATTTTTTTGACGGTTAAAGAAGTAGACTAACAGAATTCCTAACGGTTAGGGGGGTAAAATATCTAATATTTTGGTTTTTAGGGGGGAGAATGACCATTACTGAAACTAAATGGGGTAAAATGTCTAATATTTTGGTTTTAAGGGGAAAAAAATGATCATTACTAAAACTAGAATGGACAAATTACATGGGGAAAATGATTATATATATATATATATATATATATATATATTTTTTGTTTTTGCTAAAACATCTTTGTATTTAGAGCCTTATAGAGTTTGACTTCATGTTTGTCCAACTTTGTTTGAGCTGATTTGATTCAATAATATTTGCGGCTCTGCTTTTGCTAAAATAAAATGAACTATCTTAAATCTGCACATTAAATCAAACAAAATAAATTTCATAATTTCTAATAATTTAATTTAATTTTTTTAAAAGTATTACATTTATGCTATTACAGTATGGTTGTCGGGGTCCCTGTCAAGATCATTATTTTAAAATTTTTAATTCAATTGAATAAATAAATAATATTAATTAAGCAACTCTTTACTTGAGATTTATTAAATGTTTTTTTTAAATTTATTTTCAACATTAATTTATTAAAATTACTTTAGTGAATTAATTACTTTTATTCAACCAAATATTTTTACACGTAATCGAATAACGCACAAAAACAATGAGACATGATACATGATACATGATACATGATACATGATTATAATTGCAAACAAAAACTTGAAAAGCTACCCAGAACATTTTCGAGGTCCCTTATTGTTATTTGATGAGAGAAAGCCCACAAAAGCTTTTGGACCAATACTCAACAGCTCACGACCCCATGTCATCAGACTAACAAAACTGGAGCTATTTAGTTAGGAGAGAACGAGATCCCACATCGTCCAGTTATAACAGTAACGCTCTCTTTATAACAGAAGACGCAACATGCTATCATTGTCTCTTAGGAGACATCCGATAAAATTGGAACGATACAGAGAAGATTAGCATGGCCCCTGCGCAAGGATGACACGCACAAATCGAGAAATGGTCCAAATTTTTTTTCATTCGCTGGTATGAATCTCTCACTCACTTGCGTTCTCTGTGATTCGGTTTGATTTCTCACTTGCATCTCTGTTATTCTGTTCTCTCCTTTTAATCTTCTGCTGTTTGAATTTCTCACTCACTTGCGTTCTCTGTGTTGGTTTTTTTTTTGAAAGATTTTTGTACTAGGGTTTTGGCACTCATTCTGTTGTATAACTGTGTTAAGACAGGAATTTTAAAGTGGTTTTTAGGTTGAATTAACTCACTGTTGTTGTTGATATTCATATTATAGTATGTTCTAAATCATTGTTTTTATTAATAACAACAAAACCATAGAAATATAGAATAATTTAGTGTAAAATCAATTATACAACTCTGATTCTTCAAGCAATTCGTTTGTTGTATATTCATAGGCAATGTCAACTCCTTTAGAAACTTTTTTGAAGCTCGTGGAATTTCTTTGCCTGAGATGCTGAGATCTCCAAGTTCATCAAAATTGGTATTTTAGACATCAATTGTTATACATTAATATGCAGTTATAAAAAAGTCAGCTCATGTACCATGTGTGTGTTTCTCCATGCTAACAAGGCTGTGAAACAAAGCCAATAGAGAATAGAGTTGATTGTTTCTTCTTCTAGTTCTATGGCAACAACTTACATTGTTGTCCAAACTTCCAGATTGAGAGTTACTTAAATAGAAACTTGCTTTGCTCCTCCCTCGTAGTCTTTATTATATTCTTCAACTTTCCAATTTTCAAAACATGTGATTGAGTGCTTACTCTTTTTGTAGTCAGCTAAATATGTGGTTTGAACTTTTCAACATTTTATGGAGAAACTAATATTAGACATTAGAAGATGCCAAGGTCTTAAGGATTAATGTCAAACTCATCTTATTATATAGAGAAAACGACACAAGAATGGAGAAGCTATTTCATTACCAAATACCCTATATTAGATTTACAGGAACACCTTCTCTGGCAGGGGAATGCATGCAGCATATATTTCTTCCTCTTTCTATGGTGCTAGTGTACCATCTAAGTCACTCACCAAATATACCTGCAATGAGGAAGAATTTGAAGAACCCCTTTTCTATTTTTTTCCCTTTTTGTTATAGGATTCTGTCTTTTTTGAATTTTATCAGAAAACACAAGAAAAGCTCTGGAAAATTGCTTCATACTCATTTAGTGTATGTGTAAAGCTTCAAAAAATCTGCCTACATATATGTACACTAAGCACTAGAGCCTATTTATATGTTGGATAGACCCGTTTGTCTGGAATTTGGTCTTACACTGATTACTAGCTCATTGATTAGTATCTCAATTGAGGACACTAAGCTTGACAGTTGTATATATTATTTGTTGTAGATTCATAGGCAATGTCAACTCCTTCAGAAACTATTTTGACGCTCGTGGAATTTCTTTACCTGAGATGGTCATATCTCCAAGTTCATCAAAATTGGTATTTTAAACATCAATTGTTAACAAGGCTGTGAAACAAAGCCAACAGAGAGAATAGAGCATAGTTTGTCTGAAATTAGGCCTTGCACCGATTACTAGCTCATTGATTAGTATCTCAATTGAGGACACGAGCATCTTCAGTGTAAATATACATTTTTGGGTTTCTAATTAGTGATACATCAGTATATATATTGAATTTGGATCCACTTTGTCAAATTTTTTTAAGAAAGACATATTCTCATCTCCAATGCAATTATCTAAAATCAAATATGTATCAAATTTTGACCAATCATCTTAAAACATTTATATCACTTTTTCTCTTCTTTTATTTAAAATCAAATATATAAATATATATATATATATATATATTCATTTTTGACCAATCGTTTATCTCGTTCTCTCTTCTCCCTTATTTTACAATTAAATGAGGTTTAATATTATTGGTGGAAAATGTTAGAAAACCTAGTCAGCATTTTTAGAAGAGTTTCTAAAGTTAGAAACCCAACTTCATATTCTCTAAAAATAAAAGTTTGCCACATCACCTCTATAATCAAATTAGATGATTGTATTTGAGAGTTTTTTCTACGTTATTATCTAACTATCTTATGTGGCACTCAATTTTCTCCAAATGCATAATAGAAGCTTGGTAGTCTGATGTATTATTTGCTGCAAAGTGTAATTAAGTCTAAAATCTGGTCTGATTGACCAAATTGATGGATTTTAAAAAATATAGAGACCAAGCGAGTTTAAAAAGGAAAGACAATTAAAAAGTAGATAATTCAAAAAAATAGGGACCAAAATGACAATCCCCATTACAAAACTAGAAAACAAAAAAATTCAACAAGAAACTTTAAAATAAGGGAGGAGGAGGAGGAGGCAGAAACATAGACTCACCACCGATCAACCACCACTACTCCACTCTCTCTTCAATCCGTCCCCTTTCTCTCTCTTTACTGTAATTCATGAAAAAGAGACAATACCAACAGACCAAATCCATACCCAAATCAAACCCCACCACCAAATCAACCGTATAATCAAATTAATTAACCAAAGTCACAATCACCACCGCTGAAATATTCAAATACATATTCAATTACCAAAAGAGCAAATTGCAGCCAACCTTCCTGAGGTTTGGTATCTGACAATTGGAAATAATTTTATCATTAATCAACAATGACCTCCCCTACTGTTAGTCAAAATATGCTAAATTGAATTGTGGACTGTTAATTAAAGGGTATTTTGTTACTTTTATAAAAAATTGTAACTAGTATAGTACGCATCATGAAAATGTCAAAATTAAGTATAATAAAATTTTAAATTATCTTTTCCTTAAAAGAAAATATTTTATTAAAAAATTAATGAAAAAATAAATGATTTGCATTGTCCATCTTTTCAAATGGGCAGTAGAGATCAAAAGAAATTAAAGAAAAAAAATAGGATTTTTTGCCTACCTTTCAAAAAAAGTTGTAAATGGGTGGAGATCCAATCTGGCCGGATCTCTGATTGGATCTACTTGTATGTTTTTTTTTCCTTTTCATTTTTCATTTTTTTATTCTTCAAATTTGATATTTTATTTTTCTTATGGATCTCCATCATCCATTATAGAGATAGACGGTGGAGATCTCCACTTTTTATTTTAAATTTCTTTTGTTTTTTTTAAGGAAAAAAACAGAAAAAAGATTTTTCAAAAAAAAAAACAATAGAAAATAGAAAAAATGTTGTAAATTAATTGAAGAACAGATGAAGAACATATAAAATAATTAAAGAGAAAATTGTGAGAGAGAGATGAAGGGACGAGAGAGACACGAGAGAACCGCTTTTATATTGATGTCTGAGAGATTGTATTATAAACGAAGAGAACAGTGTATATATATAGGCGATTAAGAGGTGCAGTTGTTGTAATATTTAACATGTTTAACTTGATCATGAAGTAATCAAAGTTCAATTGGTTGGATGATATTTAGCAAGTGTGTGAGAGAGATTTATGTAGTAGTGGAATCCACACTATATTCACAACACTCCTCATTGGATTTCACAACTTGTATGTTTAATTTGCTTGGCAAAACCCAGTGGGACAAAAACCTCGGTAAATAATATATAAATTTATCTTCTGGATCTTGTGGTGCTGGACGTTTTCAATACTATCTCGTTAAAAATATTGTCAGGAAAACCCAGTGAGATAAAACCTGATCGAATGGAAAAAGAGTATAGTGTACATATGTCCAAAATTTATTGTTTTCTTTAAAACATTTCTCACATTTATATTTTGCTATGAGAAACCCAGTGAGATAAAAACCTTAGCAATGATATTCATTGATCTGTCAGATCAAAGTAATATTTATGGTGATCTTCTTGATCAAGGTAACATATATACGATAATTGACAAGATCAAAGTAATATTTAAAATGATTTTCTTGATTAAGACAACATATATATGATGATCAACTAGATAAATGTAATATTTATGATGATCTTTATTGGTTAAATGATTTTTTGGTGTGCTTTAGAATTGCCTCATTAAAACCTTATCAGGAAAACCCAATGAGACAAAAACGTGATTTGGAGGGAAAAAAAGTACAATGCACATATGCCCCAATATAATTAATATACTTCATTTGATATGCTCCCTCTTATGGGACGCTCCTCCTGATAGGACGCTCCCCCCCACCCCCGATAAAAGTTTTTTTGAAGCAATCTTCTAGATTGTTGAACTAAAACACATTAATGTTTATTTCATGAAATGCAATAACATCATAAATGATTAGAGGGGGTATGAGAAAAGATTTGCTTTATGGAGTAATATCCATATGGAATCTTTTCAGAATCTTTTCAACATATTCTGATTGATGGACAAGTATTCTATTTGATCTATGTTCGATCTTCATGTCGAAACAATATTTTCTTTCTCATTTCCTTATGAATACACATGAGTATATAATATGATTATTATATCCTTATCTTGTCGGATATTAACTGAGACGGTTATGCCACATCCATTCAGATTGTTTTTAATCCATATAAGGATTTTTGTATGTTCATCATATTACGGGATCTTGATTTACATGCTTCTAGCATTTTGAATCTTTCAGGATTTATAGATATCTGCATTAAGTGAATCATATAGATAAATGATTACTACATCTAGAAGACGTATTTCAAACCTGTTAAAGACAACCAAATTTATCAAAAATTCGGAGCGTAATTGTATTCATCAGTAGTGAATACCAAATTTCTATAAGAAACCTTGTAATACGAGTCGTGCCTCAGACCTCATGATCTCATTTTTTTAATTACGTTTCCGTATAAATACCCATTAGTATCCAACTAGTTTGATATCTCCAGGTGCCTGGAGTACTATTGGTTTACATACTTTATGCCTGGCTTATAAAGTCGATTCTTCTTGAATTGCTTCATTTTATTTAGGCTAATCATGCCTTTTATCTACGATCATTGATATTATGAATATTATGAATATCATAATTATCATTTATAATTTGTATAGCGCCACTGTGTATAAAAATACATCATCAATGCTTGTTTCTTTATGATTCCATATTTCTCTCATATGATTTATACAATTTTTCTCAATTTCTATATTTTTTTATCTTTGTTGAGATTACCTCCATTTCAATGGATTTAGTCATTTTATAGACTTGTATGATTTATAGAATTTCTCTCAATTTCTATATTTTTGTATCTCTGTTGAGATTTCTTCTATTTCAACGGATTTAGTCATTTTATAGACTTGTGTCTCTTTAAATATATCAGACTCTTATTGATTTAGAGAAAGTGGATTTATTTATAATTCGAGTTTTGTTTACTTTTGATCCCAATAACAATACCTTTCGAAAATGATCATAAGCTTATGATATGTATCAAATGATTTATTTGTTGCCTTTTTCACTGATCGTTCTTCAAGAACAATCACCCGGTCGGGGTTTATGAGATAGCAATTTATAAAATCTTGTTACCTTTAATATATCAGGTAACAGATTAATAATCATCTAATGATCAATTATCTTTCATATTTAAGAGATACGAAGATTGAAATGAGACACATATATATAGAGAACCGAACTGGTATATTTATTTTGTATATAAGTAACTTTTCATTTACTTTTCTCTTCTAGAGAAACTTTCCCATTTAGAAATTAATCAATATGATAATATGCAGATTGTGCGTATAAACTATCAGAAATTTAAATGATATGATAGCAGATTAATCAAAATCAATATTAATCTTATAATGATATAGAAGTCTTATCTTAGATCATGCTAGAGATGCAATAAGGAGATATACAACACAATCAAATATCTTTAAAAATGAGTAAGTCTCTATATAAAATTTAGTAACTATATCAAAATAATGAAGTTCTGGCAATTACTTGGAGATGTTTGATAAGTGATTCCTTTGATCCATTTTGATTATGAGTATATATGAAAAACTAATAAACAGTGCAAGTAATATGGAGATGTTTGATAATAAACAAACATGTAATCATCTCGTAGATGCATTAATTAGAACCATATAATAATGAAATGGATCATTTGGTGGATGAATATGTCCACATATATCTCCTTGAATTCTTTGTAAGAATGATGAGGATTCAAAACCAACTTTTAGAATAAGATGGTTTTACTGCTAGTTTCCCCTGTGAACATACAGTACATAAGTTCTTATTGGATAAAGAATCTTCTGGTTCTTTAATGGATATCCATGAGAATTTTCAATGATTATACTCATCATTGTAGATCATGAGTGACCGATATGGTCACGCCAAAGTACAAACATTTTTGGATCTGTGAACTTTTGATTCATAACTACATAAACATATACACTCTTTATAATAATGTAATATAATCCAGATGATAAAGCACACAACTTTTCTATAATGAGTTTTTGGCCTGAATCATGATAAGTAATGTATATATATTGAACATTCTCATTACTTATAGTTTCAATATGATATCCATGTCCCCGTGTATCTTTGAAACTAAACAGATTCCTTTATATTCTGTTTGAATGATATAGAATATCATTGATACACAATTTAATATCATCTGGTAACAAGATTCTGGCTCTACTAGAGCCTTTAATCAAATTCATTGGATCTGCTATGGTATTAACTTTCTATATCCTTGAACTAAGCATATTTCTTTCTGTTTGAATAATATCAAGTATCATTGATATATAATATAGTATTGTTTGATAACAATATCCTGACTCTTCCAGAGCTTTCTATCAGATCCGTTGGACCTGATATAGTATTAACATTTGCTCAGAGCAAAGTCATATTCATAAAATATATCTGACTCCACAAAACTATATGAGTCGTTACACTCTCGGCAAGACATATATTTCCCTTGTGGGAGCTTTATGGACATTATGTGTAATTCCATTTTATATCTCATCTGAAATGATAATAAACTTTTCAATAGGTTTATTCTATAAACTTTTTCTTGTGTTATTCACAAACATCAACTCCTGGGGTATGTTTTGATATCTCACGAATATAAATATATCCAAATTTACTCTCTTGATATTGCTCATTTATGAGCAAGTATGAAATAGATTAAATATCCTTTACAATCTCATTATACATGATATTAAGATCTTAAATCCTTTTATGATACTCACAACATCTTACTGGATGTGTAGATTTTTTTTTTCTTCAAATGAATGATACGTTAGGATCTGAAATCTTTTTTATGATACTCACAGCATCCTGCTGGATGTATATGAAATGGATAAAATATCATTTCCAATTTCATTATTCGTTAGGATCTTAAATCTCTTTTATGATACTCACAACATCCTACTTGATGTGTAGATCTTTTTTTTTCTTCAAATAAATTACATGTAAACGTATCACTTCATATATATGAGATAACTTCAAATTCTGAACGGTTTGAAACCCCATGATCCAAATAATAAAGTATGTCATTCATGTATATAACACTAGATCCAGAACTCCAAGTTCTCATCGGTTGTCAAAACCATACCAACTTAAATATTATAAATCTAGAAACTTTAAGTCGTAGTTAGTCGGTCTAGCCGATCTCATAAATTGCTGAAAATAAATACGAATATTTAAACAATTTATCTGAAGACACATAAGCCAGTCTGGAGACACATCATAAGCCAGTCAAGAGACACAGTATAAGCCAGTCTCATATATTGCATAAAAATAAATGCTGAATATTTAAACAATTTATCTAGAGACACATCATACGCCAGTCTCATATATCGCATTAAAATAAATGTTGAATTTTTAAACAATTTATCTGAAGACACAACATAAGCTAGTGTGGAAACACAGAATAAGCCAGTCCCGAGACACAGCATAAGCCAGTCTCATATATTGCATACCAATAAATGCTGAATATTTAAAAAATTTCAAGGTCATGAAATCACCTGATATGTGCATAAAAATAACAATTTCAGGGTCATGAGATCACCTGATATATGCATAAAAATAAATCCAGAACTATAATATATATGTTTCGTTGACGACATAAGTCATCTTGTAATATGGAATTATATATATATATATATATATATATATATATATCTAGAATGTTGAGATGTAAGTAAATCACCCATCAGGGGATCCTTTTTACTTATACGCAATCGTGCTGGAGATCAGGATCTTCCATCGCGCCTGAAAACAGAGTTAATAAAGCTTGAATAAGTCAAAACAATTCTTACAAGCGGAATTAACTGAAACTGATGGCACGGTTCTGTCCGAAACGGTCTAAATAGCTGGAAATAGGTCCGACTCGGTCAAAAACGGGTGAAAATTGCACTGAGTTAGGCACAAAATACTTCTGAACTAAGTTAACTCGTGAATATTCTGTTAAGCTAATGGAATATTCTCTGACGGTAACGGAATATGCTATGGTGTAATAGAATATTCCATGGCTTGCGACATGACGCTGACAAGGCATGTCGCTTACATGGCGTGACTTGCACTGACGTGGCGATGACGTGGCGTTGACAGAGCGATGACGTGCGTTGACATGGCGCGACTGGACGATGATGTGGTGATGACATGGCGCTACATTGTTGTCTTCTTCCTTGGAAAATTGCAGAAAATTTCTAATTTTTTTTTCCAGGTTTAACCAAACTTTGACCGAAGGTAGAGGGTTCGTTTGAGCTTCGTTTGAGATGCGGTCAGTGGCGTTAGAGTCGTATTTCTGAGAGTTACACAACGGTATCCTCCGAATGGCGATTCAAGCACTTGAAATTTCTGGACTTTACCAAAACTAAAGCTTTGATGTCGTGCTGGTAACATGTTGTAAATTAATTGAAGAACATATGAAATAAATAAAGAGAAAATTGTGAGAGAGAGAGAGAGAGAGAGATAAAGGGAGAAGAGAGACACGAGAGAGTGACAGAACAACTTTTGTATTGATGTTTGAGAGATTGTATTATAAATGATGAGAACAATGTGTATATACATAGGCAATTAAGAGGGGCAGTTGTTGTAATATTTAACATGTTTAACTTAATCATGAAGTAATCCAAGTTCAAGTGGTTGGAAGATATTTAGCAAGTGGGTGGGAGATATTTATGTAGTGGTGGAATCCACACTATATTCACAACAAAAACATAATTTTAATTTTTTTTAAAATTCAGAATTGATGGGAAACTTTAGTTCATTTATCTGTCAAACTCGATCAATGATTAAGTTTTATTAACGGTAGGGGATGTCATTATCAATTAATGATAAAGTTGTTTCTGATTTTCAAAGAGCAAACCTCAGGGAGGTTGGTTGCAATTTGCTCTAACCAAAACCAACACTCCATCAATTTATCCCTCAATGAGTAACAAGCACAGCTGAAATATTCAAATATACATATATATATATATATATATATAACTTTTCCTATCATTACCCCTTTATTATAATATAATGAGTACCTTTTATGAAATTGCATGCAATTGAATGTTTTTCGATGAGATTTTTTGTATGCATCCTAAGAAGAAGCATAAGAAGAAACACGGTGTATTTAATTCCTAGCATGTTTAATTTATGTGTGTTTAATTCCTAACGTATTTAATTTATGTGTATTAATTCCTAACGTATTTAATTTATGTGTATTAATTCCTAACGTGTTTAATACATAAAAAACATGAAGAAGAAGAAGACGAAGGAGTAGAAGAAGAAACAAAAATAAAATAAAATTCAGTGGTGTGTTTAATCCATGTTTTTTTTTTGGACTAAACACGCTAGGTTCTAGCGTGTTTAATTTATGTGTTTAATTCCTAGCATATTTAATTTATGTGTGTTTAATTCCTAATGTATTTAATCTATGTGTGTTTAATTTCTAGCGTGTTTAATCATCGGTGTGTTTAATCTATCGTGCTTAATCTCCTTTATCTTTATAGATTTTTTTCCCTTCTTCCTAGTTTTTATTTATTTATTTTTTGTTTGGCCAACGATCTCCATTGGAGTTCCCGAACGTCCAAAATAGAGGTCACCCTGGAGGTCACGCAGACCTCCATCGGAGGTCATGCAAATGGAGGTCTGTGTGAGTGTTTGACTTCCAATAATTAAAAAAAATTAAAGAAAATTAGTCTTTAAAAATAAAAATAAATAGAAACAACAGAGGTAATTTTGTCTCTTTAGTAGATTGTTTAGTAAAAACAATGAAAACACTAATTCAAGGTAATAATAGAAACCCCCTTAATTATTTGATTAGAAAGTGCTATTTCCTCTTATATATTAACATCCATACATAAAATTTGAAACCAGAAAAACACCATTGAATTATTTATTATTACTAAAGGAAAATAATGCAATATCTTGCATCATTATTTATCAAACACAGATACATAAAATTTGAAAGCAGAAAAACACTGTTGAATGATTTATTATTACAAAGGAAAATACGTTCGCAACATCTTGCATCTTATTAATTAGTAGAGTTCTGAATTAGATAGTCTTGGTGTTGGAATAACAACCAAAGGCTTCAATTTCTTTGCAACAAGCCCCCATTTGTCAGACAAGTCAAGTTCTGTGTCATTTGGCAATTTCCACTCGAAGGAGTGCAAAATTGAAGCCAGTAAGAACATTAACATCCTCTTTGCTAGGGGAATCCCAGGACACACTCTCCTACCAGAACCAAATGGCATATATTGAAAGTTGTTGCCTAAGTAATCAAATTTTTCAGAATTGCTTAAGAATCTTTCAGGTCGAAACTCCAAGGGATTGTCCCATAGTTGAGGATCCCTTTGAATAGCATAAACATTCAACATGATCTTTGAACCTTTGGGTATTGTATATCCACCGACAATGGTAGTTTGACTTGGACAACGCGGTAGTAGTACAGGCGCTGCTGGGTGCAAACGCATTGTCTCATTCACAACAGCATCTAAATATTGTAACTTAGGCAAGTGAAACTCTTCGACGGAGCAATCTATTCCCACAACTTCAGTTAGTTCTTCTTGAACTTTCTTCAATACTTTTGGATTGTTCATCAACTCCGCCATTGTCCATTCCAGCATGGTGGTCGTGGTGTCAGTTCCACCTACTATTATATCCTGAGATAAATAAAACATTTAAATATAGTAAAAAATGGTACATAAGAAATTTTATTTCCAAACAATTTAAATAAACAAAAGACATCTCTTAATAGTCTGGACAATATAAGGAAGCATAAAAAGGAAATCATACCATGAGCATGGCCTTAAGTTGAGTCATAGTGAATGATTTTGCGCTATCTTCGTGCTCCTGAAGCTCCAAAAGGACCTGCAAGAAGTCCTTTCCATCATTATTCCACCCTCCTCGAATCGCAGCCATATTTTTAGACTGTTCAATAGCAGCATCAATAATACTTTCAAATTGTATGCCAATTTTCTTAGAACGTTTTGCTATTCCCTGTATATCGAACCTTGATAGCACAGGAAAGATGTCTGAAATATTTGTTGCTCCCAATACAATAAAGAGTTCTGAAAACAATTCTCTAAGCTCTTCCCCAAGATTAGTCATTCTCTCTCCTTGAAGAGTGAAACCCCACAATATGTTTTGAATTACATTGATTGAAGCAGAAAATGTCAACTCGCTTATATCTATGGCCTTACCACTTCTTTTGTAGACGTCTCTTATAATTTTGTTGACCTCTTGCTTTCTTAGAGAATAACAAGCATCAAGGCTCGCATTACTCATCATATGGCTCACAAATAATTTGCGCAGCTTCCTCCACTCAGGACCATACGGTAGATATGCTATATCGTTTCCATCAGAAACAGCATATAAAGCAGCTATCAGGTCACGGTTAGCGAATATTGTATCTTGGTCTCGAACCAGTTCCTTCGCTAGTGCTGGTGAGCTCACCACTACACATAATTTGTTTCCAAGCCAGAGCTTGTAAATAGGACCATAGACCCCAGCCAATTCTCTGAATGTCTTGTGCAGGTGAGTACCGAGAAATGGAAAGTACCCTAATATTGGCAATCCACGAGGACCTGGCGGTAGTGGAGGCACTATTTTCCTCCAATTCTTGAGATTCCACAAGAACAAGATCACAGCAAATGCTGCAACTAAAGAAGTGATCATTTCCATTAAATTTGTCGGCTTCTCATCGCTGGTATTGCACCACCGAGACTAAATACCAAATGCTTTGTTCAACATTAGGGTGTGCAGGATCAAATTCAATCCAATCTAATCTAATCCAATCTAATTCAATGCAATCTAATCCAATTCAGTCTAATCAAATCCAATTCAATCTGCTAAATATAGATCAAGGTGCAAATACTGTCACCCATTAAACTAATAATAATACTACTTTATCCAAGTTTGGTGTTCAAATGATGTGGCATCACTCTAATCCATTCATTTAAATTGTATTAGATTTGCATGATTTAAATTAATGGATCATAGTGTTTCCACATCATTTGGGCACCAGATTTGGTTTTTCATAAGTTTTTTTTTTTAAATAAAAAGATATAGTTGAAGATATGAGTGTAATTAAAGAGTATACATAGTACTTGGTTTATTTTTAATTAAAGTAATTTGTACTTATTGGTAAATTTTTATTGTGATATTTTTGTAATTAAAATTTTTAATAAGAGAGTTTTCTTTCCAATCTAATGTTTTTTTTTTTCTTTTTACACTTCATTCCTAAAGACACCAGGGTCGTTTGTTTTTTTTTGTCTGAAGACTAAACAGTTCTGAATTTTTCTGAAAACTGAATAGGGACTAAAATCTGAACTTGAATGACATGTTTGTTTTTTTTTCTCTCACATCTGAATGTATTGTCAACTTGTTTGTTTTTTAAAAGTAAGATTGTCTGAAACTAAGTAATTTTACATTTATACCCACGTTAAACAATTATACATATAATATGGAATAAACGCAATTCAAAGATAATAATTATATATGAACACATATGATCATAATCTTTTTCTTAAATTACAAATAAACTTCATTTTTATTAAGAAATGAAAGGTTTTTTTTTTCAAAAAATAAAAGGGGCAGCAAGAAAACTCATACAAAACACTCTAAAGAAATAATATATAAATACACCACCCTAATATCATAATAAAGTATTGATATTAAACATTAATATGAGAAGTGATTAGGGTTCTTTTTTATTTTTAAAGCTATTTAAAATAAACATATATTAAAATAAAGATTTTTGTACCATATATAATTATGATGAAATTGGAAATATGTTATATATAAGGGATAGTATCAGAAGAAAAGATTTTGAATTGAATTTAGTGCAATTCAGTAATTTGCAATTAAATAAAAAGTCAAGATTTTTTACGTTTTATTTTAAGTTGTTTTTTGGTATTTTTAAGTTATTTGACCACTTAAAAAAACAAACAAAACAACTTAATAATTATGATTCGGACCCATTAAGTTTTAAGTCGAAAAAACAAACGACCCCTACATTCTAAAAATTTAAATTTAAAAAAATTTCTAACACTTCTTTTTTTCCAAAATTATCCATTTTATCTTTTGACACTTCTATTCTAAAGATATTCCATTTAAAAAAAATTAAATTTATTAAAACACTTTTTTATTTTAAAATTACCTATTTTGAAATCAAATCCAGTCCAACTTTTTGCTGGAATATTCTGTCAAATCCAAATATTAATTATTTTCTGAAATACTTGTATTCATTCCAATCCAATCAAATCCATCAAATCCAACTTTTTGCCTATGTCCAATCCCAATATTAATTAATCAATAATGCTACTTTACCCAAACTTGGTACCACAAATGAAGTGGTATCATTGATTTCTTTATATTAAAAATATTTTGTCCAATCCCAATATAAATGATTTCAGCAAATAATTCAATCCAATCCAATTACAGAAAAACAAATAACAATTAAAAATTAATTTTATTTCCCATTCAAAGTAGAAAAACAATTTTTCCTTTTTTTTTACTCTTTTTTTATAACAACAATTCTTTCTCCCGTTCTACAAATTTTGAACAACTAGTCTTCAAAATAGATATGATTGGGTGAATATTATGGCTTTTAATATTTTATTTTGTTTTGAAATTTTATGGTTACAACAATTTTTAATTAATGAGATTTTAAAAGTAATCCAATTATTAGTTAATCCAATTTTAAATTTATAAAGTAACGATATTGTTAAAGGTGGCTCTATTGTCACACACAAAATATCATCTTACACTCATGTTTTAACGAAACTTTTTTATTTCTAAAATACTTTTACATTTAACTACTTAATGCATGGCTTTGTAATATAAATTAAATTCACTTTCTACACTCGTAAGTTTGAACACCCAATCTATCCTAATAATATATCCTTAATCGAACCCAACATTAATCAGGAAATATAATTTATTTTTTCACATATAGTCAAGGAATTGATGAACAAAGAATTGATTTCATGGATTCTGCATGCATTTAGGTATGTTTACTTACATTTTTATTTTTGTTTTGTAGTAAATCCTTCATATCTGCAACAAGAGGTTACAGTTTCGAGTCGTCCTTCTCTAAAAAAAACCTCGAATTTATAATGTAATACTTCCAAAAAAATAATATAAAAACATTGTATATTTAAATTATTATTTTTTTCAGCAATGAAACTTATCACTGTCATTGATCCAGATTTCATAATTGATAAGTTTTATCTTTTGAAAAACCGCAGAATACAATCTAATTAATGTTCGTATTTGGATTAAATATTTCTCTTATAATTTTTTTTAACTTTTTAAAAATAAAATAAAATTTGGTAAAATATTTCTTTCTCAACAAAAAAAAAATTTGGTAACATATTAATTTAGAATATACATTTTTCGGGGACGTCTCACTATGTTCTCCTCACTAAGTGATGTTGATATTCAATAAATAATTAAAAATTAGTCCACCCTTGTCTTCAATTCTGGTTACGTCCCTACATTCAATTCAGATTTCAGTTTTTTACGATAAAAGTTTCTTTTTTGGGTTTATGTAATTAATATACTTGCAACTAGTTACATGCTCTTGTACAATTTTTTATGAGTGCAAATATTGACCTCTTAAATAATCCGGTTAAATATTTTTGTCAAACATCGAACAATATTATACCAAACAAACCGTACAAATTTTATAATCCAAGAAAAATTATTAAATGGGTCAGGTTTGGTGGACCATTTAGAGTTTAGACCCACAAATATCGGCATAAGGGATGGTTGTAAGTTCATGGATGATATACATTACCCATCCACAAATCATGGATTTACTTATGTCTTATTGTCTTTGTGTCACAAGTTATAGTTGGAGGAGATGGAGAAGTTGGTAATCATATTCTAGAAAATCTAGTACCTCCGAAACTATGTTGATCATTCACAACAAGTTATTCCAGCTAGGGAGGTGGTTTTATGGGCTCCTCTTTTCTACATGAGTCGAAAGGGATCTGGATTTTATACATTGGAAAGCTTCTAACGTGGGAAAGCTCCTAATGTGAGTTTTATCAACGTTAACCATTATTCTTCAAATTCAACTCAATCTCTTTTTCAAGTCGAAAGGAATCTAGATTTTATATGTTTGACCCACCCATCTCTTTTCCGTCAACCCAGTGTTGATGTTTGCTTCGAAGTAATATTTATTTGTATTTGGGGCATATTTATAATTTTGGATTCTAGTGGGTTTTGTGTTAATTAACTAAAAATATCTTACTATATAAGTGAGTTGTTGGGAGAGTTTTTAGTCTAAGTTTGTAAATGTGTAGAGACAACAAAAGTGAGAAAAACCTAAAACAAAGAGAGCTTTGTGTGTGGTTAAAAGATTGAGACCTAAAGAGAGAGAAGGTTTATGGGTTACAGGTAATCTCTTGTACTTGACGTTCTCATTTTCTAGTGAAATCGATGTCTCTGTGGAAGTAGCTAATTTGGTGAACCACATAAAAATTGCTTGTGTTATGGTTTACTTGCTTTTGGTTGATTGTGTTTCCTTATTGATAGTATTACATTTATGTTCTTATAAGTCAATTCAAACAAGGTCTTGGAAGGAGTTGGTGGTAGTTTGTGGTTTTTCCTACAAGGTGTTTGACGAAATTTCCAAGTGAACTCAAGAGTGGTGTTGTCGTACCCCCTTACAAGTGGTATCAGAGTTTAGGCTATTTTGAGTTGTTTGCAATGGCCGAGAAAGGTAGTACATCGTTCGGAAGCTCCAGTGGGGTGAAGTTTGAAGTGAAACCATTTTATGGGAAATCAAACTTTACATTGTGGCAAAGGAAAATGAAGAATATCCTTATCCAACAAGACATGTATTTCACGGTTGCTGGAGTTGAATCCAAGCCAAAGGATATGTCAACGGAAACGTAGAAGATGTTGGTTGAGAAGGCTATGAGTTCTATTGAGTTGCATCTTTCTGATAAGTGATATGCAATGTCAAGAAAGAGAAGAGCACTAAGGGGACATGAAATCAGCTTGAGACGCTTTCTATGGGTAAATTGTTGTCCAAAAAATTGACTCTTAAAGACCAACTATATGGGCTAAAAATAGAGAAGGGTGGAGATATCATGGCACACTTAAATGACTTTAACCGGTGTATTAGTGAGTTAATACGAGTTAGTGTGAATTATGATGAGGATGATAAAGCTCTATTATTGTTGAGATCTTTACCGGATTCCTTACAGCAGTTACAGACTACTTTATTGTTTGGCAATGAAACTCTCCAATGTGATGTCGTTGTTTCCGACATAATTTCTTATATGAAATTGAACAAGGCAGATGAGAGGGAAGCTCAATATGAGAAAGACTCTTTGTTAAGGAGTCTAATAAGTATGGTCGAACAAGAGAAAAAAGTAAGTCGGATAAGAACTCTAGATCGAATTCTAGAAAGAAAAATGTTGAGTGTTACGGTTGAGGCAAGAAAGGGTACTACAAGTGGGATTGTAAGAAGCTTAAGGCAGAGATCAAGGAAGGCAAGAAAGTCGAGACAAGCTCTACGGCTAATGTGGTATCCGAAGATAATGGTGAGTTGTTGTCGGTAGCTTCAACTAGTTATGCTTCTGATGCATGAGTTCCTGATTTCGGGAGCTTTTTTCACATGTGTGCAAATCGGGATTGGTTTGACACGTGATCGTTCTATTTCTATATATGATTTAGCCCCCATTACCTATGTAATACGCTTGTTTCTCGAGTGAATTAGGTGTTTTTATAGGTTTATTGAGTATGTGCATGTTGTTTCCCCTAAGGAAGGTGTTTAGAAGCATTTGGGAAGAAAATGGGGCCAAAACATGAAGAAAATGGCAAAGTGGGTAAAAAAATGTTCTAAAAAATATATAAAAAATGACAAGTTCCAAATATATACTCTCATAATTGGAATATACAACAGAGAGAAAACTCACTGTGCATATTTGTAAAATACACATAGTAAGGCTCGAACCTCTCACCTCCAACGTGGAAAGAGGATTGTAGGGTGCACATCAATTGTGTTAATGACAATATGACAACACAAATTATATTAGATCACCCCTACATAGAAAACCACTTCTACCATGTCTATAGGTAATATATGTGTTACAAAATATGTAAACCCAAAAATAATCAAAACAATCACATACGAAAACAAATAAATAATAATAAAGAGAGAGAGGTAAAATTTTATGTGACTAGGGATAAGCTTACATCCACGAAGTATACCGGTACTCAACCTTTACTCACTATGGAATTATTGGAGTGGTTAGACTAAGATTAATGTCGATGTAGCTATTGATTCTCAAAATTGTCTTGATCACTTTGGGATGGTGATTTGAGCTTTAGCTAAGCGGTTGTTGGGGCCTTTTTCTTCTGATATTGATTATTGTAGAATTTATTGCTATTAGAACATCCTTGGAATCTTTATCCGCTTCGAACTTCATGTTGATTTGGTGGAATTTGATTCTCAGAGGGCTGTTTGTGATCTCTCTTGTTCATAGTAGGTCCGGCAGTTTACAGGAGCACTATTGAAGCTCTCTAGTAATTGTGTTATGCTAGACCTGATATCTCCTTTAGTGTTAATAAATTGAGTCAGTTCTTGGTTTCTCCCACACAACTCCATTGGCAAGCTTGTAAACAAGTTTTGCGATATCTAAGAGGCACTCTTTATAAAGGTCTCTGGTTTAGACCCTCTTCAACCATGTCTTGAGTGCCTATGCTGATGCGGATTGGGCAAGCTGCCTAGATGACAGAAGATCAACCAGTGGCATTTGTGTGTTTCTTGGATATTGTCTTAAATCATGGAGCTCAAGAAAACAACAGGTCTTCCTCGTTCTAGTACCGAAGCAGAGCATAGGTCTATGGCGTAAGTTACTACAGAGATTTTGTGGCTACAATCTCTGCTTCATGAACTTTATGTCAATGTTCAGGCTCTAGCAGTTATCTGGTGTGATAACATTGGTGCGAACTCTCTAGCTCAAATCCAATCTTTCATGACAAGACCAAGCATATTGACATCGACACTCACTTCATTAGAGAGAAGGTTATTGCAGGTGTTGTTGAACTGAGATATGTCCCAACCGAATTTCAGGTTGTTGACATACTTACTAAAGGATTATATTTCTTTTGTTTCAAGCTGACCTTGGTGAACTCACCCCAATTCATCTTGAGAGGGGATGATAGAGTAGCTGATATATTTTTATCCGACTTGAATCAACATGGTCAAGCTATAGGTGAAATAGAGTTTGATCAAATGAGTTACAGACCACTGCATTATACTGGTCTTGCGGTTTGTGTGAAGAATGATCCTATGTATACAACAGAGAGTTAGTTAGTTCTGGAGGCTAAAGCTGATGTAGAGGCTAGTTAGTTACTAAAGCTGATGTGGATGCTTGTGATTTATTAAAGTTCCTGATCATCAGGAATTAGTTAGAAAAGTTAGTTATATTTGATATTGAGTCAGCTTATAATGTGAGCAAGGAACGCATGTAATCGTTTTTCTTTAACTTCACTTTTGAAAATTCTCTGATTTTAGTGCTAAACAAAAGCTCTCTTCAATCCATCAATGGTGATCTCCATCTTCTCTGTTCTTTTAAGACTTTATTCAAACACCTTAGGGCATGTTTACTAATCAATAATCAAACTCGGGAAAGAGAATTAAGTTCATGATTTCATAATTCTAGTGTTTACTAATTTTTTGAGGAATTAAGTTACGTGGACCCCACTCTTAAATTTGTAATTAAGTTACTGATGGAAAGGGAACTTGATTCCTCCCACTCACCTTAGGAATCAAGTTCCTTTTCCTGATTGAAAAAAGTAATTCATGTATTTTTACTAAATTATCCTCACTTAAAATAGTTATAGAAAAAAAATTGTATTTCCACTTTATCATTCTCTTTAAGGTATTGTATTTTTACTAAAGTAAAATGTCTTTTTACTAAATTATCCTCACTAAAGTACGATTTTTTTTAATCTTAGATTTCATGAATATACACAAAATCTTGGTGATGATTATTATTGACTTGTTGCACCGATTATATATGTAAACATATATATAATCTAGAATAAAATCAATTATATATATATATATATATTATTATATACGTGGATAAAAAAAGTGAACTGTGTATGGATTATGTTGATGAACAAAAATTAATACGTCAAAATTAATATGACAGAGCTTTGCTTTGATTTGTTGGTTTATATAATGTTTTTTTTTTCGCAAAGCTATGTGGCAAAGTATTGTCTTTATTAATTAATGGGGCAAAGTTATGAATTTTTTTAAAGGTAAATCTATCTACAAGACCATTTATGAATCACTACATATACATAAGTTTATATATATATATATATATATATATATATGAGTGTGTGCACGCGCGTGCTACTGTGACTTTTTTTTAATGAAGTTATCTCAATAAAAAAAAATTCAACACGTTATATATGTAAGGGTATTTTTAAATTAATTTTATATCACTCTGATTTCTTAATTTTAGTAAACACTTGAAATGAAATAAATTTGATTTTATTTTTGATTCCTAAATTGTTATAGTAAGCACTAGAATGGAATTTAGTAACTTAATTCATATTCCCCTCCATTCCCTTTCCGGTTGAACTTGATTCTGATTCCATCCACTCCCTTTCCGATGGAATTTGATTTTGATTCCCTCCATTCCTTATTAGTAAAGGCGCCCTTAGTGTTTTTCAGCATATTTTCTTCTTGTTTCATGGTATCAGAGCCTTTGACTCACGTCAATGGCAGAAAACCGATTTATTAATTCTTCTTCAACTGAATCTTGTAATATCTCGTCTACATCTATAAAAACCGTGGATTTTTCGTCTCTCGCAAAGACTCTAAGTCTTAATCTCACTCTAAAACTTGATCACAGTAACTATATCTACTGGAGAACACAAGTTTTAATGACAATTGAAACTTTGGATCTTGAAGGCTTCGTTATCGGTGACAAGTCATCGCCTCCAAAGTTTCTCACTATTAGTTCTAGTGATGTTGAATAACAACAAGAGAATTCAGAGTCTCTTAATTAGAAGAAATATGATAAGCTCTTGATGAGAATGATCTTCTCAACACTAACTCTAAGTGTTCTTAATCAGGTCACTGGTTGTAAATCTTCTTTTGAGATCTGGTCAATGATTGAACAAACTTACTCTCAGAGATCAATAGCAAGGATAATGCAATTGAAGCAACATTTGCACTCACTCAAGAAAGGATTCGACTCAATCACTGAGTTTGTTGCGAAACTCCAATGCCATTAGCGATGCTTTGGCTGCAGCTGGAGAAGTTGTGAGTCATAGAGACATGATCACGAGTCTCTTAAATGGAGTTGGTCATGAATATGACTTAATCGTGACCTTAGTTTCTTCTCAACAAAACGCCATGCGTGTTGAAGATGCACAATTTCTTTTCTTGATGCATGAATAGAGGATGAATAGTTGAATAGTGTTATTCATCTAAGCATCAATCCTACTGCTCAATTTGCTCCTCGTGGTCAGAACCATTACAATAACAAAGGAAACAATAATAACATGGGTGGTTTTAACAACAATTACAAATATGGCAATCGAGGCAGAAATAGAGGTGGTGGTTGTAGATTTGAAGACAGATCGAATCAGAGGCTCCACTGTCAGGTTTGTGGTAAACCTGGACATGGAGCTTTACAATGCTATAGGCATTTTGATCAGCAATTCCATGGACCTGTTCATGTGAATGAAAGTGAAAATCCTATAAGGTTATGAAATGAACAACCTAGAGGGGAGTGAATAGGTTGACACTCTATTTTTAAAACTCTTTCTAGACTTATGCCAAACACTTGGTGAGCAAACAAATTATCTCTTAATATGATTGTTATTATATAATAACTAACACATGTAAACTCAATTCAAAACCCTTAATGTACAAACATACACACACAAATATGAAAGAATGTGATACACTTAACACATACACAAAACAAGAGACAATGTATCTCATATACAAATATATTCAACTCAAAACAAATTCTACATGTTGTACTTTGAATATTACAATGTAAATTCATTAAGTAGAACTTTACAACTTAATATAGAATTTCACAAGATACAATATTCAAACACTACAAAGATACAAGAAACAAATATAGATTCAATAAAGTGTTTGCAACTCAAACTTGTCAACAATCTTGTTTACAAAAATATTCAATTTAATAGATTCAACAAGATATAAAAATCACAAAACACAAATATAAGAGAGTTTGAGTTGGAGAAATTTGACACGTTATTTTTACGTGGTAAACCTTTGTAGAGGAAACAACCACGGGTTGATTCCACAACCATCGGCAACACCACCTTTCACTAGTTGGATAAAAGTACACTCTCAAAAGTGACCAATTCTCCCGATTGTCTACTTCCTATTGGATATCCCTTTTACCATACCCGCAGACCTTTTACTATTGAAAGACTAGCCACTTTCTATCCAAGATACTTCACATGTCTCTAGAAAGTTTCCTTGTTCAACTTTCCGGATCACCCTGATCCAAGTCAAGACTTCCTTGGTCAAGTTAGAACGTCACATCCCAACAAGAGACTTCATGCCCTTTACAAGGACTTTCAAAATATGATCAAATGTATGGAAATGCAAACATATGCAACATAGAATATATTATCAAGATATCCTATGGAAACTAGAAATGATCAATAAGCATACAATGTATAATTTTCTAGTTTATAATCCAAATAATTGACATCACACAAATGAGGCAAATTACATATGAAATGTATGGATTAGGTACACTTCATAAAGAACTAGACATAGGCATGAAAGTTCATAAACAAAGTTGCCTAGTTCTTATACATGAACAAAAACCTAAAATATGCAATTCAATCAATTCACACTTAAATCTTAGATATTGTTCATGCAAACTAAAGCTTGAAACATAACATATTCATTTAGCACATATTCAAGACTTTAGAACTAAAATAAAAAATGTTAGAATCAAAAGATACATTCAATGAAATTCACTAGCAAATATTTAGAGCACATATTCACAAAATAATCAATTAACTCTCCAAGGCTCTAAATATAAAATTAAATGTTCTAATCCTAAATATATTCAACTAAAGAGTCCTAGCACATGTAACGGCTATCAATCATCAAGATAAAATCAATTAACACACAAATAGCCCTAGAATATAAGCTAGTCATAATACAACTTCCAAACATATGAAATTTTAGATTTAAGAAAACATAACTCACATTCAAGTCTCTAATTAGACAAATCTAGCTAATAATTGAAGCTTTATCTTATAACAACATTTGTTCAAGTCACATACACTAAAATAAGAAGAAGACCCAAGGTATTTGAACATTTAAAAGCTTAGAAATCAAAAGATAAATAAATACCTTGTCAAAGTGTGTGCGGCCACGAAATTGATGATAAACACCAAAAATACTTGAACATTTTTCTTTTAAATCACTTGGAGAAGATAGAAGACTTCAAGACGATTCTCTCACTTTTTGAATAACTAAATTTTGTTGAGAAATGAGTGAGAAATGAAGATTTGAAGTTGAGAGAAAATCAAAGAAAATTTTCTGCACATATGTCCTGTTAGAACACAATGAAAGAGAGATGAGATATTTTAAAAGAAATGAAGGGAAGTGACATGGAATGAAGAAGGGCCACGGGTAGCCAAAGGGAACACGCCACATCAGCTCTCCGTGGAGGCCACCAGCCTCCACGGGGATAGAGGGTGTCCTTTCTAGTGGAGGCCACGCTCCTCCACGGGAGAGGAGCTTTGTGGCAATTTGCCACTCCATCTTCCTTTGGCTTCTTTATGCGCTCTTCTCGTATTCTTCGACCGTTCTCGGGCCTCCAAACTCGGAAATTTGAATCCGTTTATAGACTACGAACCCTAACTCTCTCACTAACATGGACGTCTATGAAAATTTAATCAAAAACTTGGAAATAGACTCGATATATAAGAACAAAAACCATGCACGATAAACACACGGAAAGTTTCGTAACTTCCAAATAAAAACTCGAAAACTTATGAATGAGTAACTGAAACATTCGGAACTTGATAAGGAACAATATGAAAACATATTCAAGTCTGATACTAATAAAACACAAACAAATAAATATAAGAATACACAAGTATGTCATTTCCTAGAGATAGTCCTAGAACATGCATTTTTACAAAATTTGCCAATTTAAATCTAATTCATGTGCATACAATAATATGTGTATTTATGTGTTATACCAAATGAACACAACGATGCATGGACACAAATGTTATGCAATGTGTGTGTGCCTAAACGCCTTGCAAGAAGAATGAGGTCTAAATATACCTTTGATGTGCAACAAAACTTGTTCCTCTTGAAGACTTCTCTTTGCTTGATGAGTTGTCAATCTTCTTTGAAACTTGAATAACCATGAACCAAGACAACTAATCAATATAAAGGAAATATCATTTTGATATGGAATTATGCCAACAAGACTCAAAAACCTAACACAAGGCAATCAAAACTCTCAGATCAATCAAAGCTAAGGTGGTCTTTAATGAGGTTAAGGATTCTTTACTCAACAACATCCAAACAACTCTTATGATCAAAGTGGATCTACAAGCACAATGAACATGTATCCAGACACATATCAGAGTCAATTGCAATCACTAAATTCACTCCAAAATCAAACGTATTTTTGCCACTCCATAAACTGCTGGGGATCAGGCTTGATATGTATATAATGGTGCCACAAATCATGTCACATCCAATCTCAACAATCTTTCCATAAAGTCAGAATACATAGGTAAGGATAGATTGTTTGTTGGCAATGGAAATCAACTAGCTATCTCACATGTTGGTGACACTGATGTTAAATCACACATTGCACCATATCATAACTTGCATCTAAAACAAGTATTATATGTGCCAGCTATGACCAAGAATCTTCTTAGTATTTCCAAAATTTTGAAAGATAATTTTGTTGTTGCTGAGTTTACTTATGTTGGATGTGTTATTAAGGATCAGAGAACCAATAGGATTCTACTACAAAGATCTCTTAAGAAAGTGCAGTATGAGCTGAAGCTAGTTGATGCTACTCCTCAACGCCCCAGCGTGATGAAGTCTGTCCCTAATGTGACTTCTAATGTAAATATAAATTAAGCATGTTAATCTTGTTAATAATGCTAGCAATCAGTGTTTGCCTAGAAAGATTGGTATAGTCAAATTCGATGCCTTAGTAGCTGTTAAAGCTAACTCTGTAATTTGAATTGGCATGCAAAACTGGGCCATCTGGCTACTTTTATATTGCAAAAAGTACTCCATACTATATATTTTCCTTTTAGTATAAAATCTTTTCATTTTTGTGACTCTTGTGAACTTGGTAAAATGCATGGTTTACCTTTTGAAAGAGTAAAAATAATAGTGACAGCTTATTTAGAACTCATTTCAAGTGATGTATGAGGTCCTACTCCCATGATTTCCAGTGAAGGGTATAGGTATTACTTAACTTTTGTTGACTCATTCACAAGGTTTACTTGGATTTTTCCGTTAAAGCTAAAATCTTAGGCTCTAACAGTATTTGTAAGGTTTAAAAAGATGGTAGAATTACAATTTGAGAGGAAAATTAAATGCTTTCAAGCAGATAATGGGGAAAATTTTTAATCCTTCGATTCCTATCTTAACGACATGAGAGTTCAAATGAGATTTTCATTCCCTACACTCCTCTGCAGAATGGAATAGTTGAGAGGAAACATTGAAATATAGTTTATGTAGGTTTGACATTGTTGACTCATGCTCGTCTTCCTCTCAAGTTCTGGTTAGAGGCTTTTTCAACAGCTATGTTCACAATCAACAATCTACCATATTCATTGCTTAAGTTTCAAACTCTATTTGACAAGTTGTACAAAAAGAGACCGAATTATAGCTTTACGAAGGTTTTTGGATGTGCATGCTTTCCATATTTGAGATATTACTCTCAACACAAGCTTGATTTTCATTCAAGTAAGTATGTGTTCATTGGGTATAGCGTGTCACATAAGGGATATTGATGTCTGCACTCTTCTAAAAAGGTGTACATTTCCAAACATGTAATCTTTAATGAGTTGGAGTTTCCTTATAAGGCTCTATTTTGCATTCCTCAATCTGAGAAGATGCCTACTGATGTTTCCAATTCTAGGACTTTATGAAACATGTTTCAACAATTCTCAGACTTCATTACTGGTCTCATCATATGCAATTACATGTTGCATCAGCTACTACTAGTTTTTTTGTGTCTCCAACTCAATCATAGACTTCACGATCTACATCTCCTTTACTTGGTCAAGCATACTCTCAAGAGACCAATTCTCCAACAAGATTTGAATCTGCAGTTCCTTGGATTCCAACACAATCAGTGTCTCGACACCTTATGATTACAAGGAGTAAAACAAGTTCTCTTAAGCCTCGAACTTTTCTTTCTGAATGTTGCATACCATATTCGTTCCTCACATCTTTGGAACCAACTTCAGTCAAGGCTGCTCTGGATGATATCAGGTGGCTTGATGGAATGAAAGCTGAATTTCAAGCTCTTCAGCATAATAACACTTGGACTTTGGTTCCAGTTGATTCAAGTATGAATATTGTTGGTAGCAAGTGGGTTTTTAGAACCAAATTCAATCTCGATGGTTTCATTCTCAAGCATAAGGCTAGACTTGTTGCAAAAGGGTTTCATCAAACAGCTGGGCTTGACTTCTTTGATACTTTTAGCCTTGTGGTTAAGCCATCGACGATCCGAGTTATTTTTTATCTTGTTGTGTTTTATGTCTGGGATATCCAACAAGTGGATATCAACAATGCCTTTCTAAATGGTCACTTGCAAGAGCAAGTATTCATGACCCAGCCTGATGGTTTTGTTGATCAAAACTTTCCTTCACATGTGTGCAAGCTAAATAAAGCCCTATATGATCCCAAGCAGGCTCCTAGGTCCTGGTTTCACAAATTGAGACATGCTCTTCTTTCTTAGGGATTTAAGAATTCAACTTCAGATAACTGTCTCTTCATCATGCATATTGGTTCTGATACTCTCTATCTCTTTTGTTTACGTTGATGATATATTAATATCATGTAACAATTCTAAGCTCATTCAAGCTACCATCAATCAGCTTAATCACACTTTTGCGCTTGAGGCCCTTGGTTCTATTAATTACTTTCTTGACTTTGAAGCCTTTAGAAACTCGTATGGTTTGTATCTCACACAATCTAAGTACATTGTGAATCTGTTGAAGAAGATGAATATATTTGATTCCAGACCTTGTGATTCTCTAATCAGTGTTAGTGCAAAACTTGTGCTCATGGAGGGGGAATTGCTTGAAAATCTGACAGTTTACAGGAGCACCTTAGTGTTTTTCAGCGTATTTTCTTCCTGTTTCATATCTCTAATCTTGTAGCAATTTATGTAGATTCACTGGCATGTAAACTCCATTAGAAACCGTTTTGAAGCTCGTGGAATATTTTTGGCTGAGATGCTTGTATCTCCAAAATCATCAAAATTGGTGTTATGTCATTAATTGTTAGACATTATGCAGTTATAGACTAGCATAATTTCAGCAATTTTTCTCTCTTAAGCACACATTAGAGGCACATCTATAGCATACTAATACACTTCATCACATTTTTACCATGTGTATTATTATGATGATACCAGGTGGCGATGTGTATTAGTATGCTATAGCTATGTCTATAATGTATGTCTATAAGAGAAAAATTGATAATTCCAGTGGATACAACAAAGTGCCCAAATCTACTCCAGTCCATGTGAGTCTCAAAGATAACAATGAGTGAAACAAAGCAGTACGTAGAGAATAGAGTTGATTGTTTCTTTTTCTATTGCAACAACTCACATTGTTGTCTAACTTTCACTCTTTCAGATTAAGAATTAGTTAAACACAAACTTGCTCCTCCCTCTCAGAGTTTGTTATATTCTTCAACTTTCAAATTTTAAAACTTGTAATCGAGTGCTTACTCTTTTGTTAGTCAGCCAAATATGTGGTTTGAATTTTTCAACATTTTGGCAGAGAGGTCATCTATGCATATCTATAGATATAATGCAGAAGCTGCAAAACACGATGAGGATAAATTTGAAGATTATAGGATGGATGTACGTCTTTTATGAATTTTATCAGAAAACATAAGAAAAGCTCCAGAAAATTGCTTCATACTCATTTAGTGTATGCGTAAAGCTTAAAAAAAATCTACCTACGTAGGTACACTAAGCACTAGATCCTATCTTTATATTGGAGTCGTATTCCAATTGAGGACACTATGGGGTCGTTTGTTTTTTTATCTGAAAACTGAATAGTCCTGAATTTTTCTAAAGACTGAATATGGACTGAAATCTGAACTTGAATGACATGTTTGTTTTTTTTTTCCTAACATCTGAATGTATTGTCAACAGGTTTGTTTTTTAAAAGTAAAATTGTCTGAAACTAAATAATTTTACATTTATACCCATGTTAAACAATTATACATATAATATGGAATAAAAACAATCCAAAAATAATAATTATATATGAACATATATGATCATGATCTTATTCTTCGATTACAAATAAATTTCATTTTTACTAAGAAAAGAAAATGTTTTTTTTTTCAAAAAATAAAAAGGCCAGTAAGAAAACTCATACAATACACTCTAAAAAATAATTTATAAACACATCACCCTAATATCATAATAAAATATTTATATTACACACCAATATGTGAAGTGATTATGGTTCTTTTTATTTTTAAAGCTATTTAAAATAAGCAGTATATTGAAATAAAGATTTATGTACCATATATAATTATGATGAAATTGGAAATATGTTATATATGGGGGATATAATCGGAAGAAAAGATTTTCAATTGTATTTAATGCAATTCAGTGATTTGCAATTAAGTGAAAAGTCATGATTTTTTACTTTTTATTTTAAGTTGTTTTTTGGTATTTTTAAGTTGCTTGACCACTAAAAAAAACAAACAAAACAACTTAATAATTATGATTCAGACCCATTAAGTTTTAAGTGGAAAAAACAAACGACCCCTAAGATTGACTGTCTAATATATTATTTGGTGCATGCCTGCATATATAGTGTAATTAATCACCTTAATTTCCTTTTTATTTTATATTATTTTTTCTGTTGACATGGAGTGGAACTTCATTTTAGGAATGGGGAGCCAATTACAATCATAACAGATTCCACCTTTCTTAGTTATATATCATCTGCTCAAAGATATATATATATATATATATATAGAGAGAGAGAGAGAGAGAGAGAGAGAGAGAGAGAGAGAGAGAGACTAACATTCATGGAATTAGTGAAATTGAAGCTGCTGCTCTATGTGGACATCTTTCTTGAGTTTTTAACTTTCATTATCAAGTTTTTGTTGTTTCCATGCATATTGCAGTATAGTTAGAAGTTCGATGATCCTCATTTAGCTTGTAAAACATTAATATCATCAAAGATAGACAAGAAAGTTGAATTTCAACATAGCTGTGACTGTGATGAATACTTGAAAACTATTCTTAACTTACCACAATTGACTAGCTCGAGTTATTTATTCACAAGTCACAACCTTGCACTTCAGCACTTGGTAGGATATGCTGTCATTTTTCCAATTGTTGACAAGTTATTTTTATGTACAATGCCCTTGGTTAGAGCAAATCCTGATGGGAAAATGTCTGCTACAGTCACGTCACATAGTGGCAGAAACGGGATACGAATTCATTTTTTTCATTGAATTCGGATCAGGTCATCTCGAGTATTTACATGATATGGCAATGCTTTTGATTATTTCTAGTTAACATCAAGAAATTGATCATTTCCTGCTACTGCTTAGAACTACTGATAAGCTATCTATCGTTCAAGAATACCGCAAAGTTGGCTTTGGTGTACGCAGGAAATTTTTTACTTGATTTTTCTTTTCTTCTAATCTTAGAATTATCATCAACTTCACTCTCAGTAGTTCCTTATCATAACATATTAGATATTTGAGCACATTCAGTAATTATCTCTACAGGTTGCATCAAAAAGTTCAAGATGATCAACCAGATTCCAGGCTTTTGATTATTTATTTTACTAGTTGATTATTCTCAATATTTTCCATATTTTGAAAGTATCGATATCAAAATTATCCTTGAATATTCCCGAAAATTTGAGGATATTGACCCAATTTTCAATTATTTCACCGATAATTCTATAAATTTGGACTCAGATATTTTCACAGAAATCGATATTTACTTCCTTGCCCTTAACTAGATTAGATAGGTTTGTTGTTGTTGGATTAACATGTATGTTCTTGCGCTCTTCAAATAAAGAAGAAGCTTGATGGACCATGTTAACCTCTCTATTTTGTTTTTCTTTTCTTTGTTTTTTTCCTTCAATATACTGTATATCATATTAGCAAACTGCTATCCTTTATTTCATGAAAAGATTCTAAAACCACAACTTGGAAGAAAAACTGATACCTTGAACCACCCTGAGTTTGCTTGTCATTATCTAAATTACTATATTTTAAAGGACATGTATGTTTGGAACATCTTTTTTAATATCCATCCATGTCCATCTGCTGCAATGAAAAAGCTCTGCAGCCTTGGCCTAGTATGACTATATCATATCTATTTAATAACACATTAACATTTGAATGACCACCGTCCAATGTGGTTTGGTGATAAGAATATCCATTCAGCCTAACAATGTTTGAGGTGATTCAAACCGCCACCGGTATATATAAAAAAACATAGCTTGATTGAAGAATTCAAAAGAAAAAAGAGCCCTGGGTCACCACAATCATGAAAGACTAGAGCGTTAAGTAATGGCTGATTATCAGCAAGAAAATTGACTTCATTTCTGATGTTGAAACTTGAAAAGCACAAAAGAGTTTCATTAGACATGGAAAAGGAAGCTAAAGTTATCAGTTGGGTATGGCTCTAATGAAATCAGTTTTTTTATGTCAATAGTGTAATGATGATTGAGGAATTTGACTATGATGATACGAATCTGGACCACAATTTCCGAGTCATCGTTTTGAAAATGTACATATGATATCATACTTTTACCCTTTCCCTTTTCAAGCACAAACAACCATTATAATGCTGTTGACTCCAATTCTTTGTCCCTTGCTTCATTTGGTTTCCCTCTATTCTTTTGTCTGTCCCATCCCATCCGCCATTTGCTTTGTTGCCACCTACAAATTTCAAAACCATGTTTTTAATTTGCATTCAATCAAATTTAATGCAACCATTCAAATTTATGGTGCATTTAAATCTATTTTGATATCACCGAACACGTTTTTGACTATTTAGAACTTGTTTAGTTCGGCTTTTGAAAAATCTCTATTGGTAAAAAATCTATTTTTCGTAGATCTATTAAAAATAGAGTTTTTGGAAAAAAAAGATTATAGTTGTTTGGTTAGTAGACTTTTAAAAAAAATGTCTATTTGGAGAAGCACCTCTCCATAAACTTTTGCCTAGTAAAGGTTTAAACTCTACTAGCATCTACTCAATTAAAAATAGACAATCTCAAAAGACCAACCAAACAACCCTAAAAGTTTTAAAAAATTCAAGTAGACATTTGGTAGACCTTTTGAGGTGGTAGAAAATTCAACCAAACAAGCACTTATTCGATTTAATTTTACGTATACATCATAGTTATAAGTTGACATTTGGATTCAACAAAACCTGGTGATATTATTATTATAAGGGTATGCCGCCGAGGAAGGGTCTTCCCACACTTTGAGTTTTATTGTCAAATACTCAAATGTGAGACATTGTAGGGTTTAAACCCTAATGGTAGAGCTCCATTTTGAATACTCAAACCACCAAGATAAAATACCTTAGCGCCGACAATAGTATAACAATAAAGTCCAATCAGAACCACAGTCCAATGTGGCTCAAATCTCAATGATAAAGCCCTTATTCATATTGATTGTTAGGTGTGTAACCAAAGTCTCACATTGGCTAGACATGGGGATAATCATAGGTATATAAGTATGGACACTACTTTCATTGATATGAGGCCTTTTAGGTAGTCCTAAAAGCAAATTTGTGCTGGTTTAAATCCAAAACGGACAATATCATACCATTGTGGATTCTATACTTATAACAAGTGGTATCAAAGTCGTGCCCCATACTTGTTCAGAAGTAGCCGAATCAAACCAAGAGATGTGGAGAATATAGGTTTCGTAAAAGGTATATATAAAAAAACAAAAATAAAGTCCAACAAAAGGTAAGAGTAATCTACAAGTATATGATGGAAGATAAATTATGTTTTAACCCTTTTTTAGTAAAAACTATAATCTTTTGTATTTTAAAATTTTTCCACTCATATATCTTCACAATTGTTGTATGTCTTTGGTCACGTGTGACACACTAGTGGCGGCCATGCCACCTAATTGGAGCAACGTGGAAGGAAAAGAATAGATTACTAATATGTAATATATATATATATATATATATATATTGAAATAGATTAATATGTAATTATATCATGTGAATGATTTAAAGATTGTTTATCCAATGCAATTAAATTTCTTTTGCGGTAAGCAATCAATTAACTTTGGTTTGGATACATAACATACCCACCAAATCTTGTTTTTAAGATCTTATACAGTCATTTATACAGTAATCACAACTGCTCTTTTGATAAATTGGGTACCCACCTAATGAAATAACAATTATAACCTTGGTTTTTTTTTTGGGACAATATCTATTAATTCGAGCCTATTTATTTTTTTGAACTGATCTGAGAGTCATTTACTTAAACCCCAAACTCGTTTATTTACTGGCTGAACTACGCCCATATGGGCAGTTATAACCTTGCTTTAGGACATAGAGAATGGGTGTGATTACATTAGAGGAATCTAATTAATTCATGATCCACTAACTTTTAAATCTATAGAATAATTTGGAGATGGTTAACATTGAGTATACTATACGTTTTAAGTTTTATATATATACATATATATATATATATATATATAACATGAAATATGTTGCTGGATCTAAAAGCAACATAAGACTATAAGAGGATGAATTGAGTTTCCAACATTTTTATAATCATATAAAAAAAACCAAGCATATAGCCTTAAAACTAGCTATTATAAATTAGGATTTAGCTACCAGATAAGTCATGTATAGATTCAATTTGTCGGGTAGTTCTGTGAGACAGAATTAATTTTTTTTAGTTTTAATTTTTTAATATTTTCAAATCATTAATTTTTATAGACTTGGATTTAAATCCAATGATTATAAACTAACCCAACAATTATGTAGCACTAATATAGGAAACCCATATAATTAATATGCATTATTTATTAGGGGGAGGGTTTTTCACCTAGGGTAGAGGTTACCGAAAAGATTCCACTTAATTTTAAAATCACGGTTTTTTTTTTAAAATTAATGTTTAATTGGCAAATATTTCATATAAATACTGTGGCTGCATCATTGTATCAACTCGTAATCTGCATCATGTTTACGACTCATTTACCGTATTATTTTAGTATGAATTTATACAATCCACTAATCTAGCATTACTTTATTTTATTTTTCAGAATATTCCCAAATTGTGGGACGTGGGTGAAGAGTCAATATTTTGTTTATCAGAATCTTAAGGGTGCCCAAATAAAAGTATATAGCTAGGGGAGTAGCCGAGTAGGGGTACATTTATGCAACAATATAAAATAGTTATAATCATCATAAAGAGCTTATAATCAAATCAAAGCACGATTGACTGCTAAAAAAAGTGGCCAAAAAGAAAAGTAAAATTATGTTAATTGGATCATTGACCCAGCAAATAATGGTGGCAAAACAGGCCCACATTTCTTAACAAAGCCTTACTGTCCTCTTTTCTAAATAATGTTAATAATGTTTAAACACTATTTAATTTCGGACAAATTGAACAATCATCCCAAATTTTAGACCTAATTACACGAGTAGGTAATGTTTTACCAAAAATTACATATACATTTCCCGCCGTTAGTGGGGAACCGTTAACTCTTGAGAACCAAACAACTAGTCTTGGAAAATGTAAATTATTGTTCATTTTTATAATGTTAATTATGTTGTAAGATTATGTAATTATGGACCACGAGAAGAAGATTAAAAGCTAATTACAATAATAATAACTAATCAGATGAAATTAGTGAAGAAGCTGGTAGCAATGATTCTTTCTTTGTTTATGACAACGATATTTTAACTGAAACTCCTAATTAATTATTGTTAAAAACTATTTTTTTTTTAATAAGAAAAACAATATTTTTTTAGAGAGATGATTTGCATGAAAAATGAACCACTCCCACCCACCCACGTTAAAAGCTATGAGTAGTGTTGTCGCAGGGGATCCCAGCTGCTCCCTTTGTCTAATTCTCACGTGCCATTGTCTAAATATGCAGGTGGCTTGAGTAATTTTTACATCTGACCGTCCACGTGTCATTACAATAATAATAATAATTATTATTTTGAAATGAGTTATTGATTTTTAATTTCAGTTGCAAAAGGGATTGTGAGATTGTCCAATTAAAATATTGACAAGGACAAGTCGAGAACGACCATTCAATACTTTAGACAAAATTATGTGTATTTCTTGACTGCATAATTAAAGTCTTAATGACATGATCAATCAAGTAGGACCCAAAAAAATTACCTAAATTTGTTAGGAATTTCAATGGCAATGATGAGCCAACGAATTATTCAATCAGCCGCACCAGTTCCATAAAAAGTAAGCAGCAAAATCTAACCAAAAATTTAATGAATTTTAATACACGAATATGAATAAAAACTAATATTTGTTTTTTAATAAAAAAAATGTGTTTAAATTTGTTATTAAATTCTTTTACAATATACACACTCGTACGCATGCTAAGACTTATATATACTTATTATAATATAATATTAGTCCAATGGTATGCCCTTCACACTTACACCATTAGATTGTAGGTTCGAGTGTTCTCTCTTCGGAAAAAAAAACCTAGATTTAAGTAATATTTCAAAAAAAAAGACTTATATATACTTTTAAACGAATTGTTAGACTATATTAGAGGTTTGATTCTTAAATAGAAACACAGACAATACAAGAAAATGATTTTTCACAATTGTGTGTTTATGAATAATGTTGAACTCGAATCCCTTTTCACCTATACGGAGATAGAGGTGTCCAATCTTCAAACCAATAGTTGATGTGATATTCATAATCGATATAAGCCTTGTTAAGAGTATATGATTTTAGTGGTCAAAAATGTACACGGCCCATTTTAACAGACTCACAATTCAATAGAGGTTAAAAATATGTCTTGGACACAGAGAAACAACTTTATCAGGCCTACAGTGACCCAACTAATTGAACTAGCAAGGGCCCAAAGCTAGGTATGACCCATCAGAGTAAAAAACCACTAAAAACAAGTGGTCGATGATAATTTAAATTACAATCAAGTCAAGGGTTGCGCAAATCCCAACGTCTGACAATGCATTTATTGTCTGATTCACGTGAATCAAAACGCACAATTGAATGCATATGATCCACGTTTTAATAATGAGCTCAAGTGATGAACACTCTTGAGCTTCATATAAAAGCCAAATCATTTCTCAGTGAAATGGTCTTGAATTTTTCTCTTTACTCACGCGAAAGCTCTTTAAATTCACCTTTGCAATACTCTATACATTTATTGTGGTTCTCTCCCCCAAATTAATTGTTGATCCACCACCTAATTGAGGTCAATCCGATTGTCCTCAAAAGTCGATCAACCTAACTCATATTCAACCCATGTCGAACGAAGGGACTCACCAAGGCATTGATCTATCAAACTTATCGATATCCAATATCGACCCAACCCTCGTTCGATCCACAACGACTCAATGAACCCACAGGGAATCGATCTGCCAATATCATCGACACCTAAATTCAATCCTACAAAATCGACCCACAGCTCGATCCTAAAACATCGAGCGACACGGTTTGTTATTTCTACTTAACATCTTGTATCATTCATCGAACATAACTGACTTGAGCGTCGGAGAATCCCCCCAAGGGAACACCTCTTATTGTGGTTCGTCACCGCTCTATTCTTTTGTTTTGCAGGTTGTCAGTGCCCACCTCGACGATTGAAAACAATTGTAAATCCAATCGATTAAAGTTTGGCACCCACAATGGGGCCCTGGCAATTTTCCTAGTCATATACGTATCATGATCCAAAAAAAAAAGATGATGACTGACTCCGGAGACATTGAGGCATGACTCGTGCCCCTTGCAGCCGTATTGACAAAAAACACGACCCGGTTGCAAACCCTCTAGAAAGAAAATGAAGATGTTCGAGCCAAGAATCTGGAGTTGCAGGCAAAGCTCGATCTGCTATGAAATGTACAGGCAACACCAAAGCTAACCTCGTTCAACAATCGATCACGCGAGTCGAACGAAGATCTAGAACAAAGAGCTAGGCAGCGGGAGAATCGATCCCCGAGGATAAAGCTAGATCCACCCCTCGTTGATCTCAACGAACCAATACTAGCGACGGATGCAAACGCCACTCCAGTAAATCTGTCGACCCCATTTGGGACACAGAGGGATTCGAACAAGCCAAAATAATGAAATGGTAAGATCGAACCCACTCTTTTCTAACCCAAAGGTCGCTTGCAGGTTCGTAGAGATGGAAGCAATGATCCAGAGGATCCCATGAGTACCCAATCCTATCAAGAGAAGTGCAGCGAACAGATTCGTTGATTCTCCATTCGTGGATGAGATCGCGCTTATGAAGATGCCAACAAAGTTTAACTTTCCCAATATAAAACAGTACAGTGGTACAATAGATTCAGAAGATCATATCGTACAGAATAAACAACGCATGTTTATAGTTGCAATCCCCTAGAGATCAGAAGGAGGCGTGTATGTGTAAGGGATTCGGTTCAAGCCTCACAGGTCCAGCACTCCAATGGTGTACGAATCAGCTCAACGTCTCGATTATCTAATTCGTTCAATTGATCGATACATTCTTCGAACAATTCGTGAGCAGTAGGAAATTGGAGAAATAGTCAGACGACATATACACTGTTACCCAGTGGAGGAGAAAACGGTTGCGAGATTATGTGGGTTGATTCAGCAAAGAAAATGTATCGATCCCTAACTGTAATCCTGTTACTGTAATTTCTACTTTCATGAAAGGTTTGTAGTACGACTCAGACTTGTAGAAAGAGTTGACCAAGTATCTATATCGAACGATGAAGGACATGCTGGTGAAAGCTTGGGCCAGAACATGTGGGAAAAAGACAAGGCAAACTATCAACCTTCAACCCAACCACAAAAAGACTACAGGCGTGATCAACGCGTAGACAAAAGGTCAGATGATTGACGAAACAATAATGAACAAGGCAGGGCAGACGAAAGAAGAGGACCATATGATAGGCCTCCTTGATTCGACAACAAACAAATGGCTCGAAACCCTGAGTACAATCTAAGTATCAAACCAACTGAAGCAGTGAACGTTCTAAGAGGTATAGGACATTCGGTGAAGTGGTCCCCCAAGATGACCTCGCCCTCAGAGCATAGAGATTCGAACAGGAATTGCACGGGGACCATGGACATTGAACGGATGAGTGCATCGCATTAAAACTCAAAACAGAATTGCTAAAGCAGTGACAACTCAAAGAGTTTCTGACCAATAAAGGGAAAGCCACTCTATCACAACGAGACGAACGACAGAAAGTTAAAGGGAAGGATTCCCCACCAAAACCACTGCATCAAGAACGCACTATCAACTTCATATTGAGTGAATCTGAGGTAATTGGAGTATCACATTCTATAGCCAAGAGACATACTCGACGGGTGTCAAACTCAGAGGTGAGACTCTTCCATAAAAACGACCCTTTGGTCGACATGGTTATATCATTTAGCACAACTAGTAGTTCAAATTTGTTTTCACCTCACCATGATGCACTAATTATCTCATTATATATAACTAATTGTCTGATCAAGCGTTGCATGGTTGACAATGGCAGTTCCACTAACATTCTTTTCTTGAGTGCACTAAGAGAAATACAGATCGACGAATCTAGAATCACTCGGGTAGGGTTCAGCAGAGAGGCCAAGAGTACAGTAGGAGAAATCATTCTTCTGGTATATACATAAGGGGTGAACATACAAACCAAATTCCTTGTGCTCGACTGCCTGTCGGTGTACAATGTGATTGTTGATCTACCATGGATTCATGAGCTTTGAGTAGTTCCATAGACCCTTAACCAAATCGTGTGATTCCCTACTAAATAGGGAGTACGAGAAATTAAGGGATAACAGAAGACGTCCAGGGAATGTTATCAAAATTATCTCAAAGAGAAAAAGCTTGATTTATAGCAATTACAGAAACAGACATGCAACCCATTCAGCTAATTGCTCAAGTTTTAACACAAGAAAATAGACATACAAACAAACAAACACTTTTCATTCAGAAAATATTTCAAAAATCGATTTGGAAAAGTGTGAAAACAAGCGATGAAAACAGCTCACTCGCGGATTCATGAAACAGAGCATCACTGTTGACCTTTGGTCAAAGAATTAATCATAACTTTAAAACTACGGCCCAGAATTTTTCATTCCTTACATCGTTGGATTCGTATCGAAAAATCAAAGAACCCTATGTGGACGAAAAAATCTATTTCGTTGCCAAAAGGTACAGTTTTAAGAAAAATGTTGCCCAAAAATATCTCCAGCAGAACATGAAAACTCAAAGACTAAAAAACACACAAAAATAAAAAAAGAAAAATTAAACTACACCCTCAGACCTAATCTAAATATTGTTCTCAGTGTATGAACAAGAAATGAAATGAAATAAATAAGGAAGGAGGAGCGACAGAATTAAAAACAAAAACAAAAAAAAACCTGGATGGGTTGCCTCCCACCTAGCGCTTGGTTTAACGTCTCGGCTCGACGCAATTAGCTCGGCTTTATCAATCCGAATCACGGACCTTATTGATATCATGAGACTCATACAAAATCCTCAATCTATATCCACCCACCTTAAATGTATTCCCCTTCTTTTCACTACAAATCTCTACACCACCACGAGGGAGAATATTAGTAACAACATAAGGACCATGCCATTTAGAACAAAACTTACCAGGGAAGAGATGAAAACTTGAATTGTAAAGCGAAACTTTTTGTCCCACAATGAACTTCTTTTTCTCCTTCTTTTTCTTCTCATCCATCTCACTTTTATCTCTAAATGGGGAAGTTGCCTCAATCATGTGCACGGCCTCAATAATCCTTGGAGTGACATTGTCTTCAGAGGATACGAGGATTGGGGTGGGATCGGGAGGTTTCTCGACAATCATGGCCTCTTCCAGTTGTTTTTCTCTTTGAATCTCCTCCTCATTTATTGAATCCATAGAAAATCACGCACATTTTTTGTTAGGAAACTTAAAAGAATCTAAAACACTAAATTTTACCGTTTCCTCATTCATGGACATCGTGAGTGTTCCTTCATAAACATTCATCATTGTCCTCGTGGTCCTCATGAATGGTCTTCCAAAGATCAAGGGTAAATCTCTTCCTTCCAGGGGTGGGAGCATCCTCCATCTCAAGCACTAGAAAGTCAGAGGGAAATATCAATTCTCCTACCTTGACTAACACATCTTCTAGCACTCTTCTTGGGTATGGAATTGATCGATTCGCGAGTTGTATGCTTAAGGAGGTCTCATTGAGCTCACCTATTTTCAAAGACTCAAACACAGAAAAAGGCATCAAATTAATAGAAGCACCTAAATCAAGTAAAACACGTTCAAACCTTTGAGTCCCAATTATGCACGGAATAGTGAAACTCCCTGGATCTTTGAGTTTTTGAGGTAGCTTGCGTAAAAAGACAGCAGAGACTTCCTACTTAAAGCTACTGTCTCTTTCTCTTTGAGCTTCCTCTTATTGGTGCATAAGTCCTTAAGAAACTTTGCATATCTCAGAACTTGTTGAATGGTATCCAGCAGAGGTATGTTGACTTGCACCTTCCAAAAGGTTTCAAGAATGTATTTTGTGTTGTGCTCTTCCTTTCCCCTTAGAAATCTCCCTAGATATGGTACTGAATCTAAAAATTCAGCAATTGGTTCGTGAGTCACCATATCCTTCCTCTTTTGTTGTCAAACCCTTGGTGAAATTTTCTCTTTTGGTTGAGGAATTTCTATTTCTTCTTTTGTATCATTGTTCACTTCCACTCCTTCCTTCACTGCCCAATTCTTTGCCACTTTGAAGTGTGATGGCTTTGCGTGACTCCATGTTGCCTCTTGGATTTGTAACTACTTGGCTCAAGGAAATTATCATTTGTCCCACTTGAGTCTCAATATTTTTCACGGATGTGGACAATTGAGCAACTCATTGTCTTGTTTCCTCCACAAAAGAGTGAGTACTTAGAGCCAAAGATTCAATAAATTCTTCAAGAGACTTACCTTGTCGAGGTGGTTGCTGAGGTGGGGTTTGTTGAGGCATGAATTGATTTTGCATCGGTGGCTGTTGATGTTGACGCCATCCTTGATTGTAAGTGTTGGAGAATGAATCATTCATTTATTGTTGCAAGTAGTTTACTTGAGCCATCTCCTACCCCATAGCCACCAAGACTAGGGCATGATTCAAATGAATGTCCAGGATTTGTGCACACCGCGCACACTTGAGCTCTTGGAATCAATTTTTTCACCAAATCAGTTAAGTTAGCAATTTGTGGCCCATAATCATTCTTACTTACCTCATATGCACCAACTTTATTTGGAGAAGCTCTTCGGTAATTGAATTGTTGAGAGTTCTTAGAAAGAGTCTCAAACATCTCTCTTGCTTCCATAGCACTTTTGTTCATCAAACCTCATCCACTTGTCCCATCCACCAAAATTCTCTCAGAGTCAAGTAAGCCTTCATAAAAGAATTTCATGAGCAGCCATTCTTCTATCCCATGATGGGACAAGAATTTATGAGTCTCAGAAAGCGTTCCCAATATTCGTGGAACGGCTCATTATCGAGTTGCTGCACTCCCATGATCTCCTTCAGAATTTTGTTTGTTCATTGAGCTGGAAATTTTTTGAAAGAAAGTTTGCTGCTAGATCAACCCATATTGTGATGGATCCACTTGGTAATGAGTAAAGCCACTCATTGGCTTCTTCCTTAAGTGAGAATGGAAATAGCCTCAGCTGAATCGCTTCGACGCTCACACCTCCATTTAAAATTGTAGCACAAACCATGAAGAAATCTTTGATATGAATATGAAGATCTTCTCCCGGTTTCCCATAAAATTGTGGCAAAAGATGAATTGTACCACTCTTGATGTCAAAATTGTTGTTGCTGCACGGAAGAGTAATGCATAAGGGCTGGTCCAATGCTATAAGGACCGTGAAATCTTTGAGAGGTCTTGTGAGATTGTTCAACGCTACTTGGACAACCGCTTGATTTGGTGGAGGATCGTCTGCCATGTTACACCTAAAAAAAATTAAAAATATATGTAAAAGAAAAGAAAAGAAAAAAATAAAATACCCAAAAAGAAAAATAATAAATCTAAAAAAATAAAACAAAAGAAAATAAACTCAAAATAAAAGTATTTTAATTCCCAGGTAGCGGTGCCAAAAACTTGTCGGTTGCAAAATAGGCAAACAAAAATAATAAAAACCTTGCAAGTGCACAAATCGTAAACGATAGCACAATGAGCAAACAAAGGTCGTTCCCACAGAGAATTAATTACCTACTAAAATAATGAGTTTATATCTACGACACTCTAGAACTCTAATTTAACTAAAAATATAAAAACAAAGACAATTAACTCACAAACACGAATGGGGGTTTTGAATTGATTATTAAAACTAAAGAAAATTAAATAAACAACCATCTAAAATGTAGCAGAAAATTAATTAGGAAAAATATATGGAAAAACACTAGTTAGGACCTCATATCCACCACTAAACAATCATCCAATCCATAGACAATAATGAAGTTAACAAATAATCAACGATAACGAAGATATTCACGACAAGGTGTTAGCATCCCACTCGAGTCGTAAAGATTCTCTCTTAGTTAGTATGTAAGTTGCATGGCATCTACATAAATACGTGTATTCCAAATTATAACCTAGCATGAACATCTACTAAATTTAATAATAGGAATCCATTAAGAACAAAGAGAATATGAATATCACATGAACCCTAAAACATGGTATCTATCATAGGTAATTCATGAATCAATTTCCCTTAATTGGGTCTTATTCCAATTAATTGTTGCAACCAAGGATAGATTAGTATGGTGTCCGACTTGTATCCTTGCAACATAGATTCTATAATAAAATAATTATGCTCTAAGGTGATCAATCAAAGAAACATAATAATAAAATAACAATTTTTATGGAGAAATTAAAATCATCCTGTTGAGAAAATAATACTTCATTAAAACACACTTGTCTATGGAATTAAAATCATGTCTAGGGCTTCAAGTTAGCCTTAACTAACAAAGAAATTAGCTAAACATAAAAACTAGAAAAATAAATAAAAACATCTAATCTAAAGAAAGGTAGAAGAAAAGAATGTTGATGGAGTCTTCAATCTTCAATCTTCAACTCTTCACACTTCACTTTGTAGAAAACTCATGGTATTTAAGGGTGACTTCTCCTTGTAGATTCCCAATTTGCTTTGATGTAAGAAACACACAGAGTAAGAAAGTAGAATGAATTAAGAAATAAGAATCATTTCCTAACTTTAAGTTCCTCTTTGATAATTAATTCCTAATTTGAGTTTAGGAAATTTACCAAATATGTATTGATTTTCTAGTCTTTAGGATCTGATTTGGAAAATTCTTGGACAATTCTGGACCAATTCAGAGGGAAAAACCGCCAAAAATAAACAACGACCGATGTGGGGACCGTTGTGGGTGTCACAGCGCTAGTGACAACGGAAAGTACTGGAGAAGCATAGTTGTGGAGATGTAAAGCGGTCTGACAGCGTAAGTACATCGTAAACTTTCTGATATTGGGACGCTGTCAAAAGTGCTGTCAAAATGTAGAGTGCTATTAACAGTTGACATTTAAACAAAGGGCGCTGTATTGGCACTCTCACAACGCTGTGAAAGCTAAAGAGGTTGCTTTTGAAGCAATTTGCTTTTGCTTTTATTTGGTCAATTACGCTTTAACCTCTTCTTACGACAATTATACTTTAATCCCTTCAATCTTTTAAAATCATCTTTTTGTCTTCAAATTTACTCCAAGAGCTATATTCTACACAATCTCAACAAATACATTAAAATATCCGATTTCGCCCAAGAACATAGCAATTACAGAAACCTGGTCCGGAGCTCGATCCCAAAATCCCCAAGTAGAGGAACTTGAAGAAGTACATATTCATCCAAATATCTAGGAACATAAGGTTCAGATAAGGTTGAGACTCAATCCTGCGATCAGGGAGAAGCTAATCGAATTCTTGAAACAGCACCACGATATCTTTGCGAGGACACATGCGGATATGGTAGGAATCGACCATGAGGTTATGGTGTATCGACTCCAGGTCGACCCCGATCATCGACCAATGAAACAGAAGAGAAGAAAGTTCGCCCTTGAGCGAAACAGAGTCATCAACAATGAAGTCCAAAAGCTGATCGATATCGGATCAGGTAGGAAGGTCAAATATTCTGAATGGCTGGCAAACGTAGTCGTGGTAAATAAGAAGAACGAGGAATGGAGAGTCTGTATCAACTTCACTGACCTGAACAAAGCTTGCCCAAAGGATTCATTCCCTCTTTCGCACATGGACATGTTGGTCGATGCCACAGTAAGACACAAACTATTAAGCTTCATGGACGCCTTCTTAGAATACAACCAAATCCTCATGCATCCTGACGACCAGGAGAAAACGATCTTCTTAACAGAGCGATGTATATTTTGCTATAAACTTATGTCATTCAGCCTTAAAAATGCAAGTGCGATTTATCAGCGGCTGGTGTACAAGATGTTCGTGGTGATCCTTGGGGACACAATGAAGGTTTACATCGATGACATGTTAGACAAACCACTCATAGCAGTTCAACATCTCAAACACCAAAAGCAGTTATTCGAGGTGCTCGACAGGTATCACATGAAACTTAACCCCACTAAATATGCGTTTGGTGTTTCTTCAAGAAAGTTTCTAGGTTATGTCGTCACCCACAGAGGAATCGAGGCAAATCCTCAATAAATCCAATCGATCATAGGGATAGCATATCCCAAGTGTATCAATGTCGTATAGAAATTAACTGGTCATATAGCGGCTTTGGGTCGTTATTTCCCGGTCCTCAAAGAGGTGCCAGTTTCTTTGAAACCCTGAGAAAGAATAGAGACACTTCAAGTGGATCGAAGAGTGCAAGGAAGCCCTATAAAATTTGAAAGTATACTTGAAAACCCTCTCATTTGTTGTCAAAGCTAGTCGATGAAGAAGCTATTTATATCTACCTAACCATCTGAGACACAGCAGTTAGCGTAGTGCTCGTAAAGGAGGATGACGGTAAGTAATTGCATAACTACTATGTGAGCAGGTCACTAATCAATGTGAAACTCGATACAGCCAGCTAGAGAAGCAAGCACTCGTACTCGTCGTAGCAGCTTAGAAACTCCAACCTTAATTTTATTGCCACCCGATAGTCGTCTTAACAATATATCCACTAAAAAGCATCCTTCACAAGCCAGAATTATCTGCTCAACTGACGAAATGGGCGGTGGAACATAGCAAGCACGATATCTTCTATCGACCTAGGACAACAATCAAGTCTCAGGTATTGGTTGATTTTGTGGTTAATTATTCTCCTAGTGCAAAGGAACAGGTCGAGAAGGAAACGATAAATATGGTCGACGCCTCAACACCGGGAACATGGGCCTTATGAGTTTACGGCTCGAGCAACATCAAAGGAAGTGTACTTGGACTCGTCTTTCGAACTCTAGAAAGGATCATTGTCAAGCAAGCCATAAGTTTCGATTTTAAGGCGACTAATAACTAGACATGACCACGGTTTGGTTCGAACCGTGGAACCGAATTGTAACCGTGGTAAAAAACCGAAACCGGAATCAAAACCAAAACTGGAACCGTGGCTTTTAGTTTCAAAACTAGAACCGGAACCGTGGGCTTAAGGTTCCGGTTCGGTTCTTAAACAAAAAATGGAATGGAACCGGCGGTTCGGTTCCGGTTCTAGAACCGTCGGTTCCAGCCCATTTATTACATTTTGTTTTTTATTTTTTTATTTTTGTTTTCTTATTTTTTTTCTATAAATACCCCCCTCCTATTTATTTCTCCTCACCAATTCTCTCCAAATTTTCTCTAATACTCTTCAGTTCTCTCTCAACTATCGATTATTCAATTGTTTATATTTATTTTCTTTCAATTTAGTTTTTTAGTTTTTTTTTTTATATTTTTTTTTTATTTTAATTTCGGCTTATCTAATAAACTTCATTTACAAATTACAATTTCACATCATTACATATTTACATGGCTATTAATTTGTTTTAGTTAGTAGATAAAAAAAAGAATCGAACCGCCCGGAACCGTGGAACCGGACCGAAACCGGTGCTAGGCGGTTCCGGTTCCGGTTCCGGTTCCGGTTCCGGTTCCGGTTCCACGTCCCTCTGGAACAGGAACCGAACCGCGGTCATGTCTACTAATAATGAATCCGAGTACAAGGCTCTTATCGTAGAGCTCACCTTGGCAAGAATCTTGGTCGTAAAGCGTATCAAAGTCAGTAGTGACTCCCAACTAATCGTACGACAAATGCAGGGGTCATATGAAGCAAGGGACCCCAAGATAACAGCGTACCTCGACCTAGCTCGAAAGCTAAAATCAGACTTCGAGGAGTTCGAAATCGAACAAATTTCAAGAGCAAAAAATGCCCAAGTAGACTCCCTAGCCAACCTTGGCTCGACGATGCAAGCAACTGCAATCAGGATGATCCCAGTGGTTTACTTGCAGTGGCCAGCGATCTGGAAGGACATATCGCAAATGGAAGTGTCCAGGATTGATCATGATCCCAATTAGATGGCCCTGATCATCGACTACCTCGAGCACGACAAGCTTTCAGTAGACCGGGATGAAGCCAGAAGAGTTCAAGCTAAAGCAGCCAAATTCTGCATAATCAGGTCAGTCAGCGTATCTTGGTCTTCATCATCTTCTTCAAGAATGAGTGGTCTGACTCCATTCTGATGAGCTCCTAGATCTTTTGATGGCTCGGATCTCTTCTTTCCTCGAGCAGCATCAGAAGCAGATGAGCCTACAACAGTTTTGGTCACTTTACTGACCGGTGATCTCCCAGAAGGTCTAGTTAGGTGGCGACCAGCCGTTTCCTTAGTAAGGTTCCTCTTAAAGCCTCTAAGAGACCTTTTTTGTTCACGACCCCGATCAGAGGACTTCTTCTCTCTCTCCCGATCAGGAACATTTGAAGATGTGTTGAGGTCAGGCTCATAAGTATACTCAACCATGGTTTATTGAGGAGGAGCAATACCTTGAGCCAGTTGGGAAGCAGCTTCTGCACGACTAACCTTGTCGAGATTTTCAATCTTCTCGACTTGTTCCCCGGCCACGATATCTATCTCGTACACTGATCATTGAAAGAACATCAGAATGAACAAAAATTAATTCAGTAAAAGTCAAGGCTCGAAAGTAAAGGAACTTACGCCGTTTGTGTCAATTCGAGATTAGAGGAAACAGTCCAAGGTCTTGAAGGGCCTTCTTGGCGAACAGCGCACGCCGGTCCCTGGCCTCCCAAGTTGTTTGAGCAGCCTTGACAACATTTTTTGCTTGGTCCTCTATTAACATTGCAAGGGTCTTGTACCATAGCTCGGGACTATATAAGTGCCTGGGAACACTGTTCCTGGTCAACTCTTACCGAGGATCGGCGACCACTGTTTCAGCCCTTTCACCCTGAAAGAAGAATCAGATATTCTTCCGATATTTGTTAGAGGAAGGGAAGCCATTGTGATCTTTGCTGGATAGAGGTGTGGGTCGTTGGTTGTACCCTTCAGGAATCCAATGGTTGATCGAACTATATTGAAGGTAAAAGGTACCTTCATTCTCTGACCGACCCAAAGTATAAAAGTTACAAATCTCTTGTGGGGTCGGCGGGTATTTGGCCCCGATTGGCTTCCACAGGTGCCATAAACTCATAAGGACTGGATATGAGTTTGGTGAAAGCTGAGCAGGGGAGATACCGGCCTCAGCCAAGAATCGAACGATGAAAGGTTGAAGAGGTAGTGTGACCCCAGATGTGAGCATTGTCCCATAGATGGCTACTGCACTCCGAGAGGGGTACCAGATTGCACGTTGGTTAGTCAAGGAGAGTTAGGCCGATCGGGGAAGATCGAACCTTTCACTGTACATTATTTACTCTGGTTCGTCTACCTCATTTACTTCTAAATCAAAGGAGCTGAGATGCTCTGTCAAGAACTTCAGAAGAAAAGCATGTCTCATCCTAGGAACATCTTCTATCTTCAATAATTGAGAAGGGATCTTCAAGTCTACAGCAGAAGAATCCCTAGAGTTTGGTATGCTTCCCCGACCGGATCGGGATGTCTTCGATATATCTGGGTATGTATTCGGAGAAGAAACAGTGGGGTTAGAAATGTTTGATTCAAAAGAAGAAGGTTGGAACTTAGGGAGAGCCATTGAGTAATCAATATTAAGGGCTGTAGGTTGAGGGGGACGAGGAAAATCTTGGAAAAATCCCTCTAAAATGGATTCAACCCTAGTAATGTTTTCTTTATCGCCTATTTCAATATAGTGAATCAACAATTCAACATAACGATGGTGAGTAGCAGAATCCATACCTGATGATTGAAGTGAGCAAGATAAAGATCTGGCGGAGAACGTAGGACTCTGAAAAAGTCATTGAGGCAGAAGGAAAACCTAGAAGATGAAGAGTTGCTTAATTTGAAAGGAAAGATTGCGAGAGAGGGAAATGAAGGATTTTGAAAATATTTATAGGCGAAGATGACGTTATGCGAAAGTGGTGGTTGGTGTACGAATCCCGAAGATCACGCACCGTTTGAAATTTAAAAACACCACCGTCAGCTGCGGCATTTGCGTCTAATCATCCAGGTAAATCAACCGTTTGTGGCTGAAATTAAAAGCCAGTTGTCTAGCATTAGTATGCATTTATGAGCTACATGACAAAAGGCTCTCAAATTAAACATATCCCACCGAGCGAATTATCGTCATTGAGCAAGATGCTCGATTGAATGTTTAAGGGGGTATTATTGTTGGTGTAATTTGTTAAGGAGTAACAGGTCAGCATAAACATCATGTTACACTGGGACAATAAGTGACGTGTCAACTAAACTGAACCAAACTAAAGTGATCAGAAAATAACCCCACAATACTGATCAAAGTTACTTAGATGATCAGGTTGGAAAAATCCGACCAAGGTAATTAGATTGATCAGGTTAGTAAGAAAACGATAAGGGGAAACCTGAATGATCAGGTTTAGCTACTTGATCGGGTGAAGATCCCTGGTCGGAGGTGAAATTGATCTGGTCGGGTTTGGAAGATGGTCGGCCGCCAAGTGACACATGGACAATAACTAGATACGTTCGGATGCTTGGCATGTTGACAACGTTATTACGACTCAAACATGTAAAGCAGAATCCTCCTCAAACAAGATATCAAGAAGCATAGTCTGACAAGGAAACAGATTTCCTTAAGAGTTGTCAGAACCCAAAATAAAAAAAGTCCTGATATAATAAAAACGACTCCAACAAGTCAGAGTTTTAATGATTTACTACTACCTTTCTTTTACTTATACTCCAAGAATTAGGGTTTTGTGCATGTATAAATGGACCCAAAAAACACCCAGCAAGAGTTACCGAATTGTGAGATACTGGGGAGAGTAAGGAAGGTTGAGTGTGTTATATTCATTCTTGATAGTGGATTTTTTTCTCGACATCGCCGGCAACCATGAACGCTTCCCCACTTTGGGGTTTTACCACGTAAAATCTTGTTTGATTGACTTTTATTCTTTTTGATTTGTTGCTCGATATTTAACTCAGTATATTTTGTGTGACGCGTGATTTATTTTACGTAAATCCAAAAATCACCGTCAACAGATATTATCTCCATGACTTTCATGAAATGTGGGATGGATATAGTCGGGAAACTCCCAACCTCTAACAAATGAGGAAAGTTTATGTTCTAGCTATGACGGATTATTTCACCAAATGGATTGAGGCAGAGTCATACAAGAGCATCAAAGACATCAAGGTAAAAAACTTTTTATGGAAAAATATTATATGCAGGTTTGGAGTTCCTAAGGAGATCGTAACTGACAACAGATTACAATTCATTTCTTTGACTTCCAAGATTTCTGTGAAGAATGGGGAATCAAGATCCATTTCTCAACTTCTCGATACCCAGAATCGAACGGCCAGGCTGAATCAACCAACAAAATGATCGTGGGGACTTTGAAAAAGAAGCTCGAAGCCGCAAAGGGTTACTGGGCAGTTAAACTCCATGAAGTCTTGTGGTATTATCGAACCACAACCCGAACTTCGACTAGGGTAACCTCTTTCTCCCTCACCTTTGGAGTAGAGGCAGTTATACCGGTCGAGTTGAACGTCGAATCAGTAAGAATCGAACACTTAACTGAAGAACTAAATCAACAACTGATCCCCTATGAGATAGATATGCTCGATGAGAAGAGGGACAAGGCACTTCTCAGATTGGTGGAATACCAGCAGCGAGTAACTAGACATTATAACAAGGATGTTCGAGCTCGGACGTTAAGGGAAAGTGATTGGGTTCTACGAAGAGTATTCCAAAATACTTAGGAACCTGGCACACAGAAGTTTGGCTCGACTTGGGAAGACCTTTATCAGATATCCAAAGTGGTCGGGCATCGGCTTACAAAATTCAATCTCAAGATGGACGTGAAATCAACAACAGTTGGAACGCAGTTCACCTGAAAAGGTACTATTTTTAAATTAGTTTTTCTACTCGTCCAGATTTGATTGAATTCAAACTAACAATTGTTATCAAGAGCAATGATGATGAACCAAGGGCAGTTAAGTGCTATCTAAGCTCCATATTATAAAAATCCTCACTAACAAAGGTTGTCAATTACAAATCGCTTAAGAGCCTTGTAGACACCTTGTAGTGCTGGAATATTCTCCCTCTCTAGTGCAGATCGAATGAGAGAGACGATCTTGCAATCAAAGATTAAGCTATTCGAAACACCAAGCACAAGTCTCTGAGACGATCTTGCATTCAAAGATTAAGAGATTCGAGGCACCAAGCACAAGTCTCCTCGACTCATCGAGCAAACTTGTACTGGGGAGAACAAGATATGCACGAGTTATTCTCTACGAGCAAGATATGCACGAGTTGATCTATCAAATCATTTAAAATTATCTTCATCGAGCTAATACTTTTGTGAAGTTGATATCGTTCGATTTTGTTATATTTATATTTAACGCTCTACGTCGAGCTATTGTAAAAGTCACAAACAATCAATAAAATCTTGACCCAGTTTGTCTATAAATGTGCTTATCATTTGATATTCATGTACGAATCCTGTGACTTAAGAATTAAGGTTCGAATCCTGTGAGTTAAGAATTAATTTTTCTAACTCATGGTTCTTGAAACATCGTTGATCGACCAAATCATCAAACAGTTTTGATAACGAGAGTAATCGGCCAAAATATCAGTTTTTTTATGGAGCTAAGATATATATATATATATATATATAATAAGTTACGAAAATTGTACGAAATATTACAAAATTAATCCAAATAGGGCAAAATATTGTCCACCCCATCAGATAGACAGAATGAACATGAGAAATTTTCAGTTATCTTTCTTCAACTATCTTGATCTTGGCTAGCTCCTTCCAAGTCGTCTCCAGCATTACTCCCAACTGCCTCTTTCTTTAACTGGGTGGCCGCCTCCTCGTCCTTATCTTCCTCATCCTCCTCATCCACATCGAAGGCCTTCAGCTCATTCCATTGCTCCCACACTTTGATGTCCTTGTCAAGATTCCAGGAACCAATATAAACTAGCAGGTATTCTTGCATGAGCTCACCCCTGGTTTGGATAACGGCCTCATCAGCAGCCTTGTCGTTTCTTTCCAACGCATATGTAAGCCTCTCGTTAATCAGGGACAGTTTATCTTCACTCGATTTAAGAGAGGCTCTCAGTCGAGCAACCTCTTCTGCGAGCCCCGCAAGCTTGTCGATTGCTTTTTTTGATACCCTCTTCACTTCGGCCATGGAATATTTGGCCTCCTCGACCTCCTTTTTCATCTTCGAGTTCGAAGATGATAGAGAAGTAACCTTTTTGGAAAGAGTTTTGACATCTTTTCTCAAGAAAAGCTGAGACTAAAAGACCTGCAAAGAAAAAGTAAAATTTAATACCAGTTTGAATTTAGAGTTAAAGCAACTTAAACATACAAAAAACTTGAAAAGCCACAGTTAATCCCAATTGACAACTCGATAGGCTCCCATCTTAGAGAGTCGAGCTTCGTCTTTAGGAATCAAGAGTTGATTGATCGGTCTATTTATATACATATTTTAGGTCCCCATTTCCTATTATTTATGTTTTTTTTCTTGAGTGAAATTAGATATTTTATGTGTTTATTGAGCATGTGTAGGTCACATTCCATAGAAGAGGTGTTGGATATTATTTTGGAGAAAAGAAGCAAAAAGATGAATTTTGGCTGTGCAGATCACTCATATTGCAGGCCTCATATCTCTCTCCTCAGTTTGAATTGTGTGTCCTAATACCTATGGATGGAAGGCCCCAGAAGTCTAGTTTCCGGTGCACTTTTCGGATTGCAATTCCGATATTCCTAGAAGACGTTATGCCCGTTTTGGTACCCGATGGTCAGATCAGTCATAATTCCACAAATAGTGACGGGATTTATTTTGCAAGTTGTCGGAACGGAAAATATTACCTTCTTGGACATGAGTGTGAGTCTTGGAAAGCAAGTTGACACCTAATCCTTATCATCCTTCCATAAGTAATCAATTTGAGTGGATTAGGAAAGAATTAAATCCCAAAAAGGTAAAGTTCCAAAAGGGACCCAATTTCCTTGTTGTTTAAGGACTTGACTTATCATCTAAAGCCTATTTAAACCCATGTAAACCCTAATTTCGGGGGAGACAAGCCAAGGGAGGTCCCAAGCCACCAAGGGGGACATCCCCCATCACTCCATCACCACACATCACCTCAAGACTCATCCATCCATTGTAGAAGAAGACGAAGAAGAATTGGAGGAGCTCTTTGATGATCATCTCGGGTTTTCTCTACTCAATCTCTTTTCTTTCTTTTTCCATGATGTGTAACTAATCCCATAACTAGGGAATCAATGTGAACCTTTTGTGAATGCTCATGTGTGATTAATTATTATTTCATCAATTCCATTCTTGATTTATTCATTGTTCTTAACTGCTTAATCCTTATTAGTTTTAATTTTTATTCACACCTTGACCAAAGGGTGAACAATTATTTGGCATGATTTTAGGGTTAAGACTATCTGAGAATTAGGGTTAGTGTTGACCAAACATAATCTTAATTAATGATCTTTTGAATGAATGAATTTTATCTTTAGCCTGACCAAGACAAAGTAGTAGAATTTGGTTCTTATTTTTTGCACTTAATGGGTTTCCGATTATTATTCACACATTGACCATAGGGTGAATAACGGTTGGAAGCACGTGACTTAGCCCGCGACCGAACGGCAATAGTCACATTAAAGACAAAGAATGAACCCTAGAATTGATTGAATATTGTTTACAAATTAATTCCATACATTGAATGTTCATAATTGGGGATCATTGATGACCTACTGTTTTCTTTCCATTGATCACAACCATATTCTATTTAATTGTTTTCTTTGATTAAGTTAATTTAGTTTTAGTTTAATCAATCAAACAACATCTTTGGTTACTTTTAGTTTAATTAGAATTAAAATTAGTTTTCAATCAATAAATCTTTTTTCCTCGTGGGAACGATCCTTACTTGCCGCTGTGCTTATCTTCACGATTCGTGCACTTGCAAGTGAGTATTTTATACACGATTTTACATATCATTGATCAGCCTGTTTCAGCATTGACCCAGGATCGAAATAAATGGAGACATATGACGGAAATCTAACCACGACACCTTCATCCGAACCCTCATCGGGATAAAGGCGCTTCTTCGACTTCTCAACAGAATGAGCAATCGCCTCGGGAGGGTCGCTATTCTCAATTTGTTCGACGACTTGGAAGGCAGGTACACTCGCAACTCTTTTTCCCTTTTTCTTGTCTACTCTGTCCATTTGTCTCTTCAGCACCTCTTCGGAAGACAAAAGCTTTAGGTTCAACATCGTTCCTGCTTCGAAAGCTTGCTCGATGTCAGACACGGGCTCGAGAAATTGAGTGCCACACAAAATCTCGAACCCGTGCCTTATCCAGACATACTTGTTTAAATCTTCGACACAAGGATAAGGATTACCTGATTGGGCAAACGCGGTTTGATTCCACAAGGAGCTCCTCTTAAGACTATCCTCATGCAGCAACTTTTTCCAACTCTTATCCTTTGAATCGATAGAGAGAATCTTCAAAGTCCTGCTCACGTCGTCCACTCCTTGGATCAACTTCGCCTTCCAATCCAAACCCACTACAAACAAAGTAAATAGCAATACAGTTAGTCCCGAAATAACCAAAGTTCACACAAAATGTTCGAATACCCACCAGCTTATTTCCAGGTCAATCTGACCTCTTCAACCAAAACCCCATGAGCAAAAAAAGAACTTTGGTTTTCAGTCAGGATTCCTGGTTGTAAGCTCGGAGATCACATGACCTCGATGATGTCGAGCAGCAATCAAATACCACCCACAATAGGTCTCATGCTCCTTCAAATGATATGTATACATCATGTTCTTAAAAGTAAAATCCAACTTCTGTCTTTCGATCAAAAACTCGAGCGACAAGAGAATCCTCCATCCATTGGGCATCAATTTGCTTGGAGCCATCTTGAAAAAAATCCAACAGTTGGCGAACCAGAGGAGAAATAAGGAGCCTAAGGCCTAATTTGAAAGAAAGAAAGTAAAAACAAGTCCAACCTGAGATCGACCAATCAGCATGTTCGAACTCCAATTTTTTGACATCCTGATATGACAACTTCGAAGCAGGGTTCTCAAATAAAAACCTGCATATTTCACTCTTAGAGGTCGATGGTGGTTCCATGTTCAGCTCTCCAGGGGTCGCCAAACGATCCACAACCATAGACTTTGGCAGACTAACTCCAACTTCGCCTACGCTCGAATAGGCAAAAGGCCCAACAACTGTCACCCCATCATGATGGCTCGAGTCAGATGTTGAATCCGATGATTCGAGGTCGACTTCGCTTGGGTCGCTATGATATTCATCGATCATTCTCACCAGCGATAAGTTCAACGAGTCTTCGATTTGACTCGACATAGCTCCAAACGATGTCGAACAAGAAAAATCGAATGAAATCGAACTATCTCAAACAGGGCCGACCACAACCATCTAAAATCTAATCGACCACAATTTATTTCTAAGATCTAAGGGATTGAGCTAACCTAAGCATGGCAATCAAAGCAAATATAATCCTTAGATCGACGTCACTACAACTATAGAAGCTCTATTTCCTAGTTAGAAAATAAATCTCAATATATCTTACAAATAGATTTATCAAGCAAAAACTTATACAACATGGATCTAACACCAGGAAAAATCCAAAATCCAACTGACCAAAGCAAAATACGAGTCTCTCCCCAAAAATTGAGAACATTGCATACTCAAGAAAAAACAAAACAAAAGAAAGAACATGAAACTTACCAAAAATTAGTCGAAAAACTCGCCAGAAAACACTCGAAAAAGTTGAAAACGGTGCCTGAGATGGTTTCAAATACAGAAAAACGTAAAGAGACTTTAAAGCTTCAACAGAAGTGGAAAAGGGGACGAAGGCTTCGAAATATATTTGACCCCGGTGAACACGCGTCTCAATATGATAGGGTGTGTCGTTTCACTAAAAGACAATTGTTAAAACATAAGAGGGAACGTATTTTCAATTGACATCAGCTTTTACCACCGCTGGAAACCAAATGCGGCCAATTCGAATTCTAAAGCTTCGATAAACACATCCATCTAGAAAATCCCACCACGTCAGCCCTAGGAAAATTCCAAAGCACTTAAAGAGGAGCTCAATCGTGCATCACCAGCAACGCGTGGCTCGAATACTAGATCAAAGCATCGCTCGATTTTAGCTATCGACCAACCCACATAAAGAGAAGTAGCATAAGGGATTTAATCGTTCCACACTAGGTGACGACTTAGCAGTCAAATGTCACAAGATACCAAAATTACGTTCCTGAAATCGATCTAACATGTTCCCCAATCTAGCTCGATACAAACTATCGACCTTGAACTCGATCTGTCAACCCTCCAACTAAAAGACTTCGAGCTTGAAGAGTGGGAGGCAAACTGTAATGGTCAAAAATGTACACTGCCCGTTTTAATAAGCCCACAATTCAATAAAGGTTAAAAATAAGCCTTGGACATAGAGAAACAACTTTATCATGCCTAATGTGACCTAACAAATTGAACCAGTAAGGGCCTAAAGCCAGGTCTGACCCATTAGGGTACGAGACCACTAAAAACACGTGGTCAATGATAATTTAAATTACAATCAAGTTGGGCGTTGCACAAATCCTAACGCCTGACAATGTCTTCATTGTCCGATTCACGTGAATCAAAGCGAACAATTAAATGCCCATGATCCACGCTCTAATAATGAGCCCGAGTGATGAAGGATCTTGAGCTTCACTATAAAAGCCAGATACTTTCTCAGTGAAAGGGTCCTAAATTTTTCTCTGTACTCATGCGAAATCTCTCTCAATTCACCTATGCAATACTCTTTACATTTATTGTGGTTCTCTCCCCGCATTAATTGCTAATCCACCACCCAATTGAGATCGATCTGATTGTCCTCAAAAGTCGATCAACCCAACTCACGGTCAACCCACGTCAAACGAAGAGACTCACCAAGGCATCGATCTATCAAACTTATCAATATCCAATATCGACCAACCCTCGTTTGATCCACATCGACTTAACGAATCCCCATGGAATTGATCTGCCAATATCATCGACACCCAAAGTCAATCCTCCAAAATCGACCCACAGCTCGATCCTAAAACATCAAGCGACGCAGTTTGTTATTTCTACTTGACCTCTTGTCTCATTCATCGAACATAACTGACTTGAGCGACGAAGAGTCTCCCTAAGGGAACACCTCCTCCTGCGGTTCGCCACTGCTCTATTCTCTTGTTTTGCAGGTTGTCAGTGCCCACCTCGACAATCGAAAACGAATGATAAAGATAATAAACAAGCATGTGTTAGAGTAAATATTTAGACTGCATATTAACGGTTTGATTTTGACAGGTCCCGTTAGACCCTTGATCCAACCGTTCGATGTCATAATTTGTCTTCATTTTTCTTATAATAATAAACAATTCATATTTATTTTTTCAATACATCAGTATACAACTATCTTCCTATTGTTAATTTAATAAACTTATTTTTTATTATTATTTTTTGTGACATAACGATTCATTTTTCAATAAAAACTTGGGAAAGTATCATTTTATCCCCTGATGTTTGCCATATTGTTAAGACGAGGATAAGGTTTGGCCATATTGGTCGTTTTCCCCTTAAAATCAAAGAAACGTTAAAAACGCCACTTCTGTTACTTTTTCCATCCATTTGGGTTGTTGACTGTTAAATGGGAAGGGTATTAACGTCATCCAGCGTGTGGGGCAGAACCTTGAAGGTTATTTCAGACAATTCTAAATTTGAATTAAATTATATAACTAATTATAAAAAAACATGTGGAATAAAAATTAATGAAATAAATAAAAAATTAAAAATTAAAAACAAAACAAATAATTGAACACCAGATCTACCACCACCAAGCGACTTTCTTCTTCTTCATCGAAGAGATTTTCTTCATTATTCAAAAAAATATTAGAAACAATTCCTTCAAAAAAAAAATTGGGAAACCATTCATCAAAGAGATCTGCTAATATGTAGTCTTAAAGCACATGATAAGAACCTAAATTTAATTAAACAATTTAATGTACACAAGTTTCTATGTTTCTAAAAATTAAATTAATTTTATGTGAAAAATAAATAAATAAATAAATAAATAGTAGATAAAATATATATTTGAATGCACAACTGACGTCACGTGACAAGAAAATGACATGTCAGCAGTACGGCATTGACCAATGATATTTCATCCCATGAATCATTAATAAGAAGAGACTAGTTGGAGTTGGACCACGTGACAGGAATATAGTCAGTCGGACCCTGCCTGGCCTGGGTTTAAAAGTTAACGTTAACTTTTGATGTTGCCAATGAAGAATTTGCTTTGTTCAAGGTAAACCACGACAAAACTCACACCAACGGTGTCGTTTCATTGACCGCGTTTGTTTGTATTGTACCGCTGATTTCATACGGTGCTCTGCCGACACTGGATGGTTCTCTTACGTGTATTACTTCTAGACCGTACACGTTTGTCGTTTTCACCAGTACGACCCGTCGGTGCAAATGTTTTGACGGTTTTGATACGCGCCCGGCGCCTCTGATTGGGAAGGAGTATAAATCGATTGCCTAAATGTAGGACAGGTCACAGGAGATTTATTATGATTCCAAATGAATTGAGAAATAATTATTCGGTATGATGGACATACTGTACGTCTAAAGCAGATGAACGCCATGATTGTGACACGTGCCTCGTACACTGGACCCTACTATATAATAAAATCTGAGGTTGACAGTTTTGTCCATCAAACTCATATATCTATTCTATTTATTCCTCGCACTCCACATTTCTATAAACAGAAGAAAGAAAATTAATTTCGTTCTAATATTTAATGAAATTCTCTGTTTTAATTGTGTTAATCAAATTAGAGTTTGATCATTTATAATGTAATAATCAATTTTAATCATGATTTATGATTAATCTCATATTACAATAATTTTTGACATCGATCAATCGGATTATGAGTCAATCAATTCCTGCCGAGATCAAACGATCAAATAGTACATAAATGATCTGAATAACAACTCTTATAACAGGAGATTTATACTTCTATAACACCGAATAAAAAATTTTTTATACATATTTATAAAATATGTATAGTATGATTCGTACCATATCATTATGTATAGAGGATCGGAGGTGTATCACCTATTATGGTCATATGCTAAGAAGAGGTGTGTTACGTGTAGTCGATTGTTTTATGTTATGCTATTCACAGTATTTGTTTTCATTTATTTAACTTTTATATTAAACATTAACTACTATAGACATAGACTTCATTCTTTTATGATATACATAATTCTTTTAATTTATATGCTTATTTTAAAAAATGATGATTAATGATTTGTATATTTTATTCCTTTGACATTTCATTTATTGTAATTAATTGTTTATAAAATCTGTCATGATAAAAGTAGATATAGTCCATAAATATAATGTTAATTATTTTTAGCAATCCTATATGACTGTTTATGAAGTAAATTATATATATTTCTAAACTTCTTTTTTCTCGTAAAATAAATTACTTCGATATAATGGATTAATCGAATAATATTTAAGTTGATTTATATAATTTAATATTTGTATTTTAAATTAAAAATATTATTGAAAACAACACCATTAATGTAAATTGTAATCGAATAATACTCAATTTGATTTATATAATTGAATATTATATTTTAATATTATTGAATACAACCCCATTAATGTGAATTGTTTATCTTATTAAAAAGATTAACTTTTGAGACAATCATTGCCAAAACAAACTAAAAAAAACAAAAAAACTTGCAAATACAGTACAATAATATAATGTCTCTACAAATTGGAGCATTACACTAACTTCCCCAAATCTTTGGAAAATCGATAATTTAAGAACTTTTGTAGAGAATATATGTGACAAATCTCCTCATTTGGAGAGTTGGAAATTCTTAGTTTTTAAGTGATTTTTATTTTAATATGATACACATAATTATATAGTTATTTAGGTATTTTGTTCATTATAATGACCGGAGGAGATCCACCTAACGATGACTAATAAGACGGAATGTTTGTATTATTTTCTATTAACTTTGATTTAATGTGTTATTATGTTGAACCTAAAAAAAATTATTATAATTACCCTTACGAAATTAATATACAATCTTGTTTTATAAACATAATTTTATCGTGTTTCTTTTTTACTGTTCTAAAAATCCTTGAACTTACTTTGTTTTGAAATCCTTCGTCTCAGGATTGATATTTTAAACTCAGACATGAGGGATTGCTTGAAAATTAGAAATTACTTAAAGTGGCTTTTATTTCGGACAAAAAATGAAATAAAATGCCTAAGTCATTTGACTTCCCGACAATATATTGTCACGAAAATTTAGAAGTGATAGAAAAGTACCATATTTTTATTTTTGTTGCTGTCAAGTCTTGGTCAACAAAAACAGATGGTGATATAAATTAACTTCAGATCTGACCGGACTTGCATTTCCTCCAAATTTTTGATGTTTGGTGTGAGTTTTCTATGTTTTAATGACGGTTTGAATTTTGCATCTCAGTTAATGATGCACATTTTCCTCCGAATCTCTAAATCTTCATATTTCTATCTCTATTTAGGAAAAAAAATTTGTTGTTGAGAAAAATAAGAAAATAGAGGGGAGATGAATGATTTTCATATCTAAATTGAAATGGGGATAAGGAGACCCCTTCCATCCTCATTTCTCCATTTCCCATAAAATATATATCGAAATGGAGATGGGCTATGGGGACGGCCACATCCTCATTTCCCCAAAACATATATAAATATAATTACATATTAATATATATTTTTTTAATTTTTTTTATTATGTGAAAACCCTAACTACATAAACTCATTTACTCTTTAAAACATTTTATTTTGTAATGGATTTTATTTTGTATTTTGTAATTCACTAATGAATTTTATTTTATATTTGTAATAGAATGTTTTTTTTTTAATTTTTAATTTTTAATCAAATTGGGGAATGAGGGAAAAGGGAAAATGGAGAAAAACGGGGAAAACAGAAAAATTTTGGGAACTAAAGTTGGGGATGGAGATACTTCCCCCAAAATTCATCATCCCCATTTTCCCCATATAGAGAAATTAGTGGGGAAAGGGGAAGAATCTAGGAAGTGGGGATGGGGATGGGGGGACCTATATCCATCCCCATTTCCCCCGATGTGTATCTATAATCTCACTAGGCTTTTGTCCATTTAAGGTGTGAAAATAAAAGTGAGGTATTTAGTGACAGAAAATACTTGCATGTTGATTTTATTTTTTAGGTTTGCAATAATAAAATGAGAAACTTTTGTTTATATTAAAAAATTAGAATAATGTTTTTAAAGGGAAATTAAAATATGTTTGATGTTTTAAATTTTTTATATTTTAAAAAAAATAGACAATAAAATGAGTCATGAATCTAACGAAACATAATCCGATCATACATTATAGGTATGGTCATAATATTTTGAAATTTATCTTGAAAATATAAAGGAAACAATTAGAGGTCATGAATGAGGATATGTACCTTTGACATGAATCATAATTAAAAAGTTAGGAATTAGGACCACAAGTGTTTAAAGTATACAAAATAATTACATAAGGCAATATAAACAATGAAGTCGGGGTTGGTCACCGGTAAATTTGGTGGAAAAAAAAAACAAAAACAAAAAACAATGCAATAAAGAGGGAGGACTTTTTGGCAGCATTGCAGAGAGAAATTTGTTTTCTTAAAACAAAACGTATAAAATAGTGGTATATTAAAGTAGACCGTATCTTTCTTTCCAAAAGTAATGTATTTTCTTTGTAATCCCAATCAAGAGCCTCACTCGATCCACTCTTTCACTAAACTTTGGTGGTGGTCCATTAATCATTATATTGATAGATTGAAACGTTTTTTATTTCTTGTTTTCTGGAAACATGTTTTTGAAGAATGAGAGCATAATATAAAGCACTTTCTAAAACAATATATGATTCTCATTTAATACAATGATATTTTAATTAGAAGTAGCTTTCTAATAATGGTTTCTCAATATAGATAGACATGCAATTGAATATATTTTACGTAGTAACAAAATTGTTTTCAGATATATATATATATATATTTCGGTTTATTTGTAGTGCTTACTTTATGAAGATGCTGATTTTTTTTTGAAGAACATAGAGAAAAGAAATTTGAAGGCCAAAAATGTTTAGAGTATGTCTTTATATATATATATCTAATAGTCCACATCCAACGCACTGATCAAGTTATATCAATGCGTATTGACTTGAAAATTTATATATATATATATATATATATATGAGTTTATATATTCATTTACAGTGTTATTAATAATATACCTATATAAAAATCTACAAGAAGAAAACAATTTATTAGTAATAAATAGCAATAGAAGAATCAATATAAACAAACTAATTTGCAAAATAATATGACTCAAATCTTAATATAATTTAAAGGGAGAATTTAAATATCCCTTAAATTTGATCAAAATTGCTAAATAAAATTTTATAATTAAAAAAAGGTTGGTTAGACAAAACCCTGTTGTTAAATAAATGCATGTCATATCACATATTCACATTAGAATGTTTTTTTTTTTGGGTAAATTGCATTGAACTCCTTAAGATTTGGACAAATTGCACTTAGATGGATAAGTTTCTTTATCATACACTAACACCCCCAGAACTTAAATTTGACTTTAAAAATACCTAAAATGCCCCTAGTTATATTATTTTATACTCATTTTTTACCTTTTAAACAAACACTTTATAAACTTTAATAAAATAAAAAAATTAAATAAAAGATATGATTTATTAAATAAATAAATAGTTTAAAAAAAATAAAAAAAAATAGTTTTAAAAAATTAAATAAATAAATAGTTTTAAAAAAATTAAGTAAATAAATAATTTAAAAAATTAAACAAAAAAAGTTTTTAAAAATCAAATAAATAAATAGTTTAAAATAAATAAATAGTTTAAAAAATAAATTAAAAAATTAAAAACATTATTTTTTAAAAAAAATATCCTTTAATCGAGAGAAAATAAGCTTTAAATATCCAATGAGTGTTGGGAACATTGAAGTTTCTCTCACCATCATCTTTACCGTAAACGTTTGGATATTTAGAGTTTTTCTTGTCACTATTAATGAATATTCTTAAAAAATTTAATGTTTTTAATTAATTTATTTATATTTTAAAACTATTTATTTAATTTTTTAAAACTATTTATTTATTTTGAAAATTATTTATTTATTTAAACTATTTATTTATTTACTTTTAAAACAAACTATTTATTTTTTTAAAAACTATTTATTTATTTATTTATTTTTAAATATTTATTTATTTAATAAATCATATCTTTTATTTAATTTTTTATTTTATTAAAGTTTATAAAGTGTTTGTTTAAAAGGTAAAAAAAATAAAGTATAAAATAATATAACTAGGGGCATTTTAGATATTTTTAAAGTCAAATTTAAGTTTTGTGGGTGTTAGTGTATAATAAATAAATTTATCCATCTAAGTGTAATTTTCCTAAACCTCAAGGGAGTTCAGTGCAATATACCCTTCATTAATGTAGTGTAGGATTGTTTTTCGATTTTGCTCAAAATATATAGTTCTTTTTTAATTTTTTGAAATTCTCCCTAATTTATAAAATAATGTGTTAAAAACGTAATTCTCTAGACTTTATTCATGCAGCGGTAACTATTGAAAATTTCCTTCTAAAAAACTATTTGAGAATTTGAAAGAAGTAAAAATGTTTTATTTGGGCCAATGTCATCATTACTAAATACATGCGTCATTATAGTAAAATGGATTTATACTACTTAACATATGATTCAGTATCTCTGGCTCGAGAGCTGAGTTGACAGTAAAATTTTACCACGTCAAAAAAAAAATTGCAGGAGGAAGATTGCTTGCATATGTTTCAAGTTCATTGCCCAGATTTGCAAATCTCTCATCTTCTTTTCTTCTCTTCATGACTATTGTCCATATATATATATAATAAAAATTAAACCAATGGAAGTCACCGTTTAAGGAAGCTGAGTTGTTCAGATCGGAGGAAGACGATTCTTCCTCCGTCGATCTGGAGGATGTTGGACTGCCGGCTTCCTCCAACAATAGGAGAAGACCTCCACGAATGGAGGAGGCCTGGACCTATCAAAAACATTTAATATATATTTTTTATATTAAACATAAAAAGATAAATTAAGAAAGGAAGAAGAGAATAAAAGGAGAAAGATTTGCATTATTGCATATATGGACAGCAGTCATGAACAGAAGAAACGAAGATGAGAGGTTTGCAAATCTGAGCCATCAACTTGAAACAAATGGAAGCAATCTTCCTCCTACAAATTTTTTTCCTGATGTGGCAGTGATAGTGCAGGGTTTTGTCAAATATAATGATGTATCAAAATTTTATTGGTTTAGTGTGCCAACTCAGCTCTTGAGTCAGAGGTACCGAAGTATCTCTCTTGACTAAATTGCTGTTAACGACTATGTTACTATATTACCGGGTCAATTTTCATTCTTTAGATATCAATCCAATGATACATAAAAATTAATGATTTGAAAATTAAAAATAAAATTTTAAAACAAAATAAATCAACTCTCTCATATAAATGCCCGGTAACATTGTTGTTAAATGCTAGTTAGAGCGAGTTAAAACTTTTCAATTTTGTACTATTAAATATCAACATCATTTGATTACCATAAAGAAAATGATAGTTGTAAATAACCCACTGACGTTTGATCAAATGTCAAATCAAATCATATAACTTAAACAATCAGAAGATTAAAAAAAACCCATATAATTAGTTGAATATGACAATTTAAATCATTTAACTAAACTGGATAACAAAAACGAAAATATAATAAAAAAAATTAATTTCTTAAAATAATAAATTTTATATCCTAAATAAAAAATTATAAATTAAATCTATAAATTAAAAAATTAAGAATAAAAACCAAATAATAGTTAATATAGGAACAAAAATTATGGAGAAGACATGTATATTACCAAGATGATATGTGTCTTTGAGAATCTTTTCTTATCTTTTTTATATTTAAAAATAGTTTTTTTAAATTCTTTAAATTATTTTATTGCTATGTTATAATATAATTTTAAATATTTAATTTTTTATTAAAATATTTTTATTTTCTAACATATTTTTAATATAGTTTGGTTTTTCCATTATGTTTTAAGTTAAATTATAGAGAAAATCTCTTTAATAATCATATTTTATTTGATTTAAATAAAGTCAACTAATAGTACAGTATTTTTTTACTAATTGTTTAAATCAAACGGTTTAATTTGACATTTGATCAAAAATTAAGGGTTACTTACAATTCTAATAGAAAACATCAATTGATTTTTTTAATTTTATATTATCGTTATCACTCCGACGCGTAAATCTTATTTATCTGATTCTCGTTAATAGGCTGATTTACAAGTCTCCAATTTCAAATTTAGATTGAAATCATATAATAGTGGACGAAAAAGACAATATACCTTGCACTTTTGATTTTTTTGTTAAAAATCTGTGTACCAAAAACCCGAATGTGAAAAGAGTTTTTATCTAAATCTGAAATTAAAGGGTTATATTTTAAAAATGTTCAAACCTTAGGTGAGGATTCTGCAATTCCTAGTGTTGAAATTTGTATAATTTATTTAAAACCAAGAAAAAATTGATATTAATTAAAAAATATAAGAAAATCTTATGAGTACCCAGTACACATATTGAGTGAATCCACTGAAAAGCTGACACATAAACTAAACTACGTATTAATTATTTATCTCGGTTGTCATATATTTTCATGATGTTATCTATGCATTACTCTTTTCTTAAAATATGACATGTATTCATGGAGGGGTAAATTTGTTCAAAACCTGTTATCTTTTTAGACAATTTTACCCTCATAGACACATGTCTTGTTTTTGGGAGGGGGATGAGGGTTGAGAAAAATGAACTTGATGTTTTCTCTCTTTCAATGGCTGAGTATACCCTTCGACAGGAAATTTTCTCCAAAAAAAACGTAGGTGTAGAAATAATTTGGTTCTTTTTTCTCATAATTCAAAGAATGGGAGGAAATAATGAGGTTCATTAAAAGAGGGAAAGATTCTTGTATAAAGAGAGTGTCGTCCTATACTAATCATTATATTTCTTTTTCCCTTTAACCCACAAAAAAAAAATGAGTGGAGTGAAGCATACAATACATTGTAAAAAGCTTAAACAAGAGAGAGAAAGAAAGAAAATAAAGAGCTTAGTTGGTGAGCAGTCGTTGTTTCATGTTTGTGAATTGTGAACCTTGCCGACAACAATTTCTGTATCTCCACTAACCCAGTAATTACAACACCAAAAACAAAAGATTATACTCTCACTTTTTTACTCAACCAAAAAAGTTAAAAAAAGACTACTCCATTTTTCACTTTTTACTGTTGATAGAGAAGTGGGTGGGTGAATCTCTCAAATCAATCTCTCAACTCAACACCAACACCAACACAAAATGTAAAGTTTTCAATTTGCTTTTAAGTGATTTGTATTGTACAACACTTATTTAAGTTGCCAGAAAAAGATGCAAATTTTTTAACAGTGATTTCTTTCCATAATTGGGCTGCTTCAAATGTATAAGTGTAGTTGATGACCAGCCTATTTTCAGATGGATTCTTATAAGTCTTTTTCCAGGTTTTATTTGATGAGAAAACAATTGATGAAAAACATGTAAGATATAATAATGGGTGTCTATTAAGTTTGCACTTGCACAATTTACCAATGAAAATCAAATATTCTGTAAAAGTTTTCGCAATTCTGTGGACAAAATCAATACTTGTATACATATATGAATATGTGTTTCCCATTGCATTGGAGAGCACTAATTTGTAGTACTATACATAGAGTGGCAAAATTAAAGTAAAATAAAGGCAGTAGTTAGAATTCAGTACTAAAAGTGGTGTCATAAATGTTGAAGAAAAATTACCAAGTACCTAACATGCAAAAATTTAGCATACCCATTAACACCACATTAAATTAAAACTGAGATTTTTATTTTGTTTTTTAATACAACCTATGGTGCAACGTAACTACTGGATGAAAATACATTTTGTGGTGGTTCTTTTATTATTATTGGGATTGTTTAGCATAAAATGAATTATATGTTCAAACCAACAAACCCACCCTTCTTTTACAGTTAGATGAAGTCAACAGAAATTAATAGGAAACAAGTCCCACAAACAACTAAAAAAAGTGATGCTTGTCCAATGTTTCCATCCCTCTAGTGTCAAACAGCTAATATTCAGAGCTATTTTAAGTGAATAAATTCTAATTGGGAGAGGCCACACCCACACACAGTCCACAGAGATGATGATTCAAAACAAACTAACAAATTTTATAGGGATTAGTTTTATTAATATTCTGGAACATACACATTACAACAAAGCTTCATATAAATTATAGTTGTACAAACATAAACAAATCTATTGAATTTGTAGAACTTGCAGCACTTATATATGCATGAAATTTTTTGTTGTTGCAGGTGGATATGGTTTTGAAGCCGACAAGAGTTCCTTTGCTTTGGGGACCTCTCGAGAGCTTTCTTGCAATCATGGGGGGCATAGCATATTACACAATATATCAACCCAATGACTCTGCATGGACGTCACAAGGCCTTGGAATGTTTAAATGAGAAGTTACCACAACAAAAGATGATTTGATGGCCAAAAACACTTTGATATTATCTCAACCAAAGCTTTGACAAAGACTTCCACTTCTTCCATAGTAGGAGCTAGGAGGGCTCCACTCTTCAACTCAATTACATTTTTTCTTTTTAAGAAAAAAAAAAACCAGCATCAGTTATCAGCTATCCATCAAGGTGATTCTCGACAACATGAGATTGGTTTGATGTTTATCTTTTATATCTGCACTATGAGGTTGTAGGTTCGAATCTGTTCCCTCTCTAAAATATTGAATAATTGTAATATTTTTTTAAAAAATAAGAATAATAATAATTAGAAGCGCTTCTCAACTAGAAAAAAATTGTATTTTTTTAGGTCCCAAGTCCTTCAAGGTTGTTGTTGACCCACATCAAACATTGTATTGACACCACCCAATAGGCTCCTTCGATCGATCTCCCTCTGGCCACTAGCAAATCAACACCTAGTCGTCGGTCGCCGGGGAATTTTTTTTTTCTTTTTTCTTTTTCCAAGTAGTCCTCGGATCCTTTTACAAAGCTAGCTAGCTTCTCTCTTTAATCATGGCTCCAATCCAACAATACTTAACAACTAACCATGTTATGGTGGCCTCTCCATTCCAACAATTTCGTTGTCGTTTCCTTCTGTCACCAAAAAAAAAAAAAAAAAAAAAAAAAAAAAAACTGAATAGAATAATTATCTTCAGCTATATAGCTAAGTTCTTCAACTCAGCTAACAATAATTGATTTTTATTTATCAACATCCACACCACACCTAAATTGTTGTTTAATCATATATATGCTCCAACATATTCTATTTGATCATGGAGGTCAAACATACAAAAAACTGTGTTCATTTAATAGGCCACCATAGGAACACATAAACTATTTGAACAGTTTTGAATACAGTAAAGTTGATAAAAAAATTACCGGTTCTTGTATGGAGTAAAACTACATTTATTTGGAAACTACATCTAACTTTAGCATTTGAGAGACTCTACTACATATGGGAATATAAAGGACCACACAGGACATCCAAATTCTTGTTCAAAAGGAAAAATCCAGGAGACATTGTTCTCCATTAGAAAAAGACCATTGATTTTGCAGATTTGAATCAGTTTCAAAAGTTGATCAGTTGGGTTGAAGTGACACAGAATTTGAGATTGACACTTTAGAGATATGGATTAGCAGTTAAATTACAAGACAAATTATCTTGCACAGAATAATATTGCATAGAAGCTAGAACACACACGACATCAAAGTAACAGAATATATCAATAATTCTGCAGAAGATAAATGGCAATGTTATATATATATATATATATATATATAAAAAATCTGAAAGTGAAATCCGAAGGAGAAATTATAAAAATTTCCCCATTATAAATACTATATTATTTATCCAAATTACTTTTAGAAAGAAAAGATTTTACAATGTTCTTCCTGTTCTGTAAACTCTGTTAATGCAGCATTTTCTATCTTAATTACAAACAAGAACATTTTTCCTTTCTGCAAACCCAGAAGCTCCAAAAAAAACAATGCTAGGATCAAAGATGGGTAAATTTCTCGTATGATGATCCCCAAAATCTTCTAAAGAGTAAGTAAACAAGAACAGAACGAAGAAAGAAGAAGAAAAAATAGTGAAAAGAATTCAATAAATCCTAAAAGTTTAAAATTTCTAAATGAGTAGGAGCAAAAACAAAAAATGTTACACTGAGGATGTATCAACAAAGACCTCATTTAGCACATCATCCTCACCATTTGCCGAAGCAAAAAGCTCTGCATCCTTGTCTTCACCGCTGGAAAAGTCGCGTCTCTCAAGCTTTGAATGAGCAGCAATGAATATCAACTTCTGAGCTCTCTCCATGCCCACTCTTGATTGTCCATGAGCACAAACCCATCTCAACAAAGACCAACTGCATTTGAAACCACAAGAAGTTGCATTTAGAAAAATAAGCCTGACTGCAACTTTCCCTAGTGACTTGAACTCAGTAAGATAAGTTTCCCAAACAAGCCTACTACTTTGAGGATTGGCAATTCTCATTTTTCCTGTAATGGGGTCTCTGTCTTTCATTTGGACTGCTCGAGCATACACGGGATCGAGCCCTTCTGTTCTCCATTTCATGAGTTCCATTAGTGCAATATGAGCTTCCTCCCTCGAAACAAGACGCGTAATTAGCTTGTCAACATCTTTATCTTGCTCAGGTGTTAAGCATTTGAAAGGTGGGAGGAATTTCCCACTAGTGTCCCTAATCAAATAAAGTGGATCAAGGATGAAAGCAGCAGCCCAAGCAGGGTGATAATTTTTCTTGAATCGCCTTTCAATCACTTTCTCAACTGGTCCTTCTACGATGTTGAATTTCGAACACCAATCTTTCACTTTTGATCGAAGCTCATCCCAAAGTGGTAGGCATTGTCCAACTAGTGGCTTTTCTGTCTCAATATCTTGAGCCATTTCTTTGATCAATTTAACCAAAGTGTGAACAGCTTCCAATTCATTCCAGAACCTCACTTCATGTATCATCTCCGCGACTTCTCTAGCAACTGGATCCTCCATCGACACCATCTTGAACGATTCGTCTAATGAAACTAACTGAAGAACACGAGCTGAGTTCAATATATCCTCTAGCAAAGTATACAAAGGTCCAAAATTATTCAACTTGTCATGATAATCTTTCAAATTGGGAACCCTCAACAACCCACTATGCCCATTCTCTTGCAACTGATGTTTATTAAAGCTACTTCGTATTTGAGTCGTGTTGTTGACGAAATTTGCCAATTTGAAGCAATTATCAGCAACAGTCCTGAACAAAGGAAGCTCCTTGTTGAAGTCCTTGATCAAACTAGTGAACCCTTGAAACTGACAAGAAAGATTAACCATCCAATGATGCTGATTTTCCAAATTCCGTAGTGCCTTGGCTTTGAACTTGTCTGCAACTATCCCTACACATTGTTGCACAGCATTCCCACAAATGCCAGTTATTGTCTCCCACAAAACCTCCTCTGCATACTTGGAAGGAACAGAGCCACTAACAAACACTGCCCTTCTATACAAACTAGTACCATTTGGCAAATTTACAGTCAAATTGACCAAATTATCTTCACCAAAACCCTTCACTTTCCAACCATCTGACGATATTTGATAAAACATAGCATCTCTAATCTTTTCCTCTGACTCAGCTTTCACTTCTTCAAACTTGGAATCCAATCTTGGACCAATGAAGTCTCTTCTTGAAAACCCGGGTAACCCAACTTGATTTAGAAAAGCTCTAAACTTTGGATGCTCGAGACTTGAAAAGGAAACAGACCCACAAGACTCGTAGACCCAATCAGAGAGAAATTCAAAAGCACAATCAATCTGGTTCTTGCTCAAAGCCGGTCCTGGAGACATCTTAGGACTCTTCAACCTCTTAACACTGTCTTCTAACATAGCCAGAGGAGCTAAGTCTTCTTTCCCACCAGACAAAACCAAATGCTGTTGTGTCAAATACGAACCCGAAACATTCGCTGTAACAACTGTACCTGCCGCTTCTTGAAATCTCGACGGATCCACTATAGTAAGTGGCGTCGCTGCTTGAAACGACGACGAAGAGGAACCGACAGCAGCACCAACGCCAGTTTTAGTAGCTACATCGAAAGCAGAGGATGAGCTACTACGTTTACGGTTATGATGATGATGATGGGTGGTCGTCGTCGTCGATGGTGACGGTGACGGTGAAGCGAGGTTTGGTGATGGAGAGATTGATGAAATGGGTTTAGGCAGAGAATTGAAGTTAGGACACGTGCCACGTTTAAGATGCTCGGAGGCGGTACGAGACGGGTTTGAAGCGGAGAAAACGGCGTCGCATAAGGAACACCTGAGCTTGACTGCTTTTGGAAGACCAGTGTCTGTGTTTTGAATCAAAATGGGTTCTAAATGAGCCCAGTACCAGGCTCCTTTCCCTTTTATAGCTTTTGTTCGAACCATAACCAGACCTTCGTATCTCTTGTGCACTGCTTTCGCAGTCAGCTCATCCGACGACACCGACTCCACTCCCGCTGTCTGTGCGCTGTTGTTGTTCGTGCTTGCCATTGTAGCCAACTCGAGTTGCTTTCTTGATATTTCGTTCACTTTTTAACCTCACGGCGGCGTAGAGGTGGCATTTGGCCGGAATTTCATTTTCCGGTGGATTTCCATGATCTATTTTTACAAGAAAATTTGGCCTTTATTTGGTGGGATGTGGTTTTGTGTTTCACTGATGGGTCTTTTTATCTTCTATGAAGCAAAAAATTTCAGATAGAAAGAGAGAGAAAAAAGGGGTGAGAAGGAAACAACAGTGTTAGAGAGCAGTGGCCAGTGGTGTTCGAGAGCACACGCTCCACTTATGTGCGCGTGGGGAACATGTGTAAAAGCCGGGACGATGGAAACTGCTTCCACAGAGTCCCACGTACGAAAACAAGGAAGGTGACATTAGTTGTCACAGGCCTGTGATTGGAGAGTGCAGGTCACGCGCATTTAAAAAGGTTGGAGTTTTGGTATCAGTTTGATGTTTGATTTCTCTTTTGTGTTGTTGTGGGACTTTTGGTGGGGGAAGAGTTTCTCTTGTCTGTTTCTTCACTTTTTTTTTTTTATATATATATATATATATAATAATACATATCTTTTTTCTTTTTTTCTTTTTTTTTATTTGTCACATAAAACATTAAATTGGGATTTTCCATTTGTGACTTGTTGTTCATGTGGTTTTATTGAGAATGTGGACATAAAAGGGCAACCTAGGAATTTAATGAATTGCCACTGGTTGAGGAGGAGTTGTATATTAGAATTTATATTTTTCTTCTGGTCTGGTTTGGTCTCTATAGCCTATAGGGAGTGTGTTGACCAAACACAGACTCGGGAATTGCCATGAAAAAGTTCACCAAATGCCATATATTCAAATACTATCAACTCTTTACTCTTGGGATTTCTATATTATTCTTTTTTCATTTTTAAATTAGTAGTAGTACTAGTAGTAGGTAGGTTGCATTGCAATAACATACACACTAATTAAGAAAAGCTTTAGAGTGTAAATATAAATAGGTACGCCGTACATCTTTTATTTTGGAAGATTATTTCAACAAAAAATTGATTGGAAGATGAATAATATATTGGAGTGTAACAAAGTCTTTGTAAATTACAGATCAATTTTTTCTTTCCTAGTTTTTCTCTACATTGTGTAGCGGTTAATTTTTTTCAACTTTATTTATTGGTCCGAAAGGGTCCCTTTTTTTTATTATTATTCTATTCTTCCTTTTGTTTGAAATATTATATAAATTCGAAATAAATTCGAGGACTTTTGTTCGAGAGGGATTCAAAATCTCAAACATACAACCTCATAATATAAATGTGAGTTATTTATCATCCAACCAATCTTATTTTATTGTCTATATCATATTCCATATTAGGTGATTCCGATCAACAACATGTTAATAATTAATCAACAATCTTTTAAAATAATAATAATAATTATTATTATTTAACAATTGGCATGTGTTTATCGTGAAACCAAATTATCATAATTTAATTATGCAAGGTTATTCGAGATTATTTATACAATGAAAAAAAAAACTACTGTTTAGTAACGAGGAGGAGTGCTAGGCTACTGCTGTTCATGTCATTATTTCTTTTGGGATTAAAGATATTCTCATCATTAAGATAAGTAGATAAGTATACATAATACCATCCTAATGAATACATATTTTAAAAGGTTCTTTTTTCTTTTTTACTTTATTTTGAATGATCTTATTTTCTACGAAACTCGTTTAAAAATAAAATCAACATTAAGGGAATGAGTTATGACATAAAGGTCGATACCGGGCACATCATAACTCATTCCCTTAATATTGACTCTACTTTTAAGCATGTTTTGTAGAGAAGAATATCATTCCAAACCAAAACCTTGCAATACCACCGATAATTGTTGAACATATTTGTGAAATACTTGAAGGTAACTTGAACACCGTTGCATATGACCTCTGAATATTGATTTGGAGTCTCAACCCTCACGAGTATCTGGAAACCATAACCCACCGACCTGTTATCGGTGGTATTGTATGCAAATCAACACTTGTCCATTTGATAACGACACCAGTAAAAACTAAACAATATGTTGGAGATTACACACCTTTGGTGTCAGAGCAAAGCCATATATAAATCAATTTTCACCTTGTTTAAAGGGTAACATTTCCATTTTTACCGGACCAAACTTAAAGTTTACCATTCGGTGATCAATTATACACCTAATTACATAAACATAAGAGATATCTAACCCTGTAATCAGAGCCTCTGAAGGCTTCAATTACGTCGAATAACTAAAGGCTCATTATGGGAACAACTTACAGATTTATTGGAAGGATTTGATTTCTCTATTCAACATTTTTTATAGAGAAGGTAATAAAGTGGTAGATGTCTTGGCTCGTAATGGTGCCAGTGGTAGGAATAATTTGTTTACGAGTACTAGTCAGCTTCCTAGATTAATAAAAGGTTTGTATAGATTGGATAAGTTGTGTGCGGCTTATGTTAGACATGGTTAGTTTGTTTCATTCTTGAGTTTTTAGCGACTTCTCCTAGTTAATTTGTTTCTTTTTTTGGTTCGTTTTGATTCTTAGGTTAGGTTTTATGTTAATTCTTGTAATCCCTTAGTGTCAGTTTTTGGTTCCACAGTATTCCTCCGCCATAAGTGAGGGCTATTAATAAACTTGGTCGGGACTGCTTTGTGGGTGGCTCCTGACTCTTCCATAAAAAACAAAAATAAAAAAACAAAAAAACAAAAAAAAACTAGAGGCTCATTTTTAACCCCATAATTTTAATAACATTGAAAAAAATATATTATTTTTCATTTATATTACGGTGATCATGAACGGAATTTGAACTTTAAACCATTTACTTGATTTGTAATGAAAATAAAGGGCTACTTATTTTAACTTAACATTATTACATTAATCGGTTTATGCAATGGGGATTGTGGGGAAGAGAAAATACTTGTTTGAAGAAGCTTTTAAAAAAAGTTTTTGCTTGGTTTTGAAGAAGGTGGTCCTATTCCAGTAAACAGATTGAAGTATTAAATAAGAACTTATTAACAAATGAATATTAAAGTATTAAATGGATGTAAGTGATCAATATTTTCAATCTCCAATTAGTCAATATATTGTCAGTCAATAACCATAACTCACAACTGTCATCCACCTTTTCATTGTCTCATTTTTGCATGTGTTCAATTCAACATTTCAACCCATGAGCTAAGAGCCTCAGAGCAATTCAATAACTTTACCCCCATTTTCTAGTCAAGACATCCTGAACTTATCGGTTGTCCGACTACAGTTACATGTTTTTAATAAAAGGTTGATTTATTTTTTAATAAACATTTGAATTTATAAATTCAAGATATCCAACCACAGCTACATATTTTATTAAGAGATTGATTTATTTTTTAATAAACATTTAAACTTATTATAACGTGTGGTTGTGGTTGGACATTCTGAAATTATTGAAATTATTATAATTTCAGAACATTCTGAAATTATTAAAATTATTATAATTTCATGACGTCCTGGCTAGAGAATTATCATATATATATATATATATATATATATATAGGGATATTAAGATTTTAGTCCCTCTAGTTAGCGTTAATCTGAGTTTGGTCCACTACATATTTTATTAAGAGACTGATTTATTTTTTAATAAACATTTAAACTTATTATAACATGTGGTTGAAGTTGGACATTCTGAAATTATTAAAATTATTATAATTTCATGACGTCCTGGCTAGAGAATTATCATATATATATATGGATATTAAGATTTTAGTCCATCTAGTTAGCATTAATCTGGGTTTGGTCCACTAGTTTTTGAAATTACTAACTTTAGTCCACTGGTTCTCTGGCAATACCTATTTCAGTCCCTACCGTCCAATTCCATTAGATTTCCATTGACTTCCGTTAGGTCAACAAGGGCTAAAGTTAGATTTTCGTTAACTTTTCGTTAACTTTAATCCACTAGTTTTTGGAATTTACTAACTTTAATCCACTAGTTTTTTGGAATTGACTAACTTTAGTCCACTGGTTCTCTGACTTTCGTTGACTTAACGGAAACCGTTACAGAAGGACTAAAGTTAGTAATTTCAAAAACTAATGTACTAAATCCAGATTAACGCTAACTAGAGGGGCTAAAATCATAATATCCCTATATATATATTAAGTATTACATTATTACATATATTCGGGATTTATTTGATTTGTTTTTTAACAAACATTTGAACTTATTAAAACATGTGGTCCTAAAATTATTATAATTTCAGGATGTCCTGACTAGAGAACTATCATATATATATATAGTCTTTTTCTCCTCAATGCGCACTAATATAACTTATATCAGTGTGTTGCATGTGTACCGCTGATTATGGAGAAATTTTAACAAGTGCATACACTTTGAGTCAAAATATGTAAATCTAATGGTCCACATCCAACGCCCTGATGAAGTTATATCAATGTGTACGACTTGAAAATTTCTGTATAAATATATATATATATATATATATATATATATATTAAATATTACACTATTACATAAAATCGGGATTTGTTTTGAAGATAGAGAAAGAATCGAACTCGCAATCTCATGGTACAAGTGTATGGGATTTACCACCGGACCAACTTCATCTCGTGTGTGTGGGTGTGTGCGTATATATATATATATATATATATATATATATAAATTAATAATACAAGGAGAATTAAAAATAACATAGGGAGGTGTGGAGATCAATTACTAATATACTATATATACATTCCACATATATATATATATATATATAAATTAATAATACAAGGAGAATTTAAAATATTATAGGGAGATGTGGAGATCAATTACTAATTTGATATATATACCTTCCACGTATATATTAGTGGTTCTTTCATAAGAGATCCATTATTTTAATTTCAGTAAAGACTTTAATGAAATCACATTAATTTTTATGAATTTTGATCTGAATTTTTGGGTGGATAATATATTCAATGAAATCTATCTATGAATAAAATATGAGAATTATTCAAGTCCTACAATTATTTTTCTTGAATTTTCCTATATTTCGCTCATTTTCTGATGCCTTCATATTTAACAAAATCGGGATAAATGGTTGTAGTACATGAAAAAATCTTAAATATTATTGATAGGTTAATTTCATTGAACTTATCATCCACACAAAATTCAGATCAAATTCATAGAAATCAACTTAATTTCATTAAGTTTCTTACCAAAATTAAAATAAATATCATCAGTGCATTGCATGTGGGTCATAGATTATGGATAAACACTGACAAATGCATACAGACTAAGTCAAAGCAAGTTAATCTAATGGTCAACATGCAACGCACTGATAAATATTTGTCAATGCGTACTGAGGTGAAAATTTTCATATATATATATCAGTCATTTTCCTATCAGTGCACACTGATGAAATTATATATTGATATTGAATGAGAGTCACTCATTTATAAAAGAGTTTTGATAAGTGCATACGTACCAAGTCAAAACATGTAAAGCGAGTGACTTACATTCAATATCCTTGTATAATTTTATCGGTGCGCACTTATATGAAAATTTTCACGTGTGTATATATATATATATATATTCATTTTCTCCCCAGTGCGCACTGATATAACTTACATCAGTGTGTTGCATGTGGACCACTGATTATGGAGAAGTTTTGACAAGTGCATACACTTTGAGTCAAAGTATGTAAATATAATGGTCCACATCCAACGCACTGATAAAGTTATATCGGTGCGTACTGACTTGAAAATTTCTGTATATATATATATATATATATATTTCTATGGGGTAGGTTAAACTTGCCTATATTAGCATTACCCTATATTTATTTGTCTTTTTATTTCTTTCCCTCCAACTTAATTATCGCAGTTCCCGAACTATACAATTAAATTAGAATAGGTTTTATTTTTATTTTTGTAATTCGTATCAATGAAATTTTGAAATAACAGTTCATTTTATATCATTGTAAAAATTTTCAAGTTTTCTCTATTGATTTTGAAATATGTAAGAAGCATTCAACAATGCCCCAAACTTTCAATAATTTGACACCCGATTTATGAAAAAAGTGTATTTTTGGAAGTGGTTTATGAGTTTCTTAATTTGCCAAACTGAAGCCAGTGCAGTGCCCATCAGTACACTGAGCTTTCAAGGTCTTACAAGAGGAAAAAAAAACACTACATTCAAAATTCAAAGTAATTTATACAAATAAAAACCTCAATCAAAAAGAATTTTCCCATGGAGTAGGCCACTGATTCCCTTGATAATCTCTTACTCTACAAAGCCAATGAAACAAAATTCTCCAAAAACCTCTCTTCACCGGATAATTTACACTTACCAAATCCAATATATATTTTTTAATAAATAGAGTCAAGCTAGAAGAGTATTGCATCACAAGCAACATGAAGCATCCCAACTAAGTTGCCACCAAAAATGACCTTATGCATGTGCACATAACTCTTCAAGCCGACCAATATTATTGCTGAAAAAAGAAAAAAAAAATACATAGGATCCAGAACAAAAGAAAAACAAAACAACCATAACAGGGTTAAGAAAAACAATAAAATAGCAAGAGAGAAAGATCTTTATTAACAAGCGTAGAACAAAAATTCGGATAAAAAAACCATCATTATTTTCAAGTGAAAGAAAGATCATTGGGGCTAAATGATTTGTCACTTGATTACCGACACGATAGATTTGAATTAATAGTATATTTTTCGTATAACTTTATGCTTACTAAAATCATAAATTTTAAATTTTAAATTTAAAATTTTTAATTTAAATTTGAAATAAACGATATGTTACTTGATTACCGTCACGATAGATGTGAATTAATAATATATTTTTCATATAATTTTATGCTTAGTAAAATCATAAATTTAAAATATTTAATTTAAATTTATAATTTCAACATCTATTCGTAAATTTCCTCTAAATTCAATGATTACTCTTCACTGCTGGTGAATTGAAAGAAAAAAAAAACATTAAATTTAAGTCAAAATTTTTTAATTAGAAAAGACTTTAAAACCAAGTCTTATAGCTTGGAAAACAAAAGGCCTACTGGGGATATGGGCCAAGTCCTTTTAAATCAATACATTTTTTGTGCCAACATAAACTTCAAATGTTTGTTTTTTTCCTACTATACTTCGCCAGTGTAACGACTCATATTTGAGATAAAGTTGAATGATCAGCATTTGCCACCAAAATAGTTGGGTATTGGGTGGCGGTTAACACCACATTTATTTTTTTTAAGTTGAAAAATTGTTGGTAACTATTTTACTGGCCTAGCTTTTGCACATTATTGAAAATAAAAATCATAAGTACAAGAAATTATAATACAAGCAAAAACTGGTAAGGATGGATTCATGGGAATGTTCCCAGATAACTAATCCAATTTTTTTTTTATAAATCATAATTGTTTTTTTTTTTTCTTTAAAAGTTTGGTGATACACACTTGATGTGTGTTACTGTAGTTTGTTAATACACATGGAGAGGGAGATATGCCAACTGTGAATTATGCTAACACCAATAACATGTTCAAATGTTCAAATAAACATTGGATAATCTTTTCAGTTACCTTAATACCATATAAAGATGCATTATTTTTCTTACTTTTGAGATTTAGATTGATCTCTAAAAATTGCCATGCTACTACAATTTTTTTGTTTTTACTATAATTATAGGATATTATCGGATTAAATAAGTGTTTAGATTGGGCTACTACATTTATTCACTATAATTATATGACAATTGAGATTTCTTGGATGAAAATTTATTGGTTAAAAAATAATAACAGTAATTAATAAAGAAGTTATGAAAGTGGCTTACTGGGTGCAGACACTACACATTACACACATATTTAAGAGCAAAATGAGAAGTTTGATATGTTATTACAGGGATAGTTTTGGAATTATAAAAAGTGTATCAAGTAAAACTTTTTTTTTTTATTATTGAAGTAGTACATTATATTAAACAATATATATACGGTTCAAATATCTACTTCCACAATATAAGAGAGAAAATTTATTACAAATGTTTATAAAATGTGAATGACAAAACTCTAACCTAGTTCAACTAATTAATGAGAAAAGTAATGGGCACTATCATTCATACTAACAGGTGATATGTAAATAATTGATAGGTGTGACAATAAATTGAGGGTAGAGATACATTTTTAGAAGCATTAAATTATTTTCAAATCTTATATTAGCTTTTCGAAATACATGCATACGAATATAATTTAATTTTATCTAATTATAGATTAAACAAACTCTTATTTGATATGGTGCCTCTTCTCTAATGAAATTTTGATAAAATGTTCCACTCATGTTCAGTCAAAACGACAATGCACTTTCTTGCTTAGATGTATCATTCAATTGCTGTCCATCTCTCCAACCAGACACTTTTCTCAGTAAAATCAACATACTACTTATCTTTACTCTTTCTTTTGGTTTTGGTACAAACAAAAGCTTTTCAAATAAGTCTCTCACCTTTTTAAATTCTAAATAGTTTACAACTTTTAAATAAGTAACCAAATATATCAAGGATTTTACGGGATCAAACACTATTTACACAGCTTGAATATATATTTCCATAATCAAAATATATATATTGTTCTTAAAACTTCTCACAAATATTTATAAGTTATAACACATGTATGACACTTCCTAGCTCTTCTATTGTTGCTAATTTGCTATTAGTTTTGGTAAAAACAAAGAATTAATATTATTTTTAAGCTATATTATTTTGGTTATTATTTATATATACTGTTTAATTAAATATTATATAAACATGAACACTTGATTATTTTTAAAAGAAAATGTTTCTTCAAAAGAAATATATTATCTCACATGTTTTTGTTTTAAAAGAACACACGCTTTTTCTCAATTCAAAACATGTATAAATATACTCTCAATTCAAATACACCTTTGATCCAATTATATAGGCACAATGAAAAAGAGAGAATAATAAGTTAAGTATGATTTATAAGCAATAATAATTGATCATGTGTGTCTGTTTCAAAATAAGTAATATTTCCAAATTTTGATAACGTGGCACCAAAAATAATGAGAAAATTTAGGTGAATGAAGCTAGGGGCCCATGATTACAAGTGTGATTATGACACGTGTATGGCATGGATTGAGAAACTGACACTGGGTAATGATGCCCTAGAAGGCTATAAAGTGTATGTGAAAGAAATAATGACAAAGTTAATTTGCAAATTTCACTCCTTTATAAAAGGGAAAAAGGTGGTGGTGGAAGGATGGCCCAATCAGACCCTAAAAAAAATAAAATCAAAGGCTGAAACTTGTTTTTGCAATTAAAACAGCTGGCTGGCTTGATCAATCACATGAATACATGATTGGTGGACCCACCCTTTTGGTGAAATTCATGTGTTGTGTGTATTGAGACTAGAGTGGACAATCAATTCAAAAGGCCTCATTTTGTTATGTGATGGCCCAAGAAGACCATGACTCCCAAGCCCTAAAACTTTTGCAGAAGCCCAAGAAGCTCAAATATATTAAAAAAATAAGTCAACAGACGCCCACCGTGGGGCTCGAACCCACGACCACAAGGTTAAGAGCCTTGCGCTCTACCAACTGAGCTAGACGGGCTTGTTGATAGTAATCAACCCGATCATTATATTAACCATATATTTAATCGGTTATCAGTTTTTTCTTTTTTATCTTATTTAATGGGTTGCCTTGGTGTTGGTGAAATATTGTTCAAAAACCAGTGATCCATTCCAAAGTCCAGACAGTCGACTTTGATTCGAATAATTTTGCAGATGTTAATTCAATGGATTGATTGATAGTTTAAAAATAAAAATCGAGTTGCCATGAATATATTTATAAGTCAATTATAAATTTGTAATATTTCAAAAAAAAAAAACCTCAATTATAAATTTGATTATGAATTCTTCAAATCACTTATAAGTGCTTATGGACATACAAATGACTTGATAAATATTTCAGATTTTTCATGAGAGACAAAAATATGTGAATGTTTTCAATCAACTTTCAAGCTTCCCAGATTCATCAATCAACATTATTAAGTTAATTAACATTAACTTAATAATGTTTTTCAATCAATTTTCAAGCTTTCCAGAAATCATTGAGTCATATGAGGTAAGGATTAATCAATCAACTTTCATAGCTTCCCAGAAATCTTTTTCAGTGAGAACTTTGCAATCAATGGTTCATTTTGTATCAGTATGGTTTCGTAAAGAGTTTTTTGGCACCCTTCCAGGAATAGACAGGGAATCGACAAAACTTAGCATTACATTTCCATAAACCACCCTTTTCTCTTTGTAATATAAACTTTAGAGAGGTATAATCTCAACATCAGAACAATAATTGAACACCAACTACTTGACCATTCAAGGATATGAATATATATATATATATATATATATATATATATATATATATGCAAGCCTGACACAGTAAAGCAATGCCTAGGAAAGTTTATGAATGAAGGCATCATATTTGAATGATTTGAGATATATTAGCGTAGGAGCACTCTTATTTTGATGCTGCACTAATGCTAGATGACCAATACTCTCATTTAGATAATTATAAAGACAACCCATAAAATTCCATTTCATAGATTCTAATTTCAACAACAGAAGTCCAAATCCTCGAACCTTACAACTGAAAAACTGAAATTCCCCCACAAATTACAAATCACATTTGAAGAACCCCCAAGTTAAAAAAGACTTGTACTTTACCAGAATGGCACAGTGATTTCAACTTGAAACCAGAGGTCTCCAGGAGTTGTCGCTAGTTAGAGATATACTGAAAGCTCATTGTTCTGGAGATGGGATCTGTTGTCAGACAACTACTGCTACTCAGATTTAAGATCTTGGTAAAATCCTCCATTCTGCTCACCACCACTTCTCGATTCCTCTTTCATCTGATTTGATCCAAAGGGTATAATCAGCAAGAACAAAGAAACTTGAGCATACAGGGTAGAAAACATAGTATATCATTGCAACATAATAACTAAAAAATGATATATCTATATTGGCGAGTGTAGTGGAACAAGGGGGACCTCGGAGCAAAACCATCTAACAAGTTTTACAGAGAAGACTGATAGATATCTAAAAATGAAATCAATCCGAAAAAAAAAAAAAAAAAAAGCAGAAACAAATGTCTAAATGCTTCCAAAAAGATATCTATGTTGTTTTTACAATGAGTCTTAATTACTTGCATGCTGGAGAACAAACTAGTAAAGTCTAAGACAATACACAGAATGTTAATAATTAGACAAAATGTCGGGGTGGATAAAATACCTTACTAAGGAACTTCTTTTGATAGCGATATCCCTGTTAAAAAAAGTTCCCAGAACCATTTTATCAGTTCAAATTGTGACCCAAGTACAGTATAGAATTATACAATTGTCCGGTGATTACCTTGTCAGTTCCATAAAGATAATCACAATATGTGAAAACTGAAGCAAAGTTGCTCTGGCTTTGTCCTCCAACATAATGATGGTAATCATGGTACTCAGCGCCACCATAAAATGGAATATACTTTGTGGGCATCCAGGGGAAGTCATACCTGCAGAAGAAGATACAAACTATAACATGCTGTACGGCCACAGTACTTGAAGATATACAACAAACATATGAGAGAAATATATGTGAAAACCACAACATTCAATGCATCTATGATTTGAACGTCTTGTAAATTCAATAAATAAATACCACCAAAGTTTCTTCAAATCATATGCATAACTGCGTACAAAGAGAATTTGTCATCGAAATTTAGAAAAGAAACTAAAAAGAGTTTTCAATAGTCTGAAGGGAGGCAAAGATATTCTCATAAAAGCATTATACCAAACCATATTAATTTATTTCAAAACCACACTACTCTAGGTTTCAAAATGAGGAACTATCTACCGATGCATTTCTCATCTTGTCGTTGTAAGAATTTCTCACATAACTCCTAAATAAATATTTTAGTCATACAAATGCACAGCTGTAGGACATGTAGTTTCAACTGCACAGATATGCGTGGTGTGCCTTTAGTCTTGTTAGACAACCTCTGAAATTATCCCTTAAAAATTACCTTCCTTTACAAAACCCCTGTAGTCATTGATTTTTCCGTACTTGCACAAGTACATCTCTTGTTTCTCAACCTTACACAGGTCAATATGTAGGAATTTATTTAATGAACTTTTCTTCATGAACATCAGCCAATATTTGTAAGGACATCGTCAACTAGAAACCCATGCAGTAACTTGGCAATGAAGTTGGAAACAATGCAGAAAGAAGGCAAAAATGGAAGTGGATTAAAAATAGATGAAAAAAATATGAATTATGAACACACTTCCACCAAAAAAGTGTTCAAACCTTAAGTAATTTACTAATCATAACACAAATTAACTTATGGATACCTTAACTTATACTAAGCCAGCCATAAACATGAATCGTTACGAAATCCTAAAACATAGCAAAATAAAAAGAAAAGCAAGAACATTGACTTGATGTGAAAGAAGATGATACAACATAGCCTTTCAAGAAAAAGATTTCTAACAGTATGTCAAATTTCAGCTCATTTCAACCAAATTTTATCACTTGATCTTATAAAAGTAATTTGATTGGGCACTTTCTTTGTGTCATAATTAACAGTAACTTATTCACCAAAACAAAACACAACTAAGAGAGAGAACAAAAGATAATAGTAAAGTTGAAAGGTAAAGGGCACCGAACAACTTGGTCATCATCAACAAAAAGTAAGCCACGAATAAAGATACTTCAAACCTTAATTACTACTGTACTAGAATTCCACTAAAAAGAAAATAAATCACGATAAACTAAAGCAGAAAAGGGCATGCGTACCCGCTATGTGTTTCAATCGCCTCAACCTGCCGCAAAGCAATCCACAACCAGAATGTTATTATATGCCCAGGAACCATCGCCGGACCAAGAAAAGATGGAATCCCAAGGACCAAAATCTCAGCCCAATGTGCATATGGCGCAGCAAATCCAATAGGAGCACTGTACTCATGGTGAACACGGTGAATTTTTTCGTAGCCCCATTTATTATGGAGAAATCTGTGGATCCAGTAATTGGTATAATCTTCTACCAAGAAATACACTAGCAGTTGAAGGAAAATCTCCCTTCCTGATGGCAATGGCAAACCAGCTCGAATCCCGATCATCTGTAATCAAGAACAAAAACCCCAAATCACTAAATTTTCATACAATTTCTTAGGAGATGCTGAAAAAAATCAGGAATGATTAGTAAAATCCCATATTCCCATTGATGCTTAAAAAAAAATAATAATAACCCAGAAATTCAAAACGAGAGCAGCATCATTCAATAAAAGCAAAACAATAAATGCCCACCTAAGTTTGTGTAAGTTATAAACACTACAAATCTGATTATACAATCCATAATTCAAAACGATTATCCACTGAACTGCATAAGATACATAAACCTTTTACAATACTTCAAAACATCCATTCAAGTCTCACAATTTACCAAAACCACGCAAATCTAAAACACATATTCTAATAATTATCTAATAGAACATGGAAATATAAACAAAAAATAACACCCACAAACCCCATTTGAGAGAAACAGCTAAAGCTAAAAACTTAGCAAAAACAAATCACATTCAATAAATTATAAAAAATTCACAACAATTCCCAAAAAATTACAGGAACCCAGAATTTGTCTAAAATAAAAATAAAAGTATTACCTTAATCGAAGGATAAGAGACGAGTTGAAGAGGTCCTACAATGAAGAAAAACATGCTCATGACATCCTTGTAACATCGAAACATTTCAGACGAAGACATCCTAACCTTAGGCTGAATCTTGTATTTATCGAAATTGTTAGATCGCATGAGTTCGATGAAAACCATAGGGAGGGGCACGACAGAGAAGATAACAAACAGGAACAGAATGTTGTGGCAGTAGAGAAAGTAATCCGATTTGTCCGCCGAGTACTTGTACCACAATGTCTCCGCCGTCGTCAGGTTCCGACCAAGCGCCGATACCGCTTCCTCCAGGCTCGCGTAAGGCAGCATTTTTATTTTATTTTGGCGATTAATTAGTTGCACGTTGTGGAGGCGGCGGCGGCGGCGCGTGGTGTAGGTGAAGAGTCTAGAAAGAGAGAGAGAGAGACCGAAGAGAGAAAGATAGTGAGCGATTTGTATTTGCTGCGCTGGCAGTGTGGACGTGTTTGTTACAAATATGCGGGAATTTTGAAACCAGAGGTAACTGGACAAACCACCCACATTATGTCTTCTTATGCTGCACTTGCCCTTTTTATTGTTAATCACTTCGATTTTTTATTTTTTTTTTCAAATCAAATTTCTTACATAATTTGTTGACGTCATTGTCTCAAATGCTCATTTTCTCTTTAATTCAATAGTTAAATCGTTGAAATCAATTAAAAAATAAAATCAAAATTTTAAATTGATATAATTTGATCTGAAAAAATATATTAGAATCTATAGAAATCTGTTAATATAAAATACTGTATGCTTCAAGATTGGAATATGTCGATATTAAACACTATATACACGACAGGTAAAAATATATTCACACTACTTGTAAGTGTATACCAATTTTCTTAACCAAAAAAACTATTTATAATGTGGTGATTCAAACACAAGATATTATTATACTAAATGGGTTTTATTTACCGTATAGCAACACTATTTGAGTTTATGTAGGGTGTGGTCTATTTCTCAAATTATAGTATATTTTTACATGATAATATGTTTTTGAAAGTATATGATTAATCTATACTAAAGTATGAAATATAATAAAAAAATATATAAATAGAAATCAAAATTATTTATCCATTTGTAGGATTTGAACCGTTAATTTGAGACTCATTTGTTCAAGTTTTGAAAATAAAATTAAAATTACTCTTAAAATTAAAATTACTTATCCAATAAAATCATAACTATTTAATGTTTAGTTGATATGAGTTATAAACATTGTAAAGATGGTCTTTTACTTTAAAAAGATCCGTTTGACAGTTATTTTATAGGGTAAATTACACTGAACCCCTTGAGGTTTAGGTAAGTTACACTTAGGTGGAAACTTTTCTTTATTATACACTAACACCCCCAAAACTTAAATTTAACTTTTAATATGCCTAAAATGCCCCTAGTAATATTATTTTATACTTTGTTTTTTTTACCTTTTAACCAAAAACTTTATAAACTTTAATAAAAATAAAAAACTAAATAAAAATATGATTCATTAAATAAATAAATAGTTTAAAAAATTAAATAAATAAATAGTTTAAAACAATTAAAAATAATAAATAGTTTAAAAAAATTAAAAAAAAATAAATAGTTTAAATAAATAAAATAAATAAATAGTTTAAAAAATAAATAGTTTAAACAAAATAAAATAAATAAATAGTTTTTAAAAATAAAATAAATAAATAGTTTTTAAAAATAAAAAAAATAAATAATTTTTGAACAAATAAACAAATAGTTTTAAATATAAATAAATAAATGAAAAAAATGGAAAAAAACATTAAATTTTTTAAGGATGTCCATTAATAGGGACAAGAAAAACTCTAAATATCCAAACGTTTATGGTAAAGATGATGGTGAAAGAAGCTTCAAGGTTCCCAACACTCCTTGGAAATTTAGAGCTTATCTTGTCCCTATTAATGAATATTCTTAAAAATTAATGTTTTTAATTTTTTCATTTATTTTTTAAACTATTTATTTATTTATTTAAAACTATTTATTTCTTTGATTTTTTAATACTTTTTTATTTAATTTTTTCATTATTTATTTACTTAATTTTTTTAAACTATTTATTTATTTAATTTTTTTAAATCATTTATTTATATAATTTTTTAAAACTATTTATTTATTTATTTTTTTAAAACTATTTATTTATTTAATGAATCATATTTTTATTTAGTTTTTTATTTTATTAAAGTTTATAAAGTTTTTGGTTAAAAGATATAAAAAAGTATAAAATAATATAAGTAGGGGCATTTTAGGTATTTTAAAAGTCAAATTTAAGTTTTGGGGGCGTTAGTATATAATAAAGAAACTTTTCCATCTAAATGTAATTTGTCCAAACCTCAAGGGTTCAGTGTAATTTACCCTATTTTATATGTTGATTCAATAATTATTTAAAATCTGAATTTATTTATCTAAAATATGTGTTTATCTATCAAGGAGAAAATAAAAAAGGGAAGGGAGGTCAAACTTTTACCAACCTACGAGGCTACGACAATCCACATTTTGCAACGCGTTTCAAGTCAGTCACTCATCCAATAGTGATTGGTACGCCTAATTCTGTGGCTATTGGAGAGTCGTCTGCTAATTTGGGTTATTACAAATATATTGAGATTTTTCAAAGGCTAATCTCATTAAAGTCATTACTACTTTTTTTTTTAATGAAATATCACAATTTTAAACATTTTTGTAGTAATAGTAACTTCAGTCCCTCATATTGTTTTTAAAATTTATCATTTTAATCCTTTTGACTAATTTACAAACGGTCAACTATAACAGAACTTATTAAAATACAATTTTACCCCTATATAATTTAATTAAGCTCAAATGATGATTTTATCCTTTAACTTATTACAATATTACATCTTAAATATTTGCTTGTATTGTCCAAAATATCCTCAAATATTATCGGATTTTTACATATTTACTAATATATATATTAGATAATTTTCACCTCAGTGCGCACTGATACATATATATATATATATATATATCAGTACGTTGCATATGTACCATTAGATTCAATTGCTTTGACCCAGTCTGTATGCACTTGTCAATGTTTATCCATAATCTATGGCACACATGTAATGCACTGATGTATTTTATATCAGTATGCACTGATGAGAAAATGATTATATATATAGGTAGGATCCATAGCCCTATTTTTTTACACATGATTTGACACACTTTTGTATCCATTAGATCATAGTTGTTTAAATGGTCCAGATTTAATGGTCATTAATTCACTTTCCTATTTTCTATTAATATTTGTATTTTTCTCTCACCTAAAATTTAATGTTTCATTTCATTATCTCTCCTCATTTAAATTTCCTCTATCATCTCTTATCTTTTATTTTTCTTTTACATCTCAAGTCTCAAAAATTAAACTTTTTTTTAGCAAACAACAGACAATAACAAGTTTATTATTTCAATTGTTTTTCTCTTTTCACTTTGATTTTTTTTAATGTACAAGTGTTTCCATTTATCACTTTATCTATTTATCAAATGATAATGTTATCTAAATTTATAATAAAAATATTTCATAATATTATATTAAAATTTAATTATAATGAAAATAAATCTAGATTTTTAAATGATAAATTTAATCGATAAAAAAGCTTACATAAACTACAATCAATATTCCAATTAAGTTTATGTTATAATAGAAATTAGAACTTGTTCAATATTCACAAAATCCAAGAAAAAAAACTAACAAAATTATAACATGTAGGACTTTCAATTCTTTTTTTTTTTTTTTTGACATTTTGATAAGGGTGAAATATTAAAGAAATATAAAGAAAGAAGAAAGGGAAAAAAAGATTTAAGATAGTGAGGAAAGAAGTCACGTAGAGAATGAGGGAGGACAAAAAAGGAAAGATTAAAAATAAATGCGGAAAGATGACATTAAAATTTAGAAAAGAGGATAGAGAAAATAGGAAATAAATAAAAACATTAATGAAAGAAAGAGAAAGAAGATTATGAAGTATTAAATCTGGATCATTCAAACATCTATGATATAATGGACATAAAAGTGTGTCAAGTTCTGTGTAAGAAAATGGGGTCATGGATCTTGCCCTATATATATATATATATATAAAATCATTCTTCTATCAGTTCGTCTGATATAAATATATCAGTTCCTTAAATCTGGACTATAGATTATGGAGAAATTTTGACAAGTGCATTCACACTCGGCCAAAACAATTAAATCTAATAACTCAGATTTAAGAAACTGATATATTTTAAATTAAAACGAACTGACAGGAGAAAGATTATATATATATATATATATATAATAATAACATAAAAAATTCTTCACTAAAAATAAAATATAAAAATTATTATTAACTAAACAAAAACAATTGTAGTATTGCACGACTAAACTAATCTTATTGTCAAAACTATTTTGATAGTAAATATTAAATTTATTAATTAAAAATATTAAATCGAATCTTTAAAACGTATTAGAAAACTGGAGGTGAAAGCGCGTCCTCCACTTTTTCTCTTTTTTTTAAACGTTTTTTCTTGGTTTTTAAACTTGCATTTTTAGTTTATATCTTTTATAATTATATACATTTAACAATTAAATGATAACATTAAAAAAAAAACCAAAAAAAATGAAACAAAATAAACAAAAAAACCAGAGATCTCCACCCGCCATCACACCATCACCAATTCCATGCCCATCTCCAGCACCATCAACAACTACATCTCTAACTCAATCTCCATGTGCAACTTCATTCCATCTCCAAATTCATAATAAAAATCAAGAACATTAACCTATCAAAGCAAAATAAAATAATAAATACAAAATAATAATTATTGATTTGGAGATTTAGAAACCATAGAAGGGAAGGGGATTTTGAATCCATAGAAGAAAAGATATTTTGAATCCATAGAAGAAAAGATATTTTGAATCCATAGAAGATAAGAGATTTTGGATTCATGAATAAAAAAAACGGAGATGTAATGGGAGAAGAAGATTGAAGCTTGTGGGAGATTGTGGTGCGATCTCCCATGTTTATTTAGACTTTTTTTTAAAAAAAAAATTCATTTATTTAACATTTTAAAACAATTAAATTTTGATTTTTTTTTTACAAGTGGTCCCTTTTTTTTTTCAAGTGACATATTTTAATTCGAAAATACCCTTAACATCTATAGTCAAAATTAACGGTTGACTAACAGATGGACTAAAGTGATGTATTTTCAAAAAATGAGGGATTAGAGTTACTAATATGATAAAGACGTTTAAAAAGTGTGACATTTCATGAAAAGTAAGGACTTTAGTGATATTACCCATTTTTTAAAAAACAATTAAGTAATAAGCAAACTCAACTGATATATATATATATATATATATATATATATATATATATATAGAGAGAGAGAGAGAGAGAGAGAGAGAGAGAGAGAGAAATTTTCAAGTCAGTACGCACTGATATAACTCCATCAGTGCGTTGGATGTGGACCATTAGATTTACATACTTTGACTCAAAATGTATACTGTTCTTTTCTGGACTAAAGTTACTAATATGACAAACACGTTTAAAAATGTGACATTTCATGAAAAAGTAAGGATTTTAGTGATATTACCCCATTTCTAAAAAACAATTAAGTAATAAGCAGACTCAACTGATTTTCAAGTCAGTACGAACTGAAATAACTTCATCAGTGCGTTAGATGTGGACTATTAGATTTACATACTTTGACTCAAAATGTATGCACTTGTCAAAATGTATACTGTCATTTTTTCCTCAATGCGCACTGATATAATTTATACCAGTACGTTGCATGTGGACCATTGATTATGGAGAAGTTTTGACAAATGCATACATTTTGAGTCAAAATATGTAAATCTAATGATCCACATCCAATGCACCGATAAAGTTATATTAGTGCGTACTAGACATGACGCCAGTTTGGTTCGAACAGGCGAACCGAACTGGAACCGCCATCGAAAAACCAGAACCGAAACCGGTACCGGGGCGGTTCCGGTTTAGGTTCCAAATTTTGAGGAACCGGCCGGTTCGAACCGGACTGAACCGGCGGTTCCAGTTCCAGTTTGAACCGGCCGGTTCCAACATATATATATATATATATATTTTTTATTTTTTTTAAACCCTAACTTACCACTATAAAAACCACTTCTTCAAAGTTCTTCACTTCTTCTTCATTCACCTTCCCTTCAGCGCTGCCCAACATTCTCTTCACCAAACACCTTCTCTCTTTACAACCCAGCTTTGACTTCTCTCTACACCATCCATGTTTATATTCGAGAGAGAGAGAGTGAGAGACGAGATCGAGATGAGATCGGGACGAGATCGAGATGAGATCGGGACGAGATCGAGATGAGATCGAGACGATTGATCGAGAGAGGAGATCGAGACGATCGATCGAGAGAGGAGATCGAGACGATCGATCGAGAGAGGAGATCGAGAGAGGCGAGATCGAGAGAGAGGGAATCTGGTTCAGATGAAGGGTGAGAGAGAACTGACGCCAGTGATTCCGTGAATCGTGATGAGCTGATGTCTGATGATGGCCGATTTAGGGTTGGGTGATTTGATTTTAAGGTTGATTTGTGTATGAGAAGTAGTTTGGTTGATTTCTGTTTGTGATCTGGGTAACTGGGTTTGTTCAGTTCGTTGGGTGACTGATGAGTGATGACTGATGGTGATGAATGAGTTTTTTATGTGTGTTTGTGATATGGGTTTTGACTGATAACTGATGACAGGATGAGTTTTAATTGTTGGTGTACTGTGATATATTCTGATGAAAGTATGAAACCTGATGAAAACTAGTGGTTGGGTTGTTTTTTAAATAAACAAAATTAAAAAATAAAAATCGGTTCTGAACCGTCTGAACCGGTAGAACCGGACCGGAACCGTGGAACCAAAACCGGAACCTCCCTTAGGGAGGTTCCGGTTCTAGTTCTTCCAGAACCGGAACCGGAACCAGCGTCATGTCTAGTGCATACTGACTTGAAAATTTCTATATATATATAGTCATTTTCCTATCAGTGCGCACTGATGGAATTATATAACGATATTGAATGTGAGCCACTCGTTTTACATACTTTAACTTGGTATGTATGCACTTGTCAAAGTATGTAAAACGAGTGGCTCACATTCAATGTCGTTATATAATTCCATCAGTGCGCACTTATGTGAAAATTTTCGTATATATATATATATATATATATGTGTGTGTGTGTGTGTGTGTGTGTGTGTGTGTGTGTGTGTGTGTGTGTGTGTGTGTGTGTGTGTGTGTGTGTGTGTATTTAAGGTGGTGTTTACATAAGTGTGTACTTATGTAAATACATGAGTGCTTTGAACGTGGGTCGTTGGAATCAATTACTTTGACTTAGTTTGACTTAGTCTAAGTCAAAATAATTTTATCAACGACTTACATTCAATATACTCATACAAAATCCATAAATACGCACTTATATAAAAATCATATATATATATAAACATATATATATATATATATATTTATTTATGGTAACCAAAAATGGCTTATATGCCCAACGTCCAAAGCCGTTAAAAATCTTACAAGCCCAGATCAATTTCAATTAACCTGGGTCAACCTGGCTTGCTTCATCAGAAGAGGAGTTTGACGTGGTCATTAGTTCAGTTTGAATCAGCTGTAAGCAGTTTGTTTGAACTAATGAGATCGTGATAAAATCTCATGAAATCCAGGAGAGATTTCAGGGATTCCTCACGACCAACGTCACTTATGGGGTGATCCTATAAATAGATCCTTCTGGTTACAGAGAAGGGATTCTGACTTTTCACTCTCAAAAACGCTTTTTTGCTAAGCTGAAACCATGTCAAAACCATTTCTTCGGCCACCGGACTCTTCTTGCAATATTTTTCTAGTTAATTTCTACCATCAACGCTCAACTCAAGCGCAACCAAGGCTCGAAATCAATCACCAACCCATTCTTTCGTCAGTTTGTTTCTTGTTATTTTTGTTTGGTTTTAATATTTTTGCAGGTTATTTTTGAAGAAGACAAGATATCTGATTCGACCAGTCCAACAAATTGCTTGAGCCTATTTTGATTCGAACCAATCCACTAACCGTAGAACGACCATCTACATATATATATAACAAAATAATGTATCATTTCCATACGACACTTTTTTTGCTATAAAAGAAAATATCAGTTGCTTTAAAAAAATAACATAAGTTGTCACTTTTTGTCCCTTATTCAACAACAAAAAGAACCGCGAACATCGACAAGTTCCTTTCCGGCCTACGACATTGTACATTACTTCCTCAAAAACTTTTACATTCATAGCCGCCCAGCTTCCGGCGATTTACACGAATTCCTCAAATGTTGGCATTTTATGTAAGAGTAATTTCACTAAAGTCCTAACTTTTTATCAAAATTTCACATATTTAAATGTTTTTAACATATTAGCAGCTTAAGTCCCTTATTTTGTTCAAAATAAATCACTTTAGTCTATTTGACCAAAATACTATCTGTCAACTCTAATTATATGTATAACAGTACAATTTTACCATTGTCAAAATAATTTATTGAGTTTTAAAAATAAATAATATTAAAATGGTTTATAAAAATAAATAAACAACAACAATTTATTTTCTAAAAAACGAAAAAAAAAACTAATGGATTATGGAAAATATAAAGTTAAAATAAATAATAAATTGAAATTATTTTCAAAAAATAAAAATTAAAAGTATTTCAAAAAATAAAAAGAAAGTTTTTTTTAAAGTAAATGAATCTCCAACGTTTGATTTGGATCGATCCAATGGTGGAGATCCATTTATTTAAAAAAAAACTCTTTCTTTTTATTTTTTGAAATACTTTCTCTTTTTTTAATTTATGAAAATACTTTCAATTTATTATTTATTTTAACTTTATATTTTCTATAATCCATTAGTTTTTTTTCTTCATGTTTTTAAAATTATTATATATTTTATTTTTTTGAAAATATATTTATGTTGTTAATTTATTTTTATAAACCATTTTAATATTATTTATTTTTAAACTCAATAAATCATTTTGATAAGGGTAAAATTGTATGATAAGGGTAAAATTGTACTTATATATAGTTTGAGTTGATCTTTAGTATTTTGGTCAAATGGTCTAAAGTGATGTATTTAAAAAAAACAAAGGACTTAAGTTGTTAATATGACAAAGACATTCAAATATATAACATTTCACCAAAAAGTAAGGACTTTAATAAAATTACCCTATGTCCAAGGTAAAATATATATGTTTCACACGGTCCAATTCCGACCAAGAAAACTGAAAACCTCAAACAATTTAATGATTCGAAACGCATTGACTCCAAAAACCTGATCAAGAGAATAATATATTTTCTAATGCATATAATTTTATTTATACTGAAAGTATAAAATATAATAAAATAGTTTTGGACCTTTTGGTTTCTTTTTTTAAAAATAAAATAAAATAGTATAGAATTATGTCTGATCGCATTTAAAATGTTATCATGAATCATGAATATATATATATAAACGAAATAGGAAAAATATAAAATAGACATTGGGCTAAATTATATGTCTCTTATGCAATCATAATTATTCAATACGATCTTCGATCTATTTGGAAGGGTATGTATGTTGGATACCAATTTTGTTGGTTTACAAACAAATATTTTAAATTATGTATCTACAAAGATTAAAATTTATAAAATTTAAAAATAAGGAAGGGAATGCTTTGACTTACCAACTACCTGCCACTCGCCCAACAGTGATCAATATGCTTGATCAAAGTGTGTTGTTACAAATATATATAATTAAAATAAAAAAAATAAAAAAACAAGCAGACTCCCGTTTAGTTAATTTTTTTTTATGTTAAACAAAATATACAATGGTAGGTTTATTTCAATGCTACATTTTTTTTTTCCTATTTTTCTTGGAGAAATCACCATTTCTTTTTTCTCCTCACGGTTTAATATATTGTTTTTAATTTGTTCAGATATATTCGTTGACAAACGTATTGCTTTTAGTTTTCCAGATCACTAATATTTGAGAATACTTTAAAAATAGTGCCAGAATATTAAATTTATTGAAGGGTAATTTTGGAATAAAATGGAGTATAGTAAGAAATTATATTAAAAATCAATTTTTTTATTGGAATGTTAAAAGAAAACAGTAGATTGTTAGTAGAAGCTCTTTTTTGTTTAGACTATATTAACTTAAAATCTTGATTTAAATGTTAAAGTCAAAAATTAAAATCAAGATTTTAAGTTGATATAGCATAACATATATATTATTTTATAGAAAAATGTCAAGATGGTAATATAATCACCCTTCTTCAAAAAAATAAAAAAAAAATAATATCGATCACGTAGCAAAAGATTAAAAAACAATGAATAAAAAATTATATTTATTTTTTAAAACAATAAAAGTAATTAAGAAAATACATATAAATTATTTATTTAAAACTAAGTTATAATTTTATACTACTGGGCATATATTATCAAACTTAAAAAGGCTTTTGAAATGGAAAATCACACTGTATACGTATTTGGCATATCAAATTTTGTTGAAGTCATTTTTTTGTTATTGTTAAAATTGGACTGATTTAGGGGAAAACGCATCACAAGCGATCATATGCTGAAAAATCCATATATATTATTCATTCATATAAATAATAAAAAGTAAGACAAACCGGAAAAGCACAAATGCTAAGGGACACATTCCCAATAGAAACAATGGCACGCAAGCCACAAAAAGCTGAAACAGAAAATATAAAAAAACAACGAAAAAGACTCTCGACATATACAGTCATTGCCAGCTAACAAAGAGCAAAAATATGAGGTGTTTAACCACCATAAATCGACATCAAACCCTAAAGCATGCTTAGAAAGAGCGTATGTAACCTGATTCCCTTATCTAAAAATATGAGAAACAAAAAACTCAATTTTCGATATCTGATAGATACAGCATTGCCAAGCCTACCGAATCCGTCAAGGAACCTGCTCAAAACGAGAGGAGAGCAGTTGAACCATATAAGAAGAATCACTCTCAAGCCAGATCTGATGCCACTCATTACGTCAAGCATAATTAATGGTCATCAAGGCTACAAGAAATTCCGTCTCAAACGTAAACACCAGACCAAGAGAAACGGTAAAACAACCCTTCACAAAAAACTTTACAATTACGGAAGATACCCTCATAACCCCCAACATCTGGAGAACTCAAGGTAGCACTATCAGTATTAACTTTGGTCCAACCATGAGCCGGAGACGACCAAATCACATTCTTGATAACTGGGGCCCTAGTTGGATGACCACCACGGAGATCAAACCAACAAAGAATCAAAAGATCATCAACACAATTACGCATACACCTAATTTCCAACTGGTTCGCGTCAGACACTGCACGCCGAACCAAAGACAAAGCAGATTTGAAACCATAGCCTTACTCTCAAAAATCCACTGGTTACGAGTAAATCACTCACTCCAAAGTCCAAGCCACAGCATGAAACGAAACAAAGCTTGTGGCAGGAAACGAGTTTGATTTTGGGCAAATTCAATTGTTCAAGGCTTCAAACTTTAATAATTTTTAGTATGAACTTTTTTTATACATAATTTTCCATTAATTAATTAAAATTTAAATATGTGTACTTAATTATATTTTGACATAAAAATAAAAATATTTCTTAAACAAACATACTCATCCAAGTGTTTATATATTTCAAATGTCTTATAACTAAAATTCTTATTTAAAATAGTATTTAAGTTTCCCCTAAAAACCTTAATACAATTTTGAGAATTTGGTTAAATATCATAACATAATAATAAAAAATATATATTTAAAATCTTCAAAATGTACACCCATCCACGTGGCATATGAAGTATCTCAACCACGCACATGAACGAGTGTGCATGCACTGGTGACAACGTCGACTTCCAGTTTCAGATGCGTGAGGAGTGCGTGAATCCACTCGTTTTGCCTTGGATTCTGCACTGCCACTTCTTCGAGTGCCTAGCCATTACCGTCGTCTTTGTCTACACGTGTGAGTGAAGCACGTGCCTTGATTAAAGAAAAACATTTTGCTAGTCTCATGATTCAACAACTAGCTCTCTATCTCTTTCTATATAAATATACAAAGTTTGTGGATATTGACACTCATAAAATTTATTAGTAGATCCATCTTTATAAATACAACTATATCTAAAATTTTAAGAAATAAAGAGTTGTGCTATTGGCACACCCCTTACTGATCTATTCATGCATCACTTTTGAAATTTTAATTTAATTAAATAAAATTAAATGTTTTTATTAAATTTTTTGGTTTATTTCCAAAACTACTCATTTTACTTATTTTTCAAACTTAATACATACCATATATGATTTCTCTATCTCTTATCTATGTATCTGTATATATCTCTCTTACCTCTATTGATTGATTTATTTTTTTTATTCTTGTTTCTTTTTTTTATAGTTTTTTTTTTCTTCTTATTTCATGATGGAAACGAAAAAATTAAAAATAACAGGGTACTTCAACACGACGACAACTTAATATCATTTTACAGAAAAAATAAACTTCAAACTTATTTCCAGAGAATGAATTGTTTCCAGATGCTTGCTATCATTGTAAGACAATTCTTGTTTTATGTCATTCACAGACAATTCTTCAAGATGTTTGATATCGTTCTTAGACAATTCTTCTATATTTTTGATATCGTTCTCAAACTCTTTCATAATATTTAAGATGTATGAAAGAAGCAGATTTTAGGGTTTAAGAGTTAATTTTTTTTTTTTTGAAGAAACATATTACTGAGTTTTTTTTTTTTGGAAAAGGAATATGAGATTTTAATAGATTTACTTTGTAGAAGATTTCTTTCTTAAATTGTATGTCTCTTTAGGTAATTTTGATAAAGGAAAAAAAAAAGAATATTATATAATTAAAAAAGTGGGTCATGAATAGATCAGTAGGGGGTGTGTCAATAGCACCACTCAAAATAAATATTATTATAAGCACCAATCATAATGCCAATAGTACCCTCATTGAAATGAATATATTAATTTTGATACATATTATTTATAAATACTGTTAAATTATTATCACACCCAATTTATAAAAAAAAATCATATTGTTTTTGGAATCAAATCATCTTTTACTGATGTTCCGATTTAATTTTGGAAATATCTCGAATGTATGAGTCTTATGAAAAGGAATATGTGGAGCCAAATTGTATACGAGGCCAAGATATTTTCAATATGGAATTATCTTATTAATTTATATGGCTATCGTTAGAAAGAACTTATTGATATCTACGACTTATTTTTTTTAAAAAAAAACTTGATGATATCTACAGCTATCGTTAAAAACAAAAATGTTAATCGATAGAGTTCATAACTATATATAAAAGACAGACAAAAACAATATGAAAATCATGTGATGACGAGAAAATTTGATACGTGAAATAAAATTAGAGTTTAATTAGGGTTTATCATAAAAATTGAGGTTTATCATACATTAGGGCTTGTAATAGGATTTTTTTAAAAGGTAACTTTTTTTTAATAAAGAAATATAGGTAAGGATATTTGTATAATTAATGAGTGTAAATAATATTTGATTTATTTTTAATTAAAGTAATTTGTTTTTATTGGTAAATTTCTATTGAGATATTTTTAAAATTAATTTTTTTTAATATGATGTTGATGTACTTATAAGTTTTATGAGTGTCAATATCGGTACCCCTATATATATATGAACCGATAATAGAAAAATTGTATATATATATATATATATATATATATATATATATGAAAATTTCCTCATTGGTGCGCACTGATATAAAATACATCAGTGCATTGTATGTGGACCATAAATTATAGATAAACACTGATAAATGCATACAAATTGGGTCAAAGTAATTGAATCTAATGGTCCATATACAAGGCACTGATATATATTTATATATTTAACGGTACACGATGAGGAGAAATGTTTCATATATATTAATAAAATTTTAGAAATTTATCAAACCGATTGAGGATTTAATTTTAAATATGAGATGTAAAATTAACATTTTTATTATTTATTTAATTTCAAAATTTTATCCACAGTTTCATTTTCATTACAAACAATAATTTTATAAAGTTTTTGATAGATTGGGAAATATTTTATGAAATGAGCATTATTTAAAAAAGACACATTGATTTTAATAAAATGTAGACGTTAGGCTTTTATGTTAGATGCATCTAACCATGAAATGTTATTTGCTTTTATCTATTTGTTTTGCACAAGGAATATTAAAAAATGTTTATGGGATTGACATTGACTTAATGGTTATTATTTATATATATTTTTATATTTTTTTTGATAAAATATAGGGTAAATTACACTGAACCCCTTGAGGTTTAGGTAAGTTACACTTAGGGAAAAGTTTCTTTATTACACTAACACTCCCAAAACTGAAATTTAACTTTTAATATGCCTAAAATGCCCCTAGTTATATTATTTTATACTTTATTTTTTTCACCTTTTAACCAAAAACTTTATAAACTTTAATAGAAATTAAATAAATAAATAGTTTTAAAAAATTAAAAAAAATAAATAGTTTAAAAAAATAAAATAAATAAATAGTTTAAAAAAATAAATAAATAAATAGTTTTAAAAAAATAAAAAGATAAATAGTTTAAATAAATAAAATAAATAAATAGTTTTAAAAATATATATATATAGTTTTTAAAAATAAAATAAATATATAGTTTTTAAAAATAAAATAAATATATAGTTTTTAAAATAAAATAAATAAATAGTTTTTAAAAATAAAATAAATAAATACTTTAAACAAATAAATAAATAGTTTTAAAATATAAATAAATAAATGAAAAAAATTCAAAAAACATTAAATTTTTAAGGATGTCCATTAACAGGAACAAGAAAAACTCTAAATATCCAAACTTTTATGGTAAAGATGATGGTGAGAGAAGCTTTAAGGTTCCCAACACTCATTGGAAATTTAGAACTTCTCTTGTCCCTATTAATGAATATTCTTAAAAATTAATGTTTTTAATTTTTTCATTTATTTTTTAAACTATTTATTTATTTATTTAAAACTATTTATTTCTTTGATTTTTTAATACATTTTTATTTAATTTTTTCATTATTTATTTACTTAATTTTTTAAACTATTTATTTATTTAATTTTTTTAAACCATTTATTTATTTAATTTTTTAAAACTATCTACTTATTTAATTTTTTAAAACTATTTATTTATTTAATTTTTTAAAACTATTTATTTATTTAATTTTTTAAAACTATTTATTTATTTAATGAATCATATTTTTATTTAGTTTTTTATTTTTATTAAAGTTTATAAAGTTTTTGGTTAAAATGTAAAAAAAAAGTATAAAATAATATAACTAGGGGCATTTTAGGCATTTTAAAAGTCAAATTTAAGTTTTAGGGGTGTTAGTGTATAATAAAGAAACTTTTCCATCTAAGTGTAACTTGCCTAAACCTCAAGGGGTTCAGTGTAATTTACCCTAAAATATAATGTCAAGTATTATAAAATGAAATAAAATATTTTAGACTTTCAAATAGAAAAGTGGAAATTTGATACTCTCTGATGTAAATTTTGAAATAGTAATTGAACCAATAAACTACATATGATTATGATCTGCACAAGTGAAATTCAATTAATATACCATATGCATGCTGAGAATATTGTAGATCCATCACCCCATACCTTTTTTTCCCCGCAACGTAATTGATTTCTTAAATTTAGTTCATTATAATTTTTTAATTTAATTTATTTTACTTAATCAGACATATGATATTATCATACTTAATGACTACTCTCTTCACTCAACCATATTAGAATGTGGTTATTTTAGTTTATCTTTTAAAAATAAGATCGAATAATATCTCATACAATTCTATAATTGCTATGTGACAAATAACCTTCTTGTACCAATATAAGGCAATATGACCTATTTATACAAACATAGCTGTATTATATTATAGAGAAATAATCATTCTCGTCCTTGTAGTTTTTTATATTCTCCACTTTCTCCCCTCTAGTTTCAACATTCTCTATTTTTCCGATGTAATCGTGTATCTATATTTATATGGTGAGATTGGGTTGCATACTTGCATTTGTACATAAGAGGGAGGGAAATGGAGAATATTGGAATGGAGAATAGTGAAAACTACAAGGGCCAACATGATTATTACCCTGTATTATATGATTAGTTACCATAAATAAGAAAGAAAAAAAAAAGCTGGAGTGGGTAGATTAGTAGATAAAGATGAAAAAAAATATTGGAGATCTTAGGTGCGGTGGATGCACATGCATTTCCATCTTGAGATCATGCCACGTGGAAAACATGCCACATGGCACGATCTCAATGGAAGAACCATGTTGCATGATCATCCCATATATGCACTCAAGTTTTGCCCAAAAAAGTTGTTCTTGTACAGAAGAAAGAATAGAAAAGCAATTGATTCTGTGGGATTTGCTACTGGAAATGACTTCGAGAATGGATTGATGAAGAAATTGTGATGATTATAACTGCACACAGAATGTGAAAAGGCATCATGTTACTTAACAGTGCCATTGAGCTGGGTCAAAGAAACTATATATGTATATACCAAATCGTCAAGAGTCAAGATTATGGTCACTTTTTAATAATTGTACCTTGCATGTATCACCAATTTAATTTTACATAAAGGAGACTATGAGATCAATGTCACCCAAAAAAGTGAAAAAAAGAATTGTTAGAGTGCATCATTTACATGTGCAATCCAGAGCAGTATGCACTATTTATTCCCTTCAATTTTTTTTTTCTTTTTGCTGTTTTTTGGCAATATGGGTTCAACAATATTATCTTTTTTGAATATTCAAAAGATCTGTGTATATAAAAGAAATATTCTTAAATAATCTTGATTATATGTCAATTCACTCTTATTATATAACCAATAACCTGATATGAGTGTGAGATGTAAAATGAGCTTCCGATCACATGCTGTATCAATATTACTGTATGTGGATCCACTCATTTATTTCAGCATGCACAGCTTTGTTATTTGGTTCAAAATCACAATTTGGAATTATTTGCATTCAAATGTAAAAAGAAACAAAAGAGGATTTTGGATTGATAACGTGACGTGGGAAAAGGGAGGCAATTATCACAAGTTCACAACTATAGCATGGTAAGTTGATGAAGTTAATTGCAAATTTGCAATCAACTTTTGTAATTTTCTTTTCATAATCACTTCTTTCACGCTAATACTTTCACTTTGACCCATCAATCAATCAATTCCAATCATGATTTCGGCGTATTATGCTTCATAAACCTATTAACTAATAATTATCACTACAAAGCCTATTTTTTTTTAACAATACATTTACAGGTCATCTTATGTAAATCTATATAGCGATAGGGTTGAATTTCACTTTGATCCATTATATCATTATATCACAGGGTATGTACTGCTTTCTGTATTTGTGTTGGTTGGTCTGGTTAGAACCCAATCAAATATATGTAAAAACTGATTGAAAATGATCATAAGTTTAATTGGTTTCTTTTTAACTAATATGTAGAGTAGAAACGATTCGAATATGGGATATTATCGGATTGAATGGATACTTTTAATTATATCAAGTCATATCTCAATCATATCAAGTCATATCAAAAGACGGTAACATATATTTAATTATTTTTGGTTCTGTTTCCTAATGTCTAACATATGTTCATAGTAAAAAATGTCAAGATGAAGAATGATAAAGGCAAAGTAAGTAGTGATTTTAACCGGAGCAGTGAAAAAGGGATGATAAGTATCAAAATGTAATCATAAAAATAAAAATTGTGGATCATCAGGTGGAGCAAAGCTCAACTTTTTAAAGGCTGCTGCTGCTGATGATGATGATCGGGCGGCCCCAGCATAATTTATGATGAGCGGCGATGATGATATGAAAGTGATGGATACAAATGATTTGATGCGTTGACTATCGTACTGGAAAAGTCCCTACTTGCTCTGCAGCCTTGGACTTGCAATATATTTGTCGCATTATGTTTGCTGTTACCAGCATGACAAAAGCATGCGTGCTCTCAATTGCTATGGCCTCCATGGCTCTATAGCTACTATTGATATTCATGCTTCTTACTTCTTACTTCTTACTTGCTTCTTTCCAAATCCCAAGAGTGGCGTGTACGTTGTAACAATGAGAATCTCATTATTATTGGTTTTCATTTAATGTCCAAGACTCCAAGTTTCATGAGTATTTGTTTTGCTTTTCAGGTTAAGGTGTTAGTAAACTTGTACGCGGAAGCAATATACTGCAACTAAAGTAGAGATTTGAGAAAACGTAATTTTACGTGGTAAAACCCTCAATTTAATCTGAGGGAAACATCCACGGAGAAAGACTGAAGGACTTTATTAGACCAAAAAGATTACAACCTCTCTCTCTAATATTTTAGTAGAGAACTACAACCTTTACAAGGAAAGAACAAAAGATAGAAGAAGAAAACTATTGCTTGGGATGATTTTGGAGTGAAAAACTCCAACCTATTTATAGTTGGAGTAGATGACAATTTTGTAATTTAATTAAGAGAAATGTGTGGCTCACATTTCTTCTTTTCCACCATCAACTCTCAACCACAATTTCCATATCTACAAAATGAATGGTTAGGAATAATTCAAGCATTTTGAGCTTTGATGGGCCTTAACTGGTTTGGGCTTGAAAGTGGCTTCACTATTTCTTCATTCTCCCACTTGAAGTCATCTTTCATGGTCCATCATTCCCTCTAATCTTTGCACAAATTCCTGCTGCTTACGTTTCTGCTAGACCATAGGAGGATCTACACCATATAAATTTGTCAGTATTGATAGGTTTGGTCATTACATCTGCTAGATTCTTCATGGTGTGTATCTTTTGCATATCCACACTACCGTCTTCCACTACTTCCCGAACAAAATGATATTGAACTCCTATGTGCTTAGTTCTGGAATAGAAAGCTGGATTTCTTGCGATATGCAAGGCACTCTGACTGTCACAAAACAAAATAATCTTCTCTTGTTTGTGCCCGAGTTCCTCCATTAGCCTTTAATCCAAACTGCTTCCTTACAAGCTTGTGTAGCTGCCATGTATTCTGCCTCAGTTGTAGATAGAGCCACAACTGTTTGTAATTTGGAAATCCAGCTCACAGCTCCTCCTGCAATTGTAACCACATAGCCGGTGGTAGATTTCCTTTTATCGAGATCTCCAGCAAAATCAGAATCCACATAACCCCTGACAGTAAATTCCAATCCTCCGTAACACAATGCAACATCTGAGGTTCCTCTGATGTATCTCAGAATCCTCTTCATAGCATTCCAATGCTCTATACCAGGGTTCGCCATGTGTCGACTAACCGCTCACACTGCTTGTGCAATGTCTGGTCTTGTACATATCATAGCGAACATCAAACTTCCCACTGCTGATGCATATGGCACTCGAGACATCTCTTTCCTCTCTGCTTCATTGCTAGGACTCATACTTGAGGATAATTTGAAGTTAACAGGAAATGGGGTAGAAATTGGCTTACTATCTTGCATGTTGAAGCATCGCAAGATTTTCTTCAAATAATTATTTTGATAAAGCCAAATCTTCCTGTTACTTCTGTCTCGGTGAATTTGCTTGTTTGCTGGTCCCAAATCCTTCATATCAAACTCCCTAGCCAATTGTGCCTTTAATTCTTGGACTCCATCTTTGTTGGGGCCCGCTATTAACATATCGTCCACGTACAATAACAGGATAATGAACTCATTATCTTCTTCAACCCTTTTGTAATACGCACAATGGTCTGAACTAGGTCTATTGTACCCAAGGCTCATGATATAGGAATCAAATCTCTTGTACCAACACCTCGGCGCATGTTTGAGACCGTACAGAGATTAGCTCAACTTGCAAACCAAGTTCTCTTTGCCTGATTCGACAAAACCTTCTGGTTGAAACATATAAATCTCTTCTTCAAGTTCTCCATGAAGAAAAGCTGTTTTCACATCTAGCTGCTCTAGATGTAGGTCAAATGTAGCACACATTGCCAAGACTACTTTAACTGTTGTGAGTCTAACAACAGGTGAAAATATTTCATTGAAGTCAATACCCTCTTTTTGAGCATATCCTTTTACCACCAATCTTGCGCGATACCGCTCCACTTGGTCATTACTATCTCGTTTGATCTTATAGACCCACTTGTTTCCGATGGCCTTCCTTTCTTGTGGTAGCTTAACAAGATTTCATGTCTTATTCTTATGTAAGGCTTCAATCTCCTCCTCCATTGCTGTCATCCATAGGGATACATCCGAACTTTTAGTAGCTTCATGGAAAGTTGATGGCTCTCCATCCTCTGTTAAAAAACAGTATGCTATATTGCTCTCAGTAACATAATCTAAGTGCCAAACCAGTGGTATTCCCTCATGAGTTGACCGACGAATTTCAGAAGCCTCGGGCTCGACTGGTTCTTCTTCTTTGTGCTCTGGTGCTATTTCAGAAGAATTTGAATCTTCAAGATCCTGAATATTTTCCACCTGAACTTTTGCAGTCTCTGGATTTTTCTTCGAAGTGCTATCATCTCTTTTCTCTTGCAGTTTGCCTTATGCAAATATCACATCTCTGCTGATGACAACCTTGTGGGTAGTGGGATCCCACAAGCGATACCCCTTAACTCCATCAACATACCCTAAGAATATACATTTCCTGGATTTTGGATCCAGCTTTGTTCTTTCTTGGGCGTTGTACATTACGTACACATGACTTCCAAATGTATGAAGGTGTGAATAGTCAACTGGTTTCCCGGTCCACATCTCCATCGGTGTCTTCAAATCGATTGTCGTTGAAGGTGATAGATTTATCACATAACAGGCGGTTTTGACTGCTTCTGCCCAAAATGTATTGGGTAGACCTGTTGTCCTCAACATTGCTCTCGTCTTGTCCAACAAGGTTCTGTTCATCCGCTCTGCCACACCGTTTTGTTGAGGGGTGTGCAGTACCGTGAGCTGTCTCTTAATGCCTTCTTGTTGGCAGAAAACATTAAAGTCCTCACTTGTAAATTCTCTTTCATTGTCCGTCCTCAAACAATTGATCTTTTTTTCAGATTCAAGTTCTATCCGTGCTTTAAAGGCTTTAAATACTCCAAACACATCTGACTTTCTCTTGATCGGGTATACCCAACATCTCCTAGAGTAGTCATCAATGAAAGTCACCATGTACTTTGCTCATCCTAGGGATATATATGGTGATTCCCAAATATCAGAATGAATCAAGTCTAGAATGCATTTGCTACTAGCAGTAGAACTACTAAACTTCAATCTATATTGCTTACTTGTAACACAATGCTCATAGAATGGAAGATTTACTGTTTTGAGCCCATGAAGCAAATTCTGATCGGAGAGGATCTTCAAACCTCGTTCCGACATATGGCCTAGTTTGCGATGCCACATTTTCGTTGACTATTCTCCATGGTTGGTTCATGCAACACATGAATCTGCTTCCTGAAATGTTTCTCCATTGAGCATGTATATATTTGAAGTGATCTTTTCTGCCTTCATGACCACAAGCGCGCCTCTGACAATTTTCAAGATCCCAATTTCTATTTGGGTCTTGCATCCAAGATCATCTAATTGTCCTAAAGACAATAGGTTCTTCTTTAGGCCCTTTACATGTCGTACCTCCTGAATGGTACGAATTGTCCCATCATGCAGCTTTATCTTGATGGTGCCAATACCAGCGATTTCCAAGGCATGATCATTACCCATAAATACAGGTTCATATTTGTGGAACCATTCTCTTCGAGAGGTCATATGCCAAGTGGCTGCTAAGTCTAGAAGCCAGACATCAGCAAACCGTTTTTCTGCCTTCAGCAGCAGTATTGCCCTCGCTGTATAAGACTTCACCATCGTCTGAAATGCTTGCTACACACCCTTGAGAGTTTGATGATTCTGGAGCTCTGTTATTTCCACTCTTCTTCTTGTTATGCCAACACTCACTTTTGCCATTCCCTTTCTTGCCACAACCGTAACATTTGATTTTCTTTCTACTTCTTGATTTTGACCTACCATGATTGTGACTCCCATTAGGGCCACGTTCCGTTGATCTCCCTCTTGTCATTGTCAAGGCCTCTGCTTGCTGCGAACTTGCTTATCTATCTTCCCTATTATTACGTCGGCTCTCTTCTTCCAGAATAGCAGCTGCAATATCGTCGAAGACTAAATATTCCGAAAGGATGTTGTTCGTCAGGTTGATGATAAGTTGATCATATGAGTCAGGTAGACTTTGAAGTAGAAGCTCTGAAGGTTCAACTGGATCTATTTCGTAACCCAACGTAATGAGTTTTGAAAATAGAGTATTTAGAATGTTGATATGGTTGGTCACTGATGTTGTTTCCGTCATCCGAAGAGTATACAGTCTTCTTTTTAAGAAGATCTTGTTGTGTAGTGACTTGGCCTCATATAATCTTGTCAGAGTATCCCATATCTCTTTTGCTGTCTCCTTCTCCGCTATACTTGACAATATTTCATCTGCTAGTGCCAGATGTAAGTTACCCATAGCATTACCATCCATCTCCTCCCACTTTTTGTCATCAGTGAATTCTGATGGCCTTTGCTCAATTGCTGCTAGACAATTATCTTTTCTCAATACCGCCTTTATTTTCATTTTCACCGCCTTTATTTTCATTTTCCACAATGAGAAATTGCTCCCATTGAACTTTTCAATCTCAAACTTTGCTGTCATCTTATTCATCACGATTTGTTTAACTATAACCGTTTCACAATGAATAGTACTGTATGTATATATGAATAGTACCGTATATATGAATAGTGACCGCAGTTGTGAATAGTACACCAGGTAGATTCCCAGGTAAGAGAGGTGAGTCACAATGGACCACTTAAATACCTAGTATTTCCTTAGCCAGAACCTTTCCTAGACATGCACTTTCCACACCACCACACTTATTTCCAGTAATCATGAATACTACTAGAAGCTCTTAGTCAGTAAACTCAAGAACAATTCTTTTCTGATATGGATGATCAGACAATGCTGCAACCACAGAGCATATTAAGAATTTCCTGTAGAATCTGAAAACTTAGCAACTTGGAATACAACCAGATGGCTCTGATACCACTGTTAGTAAACTTGTATGCGGAAGCAATATACTACAACTAAGTAGAGACTTGAGAAAACATAATTTTACATGGTAAAACCCTCGATTTAATCTGAGGGAAACATCCACGGGCAAAGACTAAATGACTTTATTAGACCAAAAAAATTACAACCTCTCTCTCTAATATTTTAGGAGAGAACTACAACATTTACAAGGAAAGAACAAAAGATAGAAGAAGAAAGCTATTGCTTGGGATGATTTTGGAGTGAAAAACTCCAACCTATTTATAGTTGGAGTGGATGACAATTTCGTAATTTAATTAAGAGAAATGTGTGGCTCACATTTCTTCTTTTCCACCATCAACTCTCAACCACAATTTCCATACCTACCAAATGAATGGTTAGGAATAATTCAAGCATTTTGAGCCTTGATGGGCCTTAACTGGTTTGGGCTTGAAAGTGGCTTCACTATTTCTTCATAAGATTCATTACAAGAGATACATGATACATTTGAAGCTTTGATCATTAATTAAGGTCTATGTAGAATGCATGATTAGGATAAATTCAACTAAGGGTACCCGACCAATGTACCGGGTTCAAGTCTCACGTCAATTTGTGGATAATAATGTGAATTGACTATTGTCTATTGTCTATTGAGCATCTCAGTCACCGGTTAAATGAGGTTCAAAGAAAGGCCAACATAAACTTTGCAGTCAAACTATTTGAAACTTAAGCCAAGCCCATTAAGGAGGACAAAAAAGCAGATCTGGTTTGCTCATTTTGCTCCAAGCCCACTCAGAATAGTTACTGTTATATCTGCTTCTTCACAGCTAGGAGATTTAAGGACCAAACTAGGGTTTGAAGTGGCTTGTGAATTCTGATCATGCCAACTATCTGCATATGGAGAAATGTTTTGGTGTGCTCGGTGTATACATCCAACCCATTCAAATCATGTTATGTGACTTGAATAATTATTCACATAACTCATACCCCGTGACATTATTTGAGTGGGTTGATCATTAACTAAGTTTTTCTCCTCCCCCGACGTGCCTAATTAGTGTGACAAGCTACGATCAAATTCTTTCTCTTGTAATTAGAGTCGATTAATATGAAATTGCTTAACATAATACCTTATAATATTATAAGTAGTGCCAACTGCAGTTAATTTTTTTTATAATAATCTTCTTTAATCAATGGATATGATCATTGATGATAAGTGTTACACGACAATATGTTCATAACCCTACAACAGTCTAGTTTTCGAACTTGATTGGTGAAGTAAGTTTGAGAATGACTTATCCAATTCTGCAAATATTAATCCTTTTATAAGGAATTAAGAATTAATGACCCACTGATCATAGTTGTTTTTTAATTGCAAGTCAATTCCAGTTGGCCAATTTTAAGGGAATGCATTAATTTGTTAATAATTCATTGAGTTTTCCTATTTATAAACTTTGTTTTCCTTAGATCATAAGTTTTGCACTTCCATGGATGACTTTTGAGATACCGGAAATGAGAGATTCAGATTCATTGTTAGATGACGTGATGAATAGATCAGGATTCTTTCCTCACCTCATATTTTTAAAGCATGTGATTGGTTGTTGATAAAGTGTCAATCACATAGTAACCATTCATTTATTGCATTGTTTATGTGTCATGAGATTAAGTGAGGTGAGGATGAAATGAGGTGAGGAGAGAATCCAAGTCCAATGAATAGAGCAAAACGTTGATTTTCAATTTATTTGTTTTTTCATGGGTCCAAACTTCAGTGCACCCGATGGCAACAATAATGTTGGCAACAATAATGATGGCAACAATTTATTACTAGAGACATTTGTTGGCAACAATAATGTTGTTATTCCCGAATAGTTGCACAAATAATGTGACATTCATCTAAGTTTCGCCACATCAATGCACATCACTCATCTTAAATGATTAAAACTTCATCTTAAATGGATTAAAAATCTACTGAAACCTCTCAAATTATAGGGAAAAGATTATGTTTGAGGTGAGACAATATATTATATATACGTCAGAGAGTTTGAACCCGTGAGGCGAAATCGCCCTTGGCATGTACAGTAGTACTTTATATTAATGTTGTATATAAAACCGTACTTCATTAGTGATTTATACAATCAAATGATGTAATGTGAATGCATCTTTTAAATCCAATGACCCATATATAAGGAACTGATATATTTTATATCAGTTCGAACTGACAATAGAAAAACTGTATATATATAGAGTAACTTTTAAGTGATGAATCCCTTACTTAAAATTTCGATCCACACCTTGATGAAATCACAACGATTTGTATGAATTTTGATATGAATTTTTGTGTGGATGTTAAGTTCATTGAAATATACCTACAAATAAAATTTGGCAATTTTTCAAGCACTAGAACTAGATTTTTGAATTTTCGTATATATCTTCAATTTTTTCACTACCTTTATATTTAATAAACTCGGGATAAATAGTTCTAGTGTTTGAAAAATTCTTAAATTTTATTTATTGGTATATTTTAATGAACTTATCATCCAAAAAAAATATATATCAAAATTCATTTAAATCGATGTGATTTCATCAAGATGTGGACTGAAATTAAAGTAATGGATCATTCACTTTAAAGTTACAATATATATATATATATATATATATATATATATATATAAGGGATATAATCATTTCCCCCCTATAGTTTGTCATATTAGACACTTTACCCCCTCTAGTTTCAATAATGACCATTCTCCCTCATGAAAACCAAAATATTAGACATGTTGCCCCCTGCCGTTAGGAATTCCGTTAGACTAGTACTTTGACTGTAAAAAAATCAATTAAAAGACCTTATTATCCTTGAAAACATGAGTTATGTCGCTTAATGATACCACTGAATGATTTTAAAGAAAAAAAAATCAGAATTAAAAAAATAAAAACTAATAAAAGTATTTAAAAAAATAAAATTGAAAAAAAATGGATCACCACCGTTATGCCGATGGACATAACAAATAAAAAAGCAACAAAAAAATCAATATTTACAAAAAAAAATTCAATATTTTAAAATAAAAAATAAAAAACAATTCAACATAGTTCATCACCATAATCCCCAGATTCGTCCCAGTTCATCATCATTTGTGAGAAGGAGAGGGAAACTCAGATCGGCTATGAGAGAGAGTTTCAAAAGTCAAAACACAGTTTTGTAAGAGAGAGAGAAAGAGATTTTTTAATATCGTTTTAGTTTTTTTTTTTAACAATTATATTATTATATTATTTTAGTATTCTATATATTATTGTTTTTTAAAATAATTTTTTTATTTTTACATTTCATTATTTATATTAATGGCTTTTAAATATATTTTTTATTTTTATATTTAATTTTTTATATTTCTGTTTTTTTAAATAAATTTTGTAATTTTTTATTTTCAATTATGTTTTTAAAAATACTTTTAATTAATTTTTATTTTTTTAATTCTGATTTTTTCTATAAAAACAATTAGTTATATCATCAGGGGGCAAAACTCATGTAGTCAAGGGTAATAAGATCTTTTAATTGATTTTTGATGGTCAAAGTACTAGTCTTACGGAATTCCTAATAGCGGGGGGTAAAATGTCTAATATTTTAGTTTTTAGAGGGGAGAATGACCATTACTAAAACTAGAAGGGGAAAATATCTAATATAGTAAACTTTAGGGTGGGGAATGATTATATCTCTGTATATGAATACCGATGCACACACTTTCGACGGTTGTAGACTTGCAGGTGACGCGGGATGGCTCCACCTGTCAAATTTTCATGCAACCATGTACAAAATTTATTTGACTTATTTCCAAATCCAATACAATAATAACCAATTATAATGTGTAATCAATAGGCAGGAAGCTTCCTACACAAATTAAATAATTTATATATATGAAAAAAAAGGACAAATAATAAAAGAATGGGCTACATCAATAATAATAAATAAATAAATAAAAGAAATGGCAAATTGCAATGGAGCAGTCTTCACCTTCGTTTAAATTGCAATAGATCATATTTTTGCTTAAGTTACCGATTAGTACCATTGATAAAACAACTGACCGTTAAAATTAACGAAAACCTGGTCAAATATTATTAAATCTGCTAATTACCCCTAACCAACTTATTTTTCAATTATTATAATAATTTTTAATTTTATTTTTTGATAGAAATTTAATTGAAATTAAATATTAAAAGAATTAATACAAATAGTTGATCTTCCTTAATAGAGATCCGGGTTTAGCAACAATACAGTACCTGTATTGTTAATAGTTTATTTATTTGTATTTATTAAATATTTGGATTTTATAGACCTTTAGATTAAAATCAAATGTCTAGTTTTTACTCCATTAAACAGTAACTGTATTATAACTAGACTCGATTCTATCTCTGTAAAGGAGATGAATGATCTCCAACCCTTAATAGAAATACGAATGATCTGCTTTTTTCTTTCATAATATTTTGATTGTTTTTTTTTTTGAGCTTTTGAACGTGGAAGAAGAAGAAGATGACAATGGCGATGATGTCTTTGTTTTGGGATTTTGAGCGAATTGAAATTCTTTTGATGTTGTTTATAGAGATTGAACTGGGAGATTTATAGTGTTTAATATTATTGCTTTAGTTTATTTAAAACTGAAAAGACCTCAACACCCTGGAGCAAATATCAATCAATAGGTGAGTGAAAAGTGCAAAATAGGTATAGTTTGAAGTTTGAAGTTTGAAGTTTGAACAAATTTGAGGGCGCTCCATTGGGTGCCTGAAAAGCAGAGTGCTCCATTAGCGGTTACTTTGTAGGAACATCCCAAACTACCACGCAAACAAAAGAAAAGAAGCAACTACCTTTCCAACTTCCAAATCGATTACCAAACCCAAAACTTGTTTTCTTCTTCGCAAGGAAACCACCCAAAGTAACAAACACATAAACTACAGTCATCGCATGTCAGAAAAGAATCTACGGCGACGGGTCCAGACCAACGCCGCACGAAAAGGATCAGGACGCCCTCCCCACCAGTCCCACCACCCGTCGCCGTCGCCCGGAAACCGATCGTTCAAGCAATCCAAGCCTGTCAAAATACTAAAGCGATCCGCTTCAGAGCCTAGTCTTTGGGGTAGTTGCAGTGACGGTGACGGAGATGATCTTAAGAGAATGAGTTTTGGGTATGGAGAAGGAGCGGGAGCTCTCTATATTCCACACACTTGTACGGAAATTTTTGCTTCTTCTCCTTCTTTGATGTCATTTTCTCCACAAACTAGTCTTGAGGTACATGCTCGATTTTTCATATAAATTTATATATATATATTTTTTGGTTTGATCTGTTGAATTTGCAAATAAGAAAAGTTAGTGTCTTTAACCAACCCAGTTGAAGTGTTTTGAATTTGGGAGTATTAATGGTGAAATAGTGGGTGTGCAGGGAAGTAGAAAGGATGCAAAAGTGGTGGTAAATGTGACAGTTGAAGGGAGTCCAGGTCCAATAAGAGCCATGGTGAAATTGGGATCAAATGTTGACGAAACCATTAAGCTTGTTGTAGCTAAGTACAATGAACAAGGTCGCTCCCCTAAGATTGACACAGACACTGCTTCATCTTTGGAGTTGCATCACTCTTATTTCAGCCTCCAATGTATGTCCACATTTTCATTTTCTTGCAATTTCTGTTTGTATTGACCGATTCTGTGAGATTTATGTCTTCCCTATTTGCAATTAAAAATGAAAATTTATATATAGTTGCATAATGGGTAATGGAGTCCTGAGACAAATATTGCTTAGGAGGTTCTATTTACATCGAACCATCTAGACTCTTGACATGAATTATGTTATGGTTGAATAGGTATAGAGAAATCAGAATTGATGGGAGATGTTGGTAGCAGAAGCTTCTATCTTCGAAGAACTTGCAGCAATGGATCATTGTCTTCACAAATTGTTGTTGGTGCGAGAGCAAACTCTCCTCCACCAATTCCACCTCCTACATTCTTAATCCCAACCTTTGTTGCCCGGAAATTCGGCAAAATAGCAAGAAGACTGAGGAAGCTATGGAGGGTCGTGATCTGTATGCAATGACCAAGCACCCTTCCATTGTTAGAGTAACATATACACTATTTTTTTTCTCTATGTTACTTCAATAGCTATCCCCATTTCATTGTTACTTTTATATCTTTTATACTTGTACTGTTGTACAAAATTATATCTGCATTTCATTCAAAATGTATGTTAGTCCATGTATTCTCACTCTGATTTTCAAATATTTATAATGAATATAGCTAAGAAAAAAAAAAAAAAAACAATTGCAACATCATATATATGTTTGAATAAGAACTTGTAAGTTCAACTTCTATTTTATTTTCCTTCCAATATGTTTTCTGGGGAAAAAAACAAAATGAGGAACACATTATAGAAGCTGTTCCTGTAACCTGTGACCTGCTCTGTTCTTGCACAGAGACAATGATGTTTGAGTTTCAATTTCTAATTAATATGCTTAAAAATGTTAGTAATATGTTCATTTAAATGAAGAAAGTGGAGCAGAGATTGCATTTGATACAAGAAAGTGAAGCAAATAGTAAGAAAGTGAAGCAGGCATTGATCGCATCAAATAAATGTCAGTAAGTTTGTTGGTATTTCCTTGGATGTCTGTAATAACATTTAGAGTGGTCTGACATTTCACTGAATATTGCCTTCGAAATAAAATAATCGAAGAATATTATTCTCCATTTATGTGCTGTTATTGTCCACTTGAGAATTGAGATGCTTGAGCTGTCCAAAAAAAAAAGAAAAAAGAGAAGAGAAACGTCATGAATCATGACAATAAGAATTTTGTATTATGGTCGGCAAATTTTACAAAATGGGTCGTGGTCGGTGTGATCACATGAGTCATGACTCATGGGGGGTTTCAAGTCAATATAAGATCCGTTGGCGTTTTCTTTGGGTCATTTGCACATTACAAGCACTATTTAACATCTTTATTTTACTCGTTGTTAATATATTATTGTGTTTACATATGGGGACATTTAAAGATGGAATATATATATATATATATATATATATATATATATTATATTATATTATATTATATTAAAACCCGAAAGCAAATGGATCAAGAGTCCATTAAGGCTCCATTAAGGCTGGTCAAAATATCCACTTCAATAATCGAAAGGTATCTATTCTCATAAAATGATAGGAATCTCCCAACGCTCTATAGTTTTGTAGGCAAAAGTAGTGGTAAAATTTCCTTTCGAAGACTCCAAATCTCCGACCATCGAGACAAAGGATGATTGAGACACATATTTAAGATGTACAAATTGTATACTGTATTAGTAATAAATATTTTATATAGGCTCTTTTTTTTACCCTTATTAAATTTCTGTTACTGGCATACCAAACCAAAGAGAGAGCAGCACCTAACAGTCACTAATGCGCACGCTGAAACAACGGCTTCAATTCATTTGCATCTGCCTGTATATGCAAATCAATTTGTAGTATCCCCACACTTTACGAATTTATTTATGTACAAAGAAGACGGTGGAACTTTCTTTTAAAGACTCCAAGTCTCCGGCCATCAAGACTTATAGGCAAAGATGAAGTTGGAACCTCCTTTTAAAAACTCCAAATCTCCTGCCGTCAAGACAAATAATCCTTGACACACATTTTTAAGATATAAAAATTATATATTAAACGAAAATATTAAATATTTTATATGGGCTTTTTCATATCCTTATTAAATTGCTGTTGCTGGCATACCAAAGGGTGAGCAGCATAAATAAGATAAGGCTAAGATAAGTGGTTTGCCTCTCACACCTATACTATATGGTAACCTTCTATAAATCCCGAATTATAACTTGAGTCTATCCCCATCCGCCAAATCCTGAATTATTGTAATATTAAACAAAAAAGGAGACTATTGCGCATGCTGAAACCACTACTTCAATTGATTTGCAACTGTCCATATAATGATAGGTTTACCTACAAATTGACCTAAATCCAATCCCAAAGAGCACCATGTATCCATCAAATATTGCTTTACTTCTCTCTGCTTAGCTTTACTTGTGAATCTATTAATCAACTGATTAGATATGTTCAAGTAGAAATACAAAAGTTCTAAATAAACTATTCCTCTCTCACATCAATTGCCAAAAAAATTATTTGCAATGGCAAATTGAAATCCATAATACACATAACTCTATTTAGAAAACAAGTGGTAAAACAAAGCTATAGTATGCATGTACATGTGTGTAGATGTACGTACGTATACGTGTATATATTTGGAGCTATCCCCTTTCTTTTATAACCTTCACAGTTCAAGAATCTAGTCAATTGTCTTGTTAAATAGAGAAGGAACTACGTACCTTGGCCTGCAGAGATAGAAACATACATAGATTACATATATCATATCAGCAAGCTAACTGCTATTACAAGGCAAGTTAATGTGGTCCGTCGATCATGCTACATCTTTGCTTGAAAGAGCATAAAATGTTTAATCCAACAATAAACCTGTGTAATCTTAATAGATTTGGGGTTTCACAGTCCTATATAAGGAGGGAGGGAACATGACTAGGGCACACCTCACCACTTCACCAGCCAACAATTTCCGGGAACCTGTTTGATCAACATCAACTTCTTGATGCAACCTATAGTGATCATTTAATGAACTTCAGGAGATATTAGCATCTAAGATTCACAGGTAAAGGAATTCCATGAGCTTCAAAATTGTTTCTAAAGGAGTTGGGACATGCCTATGAATCTTAGAATCTACATATAATGTATACAAACCAGTTGTTGGAGAATCAGAGATACATTATTGATTTTAGACAAAATTATTCTGTACTTCTACAGTTTTGGTTTTTAATTTTTTATACTAATAAACATCAACAGTTTGTGAGTTAACTCGCGATACAAAATCCACTTTAAAATTCCGGTCTTAACTCTTAACACAAATACAACAGAAGAAAGATTCAAATGTGATTCAATGAGTATTGTGGTCATGAACAGCAGAAGATTTAAAGAGATACAAGTCAGAAATCGAACCTGTGAAGATGGAAAAAAAAAATTCGGACCATTTCTCGATTTGTGCGTGTCATCCTTGCGCAGGGGCCATGCTAATCTTCTCTGTATCGTTCCAATTTTATCGGATGTCTCCTAAGAGACAATATAGAGTTGCTGCGTGGTTGCTTATAAAGAAAGAGTTACATTTATAACTGGACGATGTGGGATTCGGTTCACTCCTAAGTAGCTGAACCAGTTTTGTTAGTCTGAAGGTGTGATCTGTTGACTATTGGAAGGGTTCAGTGAGTCCAAAAGCTTTTGTAGCCTTTCTCGCATCAAATAACAATTAAAACTCAAGAAAGATGTGCACATAAAGCAGCAGCTGCAAAAAATTAAAATATAAAGGAAACTAAGGTGATTAATTGCACTTAGAAGCAAATAATATATTAGACTGTCAGGCACTCAAGCTTAGTGTCCTCAATTGAGATACTAATCAATGAGCTAGTAATCAGTGTAAAGCCAAATTACAGACAAACAAATCTATCCAACATATAAATAGGCTCTAGTGCTTAGTGTACATTTTAATATACTAAATGAGTATGAGCAATTTCTCAGAGCTTTTCTTATTTGTTTTCTGATAAAATTTAAAAAAAAAAATACAGCATCCTATGAGAAAATGGGTTCTTCAAATTTACCCTGATCGTGTTTAGCAGCTTCTACACTATATCTATAATTGTGATTCATAAATCATAACGAAAGTGCTTCCATTACTGGTATTTTGGGTGAGTGACTTAGATGGTACACTAGCACGGTAGCACCATTCAAAGAGGAAGAAACATGTGCTATATGCATTCTGCTGCCTGAGAAAGTGTTCCTGGAAATCAAGTGTAGTTTGTAACGGAATAGCATCTTCATTCTTGTGTTGTTTTCTATATATATATATATATATATATATTAAAGCACTGTTCAATAAGATGTCTTTGTCAATCCTTAGGACCTTAGCATCTTCTAATGTCTAATATTAGTTTCTTTAATAGAAGTAATGATAGATGACCTCTGCCAAATGCTAAAATGTTCAAACCACTATTTGGCTGACTATGAAAAGAGTAAGCAGTCAACCACATGTTTTTAAATCTAAGCGGGAGGAGCAAGTTTGTGTTAACTAATTCTTAATCTGAAAGTTAGACAACAATGTGAGTTGTTGCAAATTGCAATAGAAGAAGAAACAATCAACTCTACTCTCTATTGGCTTTGTTTCACAGCATTGTTATCATGGAGACACACATGGACTTAGTGGATTTGGGTATTTTGTTGTATCCACTGAAATTATGCATATCTATAACTGCATAATGTATACCAATTAATGTTTTATAATACTAATTTTAATGAACTTTGAGATATGAGCATCTCAGGCAAAGGATTTCCATGAGCTTCAAAATAGTTTCTAAAGGAGTTGACATGCCTATAAATCTGCATATAACTGATACAACCAAATTGGTTGAAGAATCAGAGATATATACTTGATTTTAAACTAGATTATTCCATATTTCTATATGTATTTAGAAAACGCTATAACATCAAAAACAGCGAGTTAATTCAACCTAAAAACCACTTTAAAATTCCTGTATTAACACAGTTATACAACGGAATGAGTGCCAAAACCCTAGTACAAAAATCTTTCAAAAAAAAAAAACCCAAGTACAAAAAAGAAATTCAACAGCAGAAGATTAAAAGAGAACATAATAACAGAGAAGAAAGTGAGAGATTCAAACCGGCGAATGAAAAAAAAAATCAATAGCAGAAGATTAAAAGAGACGAAAGTGAGAGAGATTCAAACCAGCGAATGAAAAAAAAATTTGGACCATTTCTCGATTTGTGCGTGTCATCCTTGCGCAGGGGCCATGCTAATCTTCTCTGTATCGTTCCAATTTTATCGGATGTCTCCTAAGAGACAATCGCCAGACCAAGGGCAACCCTGTTACCATATGACATTGGATCCACTCCGGTGAGAAGATAATCTATCAATATCACCAAGAATAGTACCATAATTCGAATTCCAGTGACTAGAATTATTAATCCAATTGACCACCCTCTTCGCATCAGACTCAATAATGAAGGGAAATAAACCACATTCACTACCAAACTGAAAACTTTTGAGAATTGCCAAGGAATTAGCAGCCCAGACATCAACTCCAGCAGGCAACCGTAAGGAGCAAGAGGCCATGACCAAACCCGAAGCATCTCTGATGAGTGATAACAATGCCAAGCCCAATCCAACCTCCTCTAACGTCAATAATCGCCTTACAATTACTTTTATAAATCCCCTGGTCTGGAGGTTTCCACTTAAACACATTCGAAGAGGGTCTCACAAGCTTATCAGTTGTAGCAGAGTCCCTCCTCTGAAATTTACCCAAAAAATCCTTACTCCTCCCACGCATCATGTCTTTTCCTCTCATGAAGGAAGGAGTTTCTCACACACCAGACCTTCCAAATGGTAACACAGAGAATTTAGAGATCCTTACAACACAAAAGATGAATGCAGTCGTAAATAAAATCAAAAAACTTATCGTAGTTACCATTAAGCACCTTGTTTCTAGGCAACCACTCCATCCGGACATACTTCAAAATCCGTTGTGCCAGCATGTGATCGAGATGACCATCCTGTTGCGGAAATGACCAGAAATTAAAAAGAAAAGTGCACACAACACACAAACACAAATATTTACGTGGTTCGGCAAATTGCTTACGTCTACGGGAGGCAGCAAACTGATATTATTGAAAAATTATACAAATACAAAACAAAATTTCTCTCAACTCTTTCTGGAAGCTTTGCTTCTCTGCTGCTTGTTTTCTCTGATATTCTTGTCTTGCTGAGGGTCTTATTTATAGGGGAAAGACAGAGACAACCCTCCCCCATTTTCAACATGGTGGTTTGGTTTTTTCCCTATTGTCAACAATATACATTTTAAGGAGTTGGTGGGTGGTAGTTAAAGGATGTGGTAGGTGGAATTGAGCCAATTTGTCAACAATCTCCACCTTGGCGAGAATCCATCAATCAATGCTGCCTCCATTACGCCCTTTAGGCGCTACGAGCTCGAGAGATATTGATCAAGTCCATACAGTGTTGGAACTTGATCCCTGTTACCACTTTTGTTAACATATCTGCAGGATTGTTTGCAGTTCCGATCTTCTGAAGTAGAATATTCCCTTCATCTACTATTTCACGAATAAAGTGGTAACAGACGTCTATATGCTTGGTGCGACTATGATGGACCTGGTTCTTTGCCAAACAAATGGCACTCTGGCTATCGCAGAAAATCTCCATGTTTTCCTGAACAACAATACCCAAGTCCTTGATCAAACCACGAAACCAAATGGCTTCTTTGAAAGCTTCTGTTACAGCCATATACTCTGCCTCAGTAGTAGACAAAGCCACTGTTGACTGTAAAGTTGATCTCCAACTTACTGGTCCTCCTGCCATAGTGAACACATAACCAGTAGTAGATCGGCGTTTGTCAAGATCACTAGCATAATCAGAATCAACATATCCTACGATATGTTTGTCAATTGTCTGATCTCTCTCGAACTTCAAACCAATATCTACAGTACCTTGAATGTACCGTAGAATCCATTTCACTGCTTGCCAGTGGCCTTTACTAGGATTGTGCATGTAACGGCTCACCATACTTACGGCGTGTGAAATGTCGGGTCTAGTACACACCATCACATACATCAAGGCACCAACAATATTTGCATATGGAACATGATCCATTTGCCTCTTTGCATCATCAGTAGTTGGTGACATCAATGCACTCAGTTTGAAATGTGGAGCTAACGGTGTACTTACAGGTTTAGACTTGCTATTAATGCCAAACCTCTGAAGTACAATCTTCAAATACTGAGTCTGGGTCAAACAGATGGTACCTTTTGCTCGGTCTCTTTTGATCTCCATACAAAGTATCTTCTTTGCCTCTCCAAGATCCTTCATGTCGAACTCTGAGCTCAATTGAGCCTTCAGCTTGTCGATCTCCACCTTGCTCTTAAATGCTATCAGCATATCATCCACATATAAGAGCAAATAGACAAATGTACCATCTTGGAGTTTGTGAAAGTATACACAGTGATCAAAATGACTGCGTGTGTACTTCTGAGTCATCATGAAGCTATCAAACCGTTTGTACCATTGTCTCGGTGATTGCTTCAAACTATACAGAGACTTGCTCAGCTTGCAAGTTAAATTCTCACGTCTTGGAACTTTGAACCCTTCTGGCTGAGACATATAGATTTCCTCGTTCAAAGTACCATGGAGGAATGCAGTCTTCACGTCGAGTTGAGCTAACTCTAAATCAAATTGTGCAACCAAAGCCAATAGAATCTAAATAGACGAATGCTTGATAACAGGTGAGAATACCTCATTGTAGTCTATTTCTTCCTTATGGTGCGTAGCCTTTCGCTACTAATCTGTATTTGTATCTGATGTTGTCTTTGCCAGAAGTACCTTCCTTCTTGGCATAGACCCATTTGCACCCTATAGCTCTTTTTCCCTTTGAAAGTGGCTTCAACTTCCAAGTTTCATTCTGGTGAAGTGATTGCATCTCCTCATCCATCGCCTTCTTCCACCTGACATTGTCCTTACTGAGCACAGCTTCTCTGAAGGTGTACGGAACATCATCGTCAGTTACTGGAAGAGCGTATGCTACCATGTCTGTGTAACGGGCGGGCATCCGAATGTCTCGTTTCGGTTTGTTGGTGGCAATGGATTCTGGCTGTTGTCTGATCTCAGATAATGGTTCTGAATCCTCCACCTTAACTGATATCTCGTCCTGACTATCATAATCATTATCAGGACGGTTGACTGTCGGAGAAGTCTTTTCTGACTTCTTAGGAGTCTCAAACTCCACCTGTCGTAGATAATTTGGATTCTCATTCTCTGTGTCTGGAGGTATTTGTTTCAGCATTGCAGATTCATCAAAGGTAACGTCTCGGCTTAAGACGATCTTCTTTGACTCGGAATTCTATAGTCTGAATCCATTAACTCCTTCATTAAAGCCCAAGAAAACAACTTTCTTGGCCCTAGGATCCAGTTTGGATTCTGTAACATGAAAGTATGCTGGACATCCGAATATATGCAATCGATCATAATCTGAAATAGGTTGTCCAGACCATACCTCCTTGGGAGTTTTCCCATCAAGTGCGGAAGCAGGTAGTCTATTGACTATATGAGAGGCATACACCAAAGCCTCTGCCCAGAATGTCTTGTTCAGGCCGGATTGAGAAAGCATACATCAAACTTTCTCCATCAAAGTACGGTTCATCCGTTCTGCTACACCGTTCTGTTGTGGCGTGCCGGGAACTGTAAAGTGTCTGATTATCCCTTCATCCTGACAAAATTTCATGAAAGAATCTGATTTGTATTCCCCGCCATTGTCTGATCTGAGCCTTTTAATCTTTCTGCCTGTCTGGTTTTCAATCATCTTCCTCCATTGAAGAAAGATATCCAGAACTTCATATTTATGCTTCATGGTGTATACCCAAACATACCTGGAGAAATCATCAATAAACGTCACAAAATAATGTTTACCTCCCAATGAAGCATTTTTGGAAGGCCCCCAAACATCAGTGTGAACGTAATCCATTGTTGCTTTTGTACGATGAATGGCGGTGCTGAACTTCACTTTTGTCTGCTTGCCCATGACACAATGCTCGCAGAAATCAAGTTTACCTGTCTTTGCACCTTTCAGGAGACCTTGCTTCACCAAACCTTGCAAAGCCTTCTCACCGACATGCCCTAAGCGTATGTACCAGAGTCGAGAAGTATCAGATGACTCATCGTCGAAACTGCTGGAGACGGCTGCTCTCCCTGTGACTGTGTACCCGTCCAGAAAATATAGATTTCTCTGTCGAGTACCTTTCATTACCAAGAATGCACCTCATACAACATTCAGGACTCCATCTTCCATGGTCACCTTGTAACCACTAGAGTCTAAGACCTCTAGTGAAATAAGGTTCTTCTTTAGATCAGGAACATATCTGACGTTTGTCAGTCGTCTGATTGTACCATCGTGCATCTTCAGGCGAATAGTTCCTATCCCTTTCGTCTGGCAGGTGTTGTCATTGCCCATAAGGACAACTCCTCCGTCAAGCTCCTGGAAGCTTGAGAACCACTGTCTGTTGGGACACATATGATAAGAACAACCGGAATCCATAATCCATCGATCAGAATGGTTGTCTGATGATGAAACTGTAAAAGCTGAATCCTCCCCATCATTAGCTTTATCTTCAACATTCACATTAGATTTGTCCTTGTTTGAACAATCTTTCTTCCAGTGCCCTTTCTGGTGACAGTAGGCACACTCGTCCTTCGCAGGACGTCTGTATGATGATTCTCCACTTGGCTTTGAGTGGAATGCTCCTCTTGATTTTGAGCGAGATTTACCACGCTCACTACCAGATCTTCTGTTGTTTGCCCTGCCTCGGGCAACAGTCAGCGCTTCTAATATTGATTCTCTGTGATCAAACTGATCTTTCTTCCGATACTCATTATTCACCAGAGCATTAGAAACGTCTACGAATTTAACCTCATCCTTACCATATAACAGAGTTGTGGTTAAGTGTTCATAGGTATCAGGCAGGGAATTTAAGAACAGTAATGCCTTATCTTCATCGCTAATTTCAACATCTAAATTTTGTAAATCAGTGAGAATTTTATTGTAATAATCCAAATGCTCAATCATAGAAATACCTTTCTTGTACTGGAAACGAAAGAACTTCTTCTTCAGGTAGAGTCGGTTCTCTATGCTTTTCGTCATGTATTTTTCCTCCAACTTTTTCCAGAGACTTGATGCCATAGTTTCCTTTATGACAAAGTACTTCTGGTCCCTAGCTAAACACAACCAAATTGTGCCGCAGGCTTGACAATTTACATACTTCCAATCTTCATCAGAAATATTCTCGGGTTTGGAACTCAAGGCAATATCGGATTCTTCCCGGAATAACAGATCCAGAACTTCGCATTGCCACATGCCGAAGTTGTTGGTGCCGTCAAACTTCTCAATATCAAACTTCGCATTTGATATCGAGCTTCTTTTCCAAGAACTGCTGGTTGATGCCGAGGTCTGAGGTTCAGTTGACTGTTCCAAGATTTCTCCAGCTTTTGGATCTTCCATCGTGCCCAGAAATAGAGTTAATTAAGCTTGACTAAGTAAAACTTGTACTTACAAGCGGAATTAGCTGAAGCGGATGGCACGGTTGGGTCCGGAACGGTCGAAATAGCTAAAAACAAGTTCGACTCGGTCGAAAACGGGTGAAAATTGCACCGAGTTAGGTAAAAAACACTTTTGGACCGAGTTGACTCAGGAATTTCCGTTAGTGTAACGGAATATTCTGTAGATAACGGAATATTCTCTGATGGTAACAGAATATTCTCCTAAGAGGCGATGTGGCGCTGACGTGGCTTATCGATGACGTGGCAACAAATCACCACTGACGTGGCGATGACTGGACGACGAGGTGGCGGTTGACTGGGCGCTGACGTGGCGCTACAATGTCGTCTTCTTCCTTAAAAAATTCTGCAGAAAATTTCTGGAAATTTTTCCAGAGTTGACCGAAGCTAGAGAGTTCGTTTGAGCTCCGTTTGAGATGCGGTCACCGGTGTTGGAATCGTATTTCCGAGAGGAACACAACGGTACCTTCCGAACAGCGATTCGGGCACTTTGAAATTTTTGGACTTTACCAAAACCAAACCTTTGATACCAATTTGTTACGGAAATGACCAAAAATTAAACAGAAAAGTGCACACAACACACAAACAAAAATATTTATGTGGTTCGGCAAATTGCCTACGTCCACGGGAGGCAGTAAACTGATATTATTGAGAAATTATACAAATACAAAACAGAATTTCTCTCAACTCTCTCAAGAACTCTCTCTGGAAGCTTTGCTTCTCTGCTGCTTGTTTTCTCTGATATTCTTGCCTTGCTGAGGGTCTTATTTATGGGGGAAAGGCAGAGACAACTCTCCCCCATTTTCAACATGGTGGTTTGGTTTTTTCCCCATTATCAACAATATACATTTCAAGGAGTTGGTGGGTGGTAGTTGAAGGATGTGGTAGGTGGAATTGAGCCAATTTGTCAACACATCCATCATATTTTACTTACCCATTAAATAAAGACAAGTGACTGTCTCTTAAGTCTTACCATCTCTTTCTAGGTTCAAAGTCTATAAGTAGACCTCATCTCATTTGTAAAGTCTGCTCTGTAAAAATCATATACAAAAGTAAATATTTTACCTCAGCTCTCTCTAACTTTATTTATTTATTATTTCATTTATTTACAACATATTTGATCTTTATAAATATAACATTGTTGTTATAATATGTGGATTTTCACCACACCACAAATATCTCACTTCTCTCCACCGCCTCCCTCATATCACAAATACCTCACCTCTCTCCACCGCCTCCCTCCCTATTTTATTGCCTATATATATGTTTGATTCCTTTGTAAGAATTGATCACAAAAATTACACAAAATTCACTCAAGTTAATACATGTAATTTTCTCTCACTCTCTCGCCTCTCTATTTCCTCTTCATTGTTCTTCACTGGTTCTTCATTATTTTTACTTGTATTCTTAATATTATTCTTTATATATTATTATTATTATTATTTATAACACGTTATCAGCACGAATGTATGTAAATAGATAGGATCGCATCTTAATATTCTGGATCTATATACAGTCCCGTATAATAAGATGGCTTATGCCGTCAACGGAATCTATATATAGTTCTAGATTTATTTATTTATTTATTTATAAACCATATACATTTATGCATATCGCAGGTGTTCTTATGGCCCTGTAAGGTGATCTTATGACCCTGAAACCATATACATTTATGCATATCGCAGGTATTCTTATGGCCCTGTAAGGTGATCTTATGACCCTGAAACCATATACATTTATGCATATCGCAGGTTTTCTTATGGCCCTATAAGGTAATCTTATGACCCTGAAACCATATACATTTATACATATCGCAGGTGTTCTTATGGCTCTGTAAGGTGATCTTATGATCCTGAAACCATATACATTTATGCATATCGCAAGTGCTCTTATGGCCCTGTAAGGTGATCTTATAACCCTGCAACCATATACATTTATACATATCGCAGGTGTTCTTATGGCCCTGTAAGGTGATCTTATGACCCTGAAACCATATACATTTTTGCATATCGCAGGTGTTCTTATGGCCCTGTAAGGTGATCTTATGACCCTGAAACCATTTATTTTTATGCTCATCGCAGGTGTTCTTATGGCCCTGTAAGGTGATCTTATGGCCCTGAAATTGGTTAATCCATTATACTCTTTAATTATATTCACACTAAATTAAATCTACAATTTAATTTACAGAAAAAAGGGGGAAGTTGTAAGCATGTCTAAACTTACGAATCTGAAGTTTGATGCACTCAAAGTGTCAGGAGATAACTATATGTCATGGGTTATTGATGCTGGATTATACTTAAAATCCCAAGGCCTATACTACACCATTGATGATGGAATTAATGCAAATGAGCAAGACAGATCATCAGCTATGGTCATAATCCGTCATCATTTGAATGAGGATTTAAAAGCTCAATATCTTACTATCACAGATCCTGAGGATCTGTGGCAAGAGCTTAAAGATCGTTATGATCATCAGCATGATGTAGCATTACCAAATGCTAGATACGAATGACAGCATTTAGGTTTCCAGGACCACAAATCAGTTTCTGAATATAATTCTGCTTTGTTCAGAATCACCACAAGGTTGAAATTATGTGGTGAAGAGGTATCTGAAAAGGATATGTTAGAAAATACTTTACAACTTTCCATGCCTCAAACATAATATTGCAACAGCAATATCGAGAACGCAGATTCTCAAAATATTCAGAACTTATCTCATGCCTTTTAGTATCAGAAAAAAAAATAATGAGCTACTAATAAAAAACCACGGATCACACCCGACTGGTTCTAAAGCATTTCCGGAGGTGAATGCTAGTACCGTCGGATATCGTGGTCGTGGTCGTGGTCGTGGTCGTGGTCGAGGCCATGGGTATAATCGTAATTCTAATCGTGGTCGTGGTAACGGTCGTAATCCTGATCGAGGCCGTGGTTATGGTTGTAATCCTGGCTGGGGCCGGGGTCGTAGTTTTAAAAGATCAGGTGGTTATAATCAAAATGCTCAACAGATGTGGAATACTTATGAGGCAAAACAGTTCAAAAGAAAAGATGCTCAAAATAGGCCCAATACAAATAATAGTGTTTGTTATAGGTGTGGATGTGACAATCATTGGTCGAATGAATGTAACACACCAAAACATCTGGTAGATCTGTATCAAGCATCAATCAAAGAAAAGGGAAAGAAACCGGAAACTCATTTCATTGAGGATTCATATCCTAGAGATATTACGCATCTCAATGTTACAGATTTCTTCCCAGACCCGAAAGACATGCCAGCTGCTTCAATTGGTGATGGAAATGTCCATACCAATTAAATATTACTTATAGTAGTATTATTTTGTAACTTCGTTCATGTAAAATATATCTCTATGCAATATATACTTTTTGAATCACTTTGTCTGATATGCACTTTATTTTTCTTTATGAAGCATACAAAATGAATCCAAATAATAAAATGGGGATTATTGAAAAGCTAGAAGCAGGAGATATATGTCTAGTTGATAGTGCAATAACTCATACAATTCTGCGGAGTCAGAAATATTTTGTAAATTTAACTTTACTCAGAGCAAATGTTAATACAGTATCAGGTCCAGCGGATCTGATAGAAGGCTCTGGAAGAGCCACGATATTGTTACCAAATAATACTAAAATATGTATCGAGGATGCATTATACTCAAGTAGATCCAGAAGGAATCTGCTCAGTTTCAAAGATATACGGAGGAATGGATATCATATTGAAACTATGAATAGAGATAATATTGAATATATGTGCATTACTTCTCATGATTTAAGCCAGAAACTCATTATAGAAAAGCTGTATGCTTTATCTTCTGGATTATATTACACTATTATCAAAAGTGTAGAAATTTATGCAGTTATGAATCAGAAGTTCTCAGATCCAAAAGTGTTTGTACTTTGGCATGACCGTCTCGGTCATCCAGGATTTACAATGATGAGTAGAATTATTAAAAATTCTCATGGACATCCATTAATGAACCAGAAGGTTCTTTTATCACATGAGAATTTATGCACTGCATATTCCCAAGGGAAATTAACAATAAAACCATCTTTTTCTAAAGTTGGTTTTGAATCCCCATCATTTTTACAAAGGATTCAAGGGGATATATGTGGACCTATTCATCCACCAAGTGGACCATTTCGCTATTTTATAGTTCTAGTTGATGCATCTATAAGATGGTCACATGTATGTTTATTATCAACACGTAATGTTGCTTTTGCAAGATTACTTGCACAGATTATCAGGCTTAGGGCTCATTTTCCCGATCACTCAATTAAATCCATACGCCTTGATAATGCTGGTGAATTTACTTCCAAAGCATTTGATGAATATTGCAAAGTGGTTAGGATTGATGTTGAACATCCAGTTCCACATGTTCATACTTAGAATGGATTAGTAGAATCATTTATTAAACGTGTCCAGATAATTGCAAGGACTCTATTATTATGAACGCAATTACCAATTTCTGTATGGGGGCATGCTGTTTTACATGCTGCTGCATTAATCCGGCTTCGGCCAACTGCTTACCATCAGTATTCACCATTACAACTTGTACTTGGTCATCAACCAGATATATCTCATTTACGTACTTTTGGTTGTGCAGTATATGTCCCAGTTGTGCCAACACAAAGAACTAAAATGGGACCCCAAAGGCGTTTGGGAATATATGTTGGTCTGGATTCACCATCAATTATTAGATATCTGGAACCTTTGACTGGTGATCTTTTCACAGCACGGTTTGCAGATTGTCATTTTGATGAAACAAATTTCCCATCATTAGGGGAAAGAAAAACTCCTTCTAAAGAGAAGCATGAACTTTCCTGGAAAGTTCCTAGTCTAATTCATTTAGACCCATACACATCTCAATGTGAGAATGAAGTACGTAAGATAGTACATCTTCAAGCAATAGTGAATCAGTTACCAGATGCATTTATAGGTGCTACTAGGGTAACAAAATCATACATTCCAGCTGTTAATGTACCAGCACAGGTGATTGTTCCAGAAAAACAATCTAAACTAATGATAGCTAAAGAATCATCTACTGCACGCCAGAAGCGTGGTAGACCAGTTGGCTCAAAAGATATTGTTCCTCGAAAAAGGAAAATAAATAAATCCACTTTCTCTAAATTAACTCCAGAAGAGTTAAATGTCCCTGAAGGGACACAAGTTACTGAATTGACAAAATCCCCTATGGAGGAAGGAATCTCAGAAGAGATACAAGAATGTAGAAATGAAGAAATTTCTATAAATTATACAAGAGAATTGTGGAATCGTGAAAAAACAATCATCGATGATGTGTTTTCATACACAGTGGCAACTGAGATTATAAATAATGATTATGAACCTCATAATCTCGATGATTGTAAACAGAGGTCTGATTGGCCTAAATGGAAAGAAGCAATTCAAGCAGAATTGACTTCATTAGCCAAACGTGAAGTATTTGGATCGATAATCCAGACACCTGAAGAAGTTAAACCTGTTGGGTACAAATGGGTTTTTATATGGAAACGTAATGAGAAAAACGAGGTCGTGAGATATAAGGCACGACTCGTAGCACAAGGTTTCTAGTAGAGACCTGAGATCGATTTTGATGAAACATACTCACCAGTGATGGATACAATTACGTTTCGATTTCTGATAAGCATGGCTGTCTTGGAAAGACTGGAAATGCGTCTGATGGACGTAGTGACCGCTTATCTATATGGTTCACTTGATTCATATATTTACATGAAAATCCCCGAGGGATTTAAAATGCCAGAAGATTGTAACTCAAGACCTCGTAATTTATATTCGATAAAATTACAAAGGTCCTTGTATGGATTAAAACAATCCGGACGGATGTGGTATAACCGTCTCAGTGAATATCTGATAAAAGAAGGATATATTAATAATCCTATATGTCCATGTGTTTTCATTAAGAAATCAGAATCTGGATTTGCTATCATAGCAGTTTATGTTGATAATATGAACTTAATTGGAACTCCCGGGGAACTCCTGAAAACTGCTGAATACTTGAAAAAGGAATTCGAAATGAAAGATCTAGGAAAGACAAAATATTGTCTCGGCCTCGAGATCGAGCATAGATCAAATGGAGTACTTGTCCATCAATCAGCATATATTACAAAGATTTTAAAGAGATTCCATATGGATAATTCTCATCCATTGAGTACTTCTATGGTTGTTAGAACTCTTGATCCTAAAAAGGACCCATTCAGTCCAAAAGAAAATGGTGAAAAGATACTTGGTCCTGAGGTACCGTATCTTAATGCAATTGGTGCCTTATTATATCTGGCTCAATGTACTAGACCAGATATTGCATTCTCTGTGAATGTACTGGCTAGATTCAGTTCAGCACCAACTCGAAGACATTGGAATGAGATCAAACATCTTTTCCGTTACCTTAGTGGAACGAAAGATTTAGGATTATTTTATACAAAATCTAACAAATTTTCAGGTTTACTTGGTTATGCTGATGCCGGGTATTTGTCTAATCCCCACAAAGCCCGTTCACAAACAGGATATGTTTTTACATATAATGGCACAGCAATATCATGGCGCTCCACAAAACAGACTTTGATTGCTACATTCTCTAATCATTCTGAAATCATCGCACTTCACGAAGCAAGTCGAGAATGTGTTTGGCTAAGGTCAGTTATTCATCATATTCACAATACTTGTGGATTTTCATTATCTACAGATATGCCGACACAGATATTTGAAGATAATGCGGCTTGCATTGCTCAAATTAGAGGGGGATATATCAAAGGCGATAGAACCAAACATATTTCTCCTAAATTCTTCTATACTCATGAGCTTCAACAGAGTCGACAAATTGATGTTAAGCAAATACGGTCTACAGATAATCTTGCAGATCTGTTTACCAAAACATTGCCTACATCAACCTTTGAGAAGCTGGTATATGGAATAGGCATGCGTCAACTCTGTAAAATACAAGATTAATACTAAAGTTTTTTTTGAGGGGGAGCATTCAATCAGGGGGAGCAAAGTTTTGAATGGACATGTGTACACTATACTCTTTTTCCCTTCGATCAGGTTTTATCCCACTAGATTTTCCTGACAAGGTTTTTAATGAGATAGTTTTTAATGTCCAACCCCACTAGATCCAGAGAGATCATTGTATACATTTTTTTCGGATTTTATCCCAATGGGTTTTTCCTAGAATAGTAATACATGTGATAAATCCAAGGGGGAGTGTTATAATATGTGGATTTTCACTACACCACAAATATCTCACTTCTCTCCGCCGCCTTCCTCATATCACAAATACCTCACCTCTCTCCACCGCCTCCCTCCCTATTTTATTGCCTATATATATGTTTGATTCCTTTGTAAGAATTGATCACAAAAATTACACAAAATTCACTCAAGTTAATACATGTAATTTTCTCTCACTCTCTCGCCTCCCTATTTCCTCTTCATTGTTCTTCACTGGTTCTTCATTATTTTTACTTGTATTCTTAATATTATTCTTTATATATTATTCTTTATATATTATTATTATTATTTATAACAATTGTTTAATTGTTTACCAATTGTAATTATCCAGTCTCTTATTTCATACGGCATCTAATATGTACTCCAGCAGTTTCTTACATGCAAGATTCTATGGCAATTACAATACATAAAGATATATACATTATCATCAAGACAATTGCTGTCGTTTCGATATCGGTTCCTGAATTGGTCATTGTTTTCTGCTATAATGATCAGAAATCACTAGAAACACTTCAAAAAGATAAAAGAACACCGAAATGAGTGCTGATGATAAGCCAAGCGAAAGAAACAGAGGCGTATATAGACCGACAGCAAGCAATAGCACTTTCATTCTTATTGAGGACCAGGCCTCTTCTGACAACACACCGTTAGTTTGGCATGCAGCAGCTAATTAAACTTTACAGATTCAAATAAATTGTCAATTTAATTCTTCAGTTCGTAATTCCTATAAAGGTCTTACCCGGTGCAGGTGCCTTTTTGCTTCCCTATGTGCATTTTGGAATTGCAGTTTCTACATTTGCACAGGTGTTATCTCCCAATTAAACTGCCATTACTGTTACACCAAATTATATTTCCTTATCATATATCCGATTCCCAAGTTTCTATTTTTCAAAGCAATCCTATTCCTGTACCAAGTTTTATATATTTTACCAGCATTACGGAGAGTTTCTCATGATGTTAAAGATAGCATATGGTAGATAGCATACGGTAGGACTCGAACACTTAGACCATCTCCAACCTGATTAGTGCTTTTGGTGTAATTTTAACATTAAAATAGTTCAACTTTCACACTATTTCACTATCTCATCTTCAACCCACTGTACCAAATTTTACACTAAACAGAATATTCCCTTGAATATTCTCTTTCTTTCCTTTTTTTTAATATTTCTCCACAATTAACATTTTACCCCACAATTAACATAATAATGCAATACAATAAGAAATTATGATATTTAATACATTAAAGGAAATTTAATTTAATTAGGTAAAATATTGCATTTATTATTTAAATAACTTAAACATTACATTTCATAAAATAAAAAAGAAAAATCATAAAAATAAAAGTACATATTGTTCATCATCTAATTATCTGAATTTATGTTGTATTTTCCCTTAATTTTAGTGTCCTCAAATTAATGGTGATTTATTTCATCACTTTGAAGTTTGTATGTTGTTTATAATGTTTTTTTTAATTAATGTATTTTTGCTTTAATTTCCACCGTTTTGAATTAAGTGATTCATAATTGCAATCAAAATTTTTAATTATACACTTCATTTTAATTTATTATAAATATTAATATCAATAATAATTACATCAAGACAAAATCATTAAATAATAATAAGGATAAAATTGGAATAAATTTAATTGATTAGGGTACAACTGTAATTAAATAAAATCTTTAAATAAAAGGATATAATTAGAATATATTTTAATAAATAGGGTCAAACTGTGATTTAATAAAAATATTGGGTTGAAGAAAAAAAACCATTTCCAATGCCATTTTTGGCTCAATAAACAGTGTCGTGCAATAAATGAACAGTGTCACGCAATATATTGTGAAACACTGTTTATTGAGCTAAAAATGGCGTTGGAAATAGTGCTGGGTTGGAGGTGGGTTTAGAGCCAAAAATAGAGATTGTGTAAAGGATAGAGTGGGGTTGGAGATGCCCTTAGGTCATCGAATAGTCTGATTAGTGGTTTGACAAAACTGAAGAGAAAATTTTATACACATATTTTATAAAATGTACATAGTGAAATTCGAATATCCCATTATTAATGTGGAAGGAAAGATGCATTATCACATGAAATGGGCTTAAGATTTATGTTAAGCTGATATTTTGGCCGACCTCAATGAATCTGGTGACATATGTAATTAATAGATGATATTTATTTATTTTATTTTTTCACTTTTATTATCTTATTTTTTTTATATTCATTATCTTTAAATATTAAATATTATCTTCGAGTGCTTTTTTTTTTCTTTTGAAATATCTTAAGTATTTTAGGTTTTAAAAAAAATTCGTAAAACAGAGGATTTGAATCCACTCTGACGTGCCACATATTTGACATGCCATTATTGTGTTCATAATAAATGGGTAAATTACTCTTTAGCCCTTGATATATCATAAAGGGTATTGATTTATATAGATAAATGTGCAATAAAGTGTAAAATCCAAGGGCACCATTATTTCTGACCACTTTCCTAGAACTTTCGTGTTTCTTCTTCTTTCCGTACTACAAAATCCGAGCCCAATCATTATTATTATCATATACACAGCACCAACGTAAACAAAAAAAAAAATCTGAATACAAATGAATTCCTTATCACATCTTCTAAATCGTAGACACAACAACTATATCGGTATGGTTTCTTCAACGAGCAAGGCCGCCGCCGACGAAGAGATGATGAGGTCGTGGTCTTTACAAGTCTTTCCACCGGAGAGGTACACCGACCTGGTCCGGCGGCGAGGCGGCTTCATCTATGTCCCCGCCAGGAGGAGGAAGACGACGACTACGACGACGTCACCTCCGAATAATAATAATGGTGGGACAGGGACAGGGACAGGGACAGTACAGAGGCTGACGAAGCTGTTGCTGAATGTGAATATAGAGAGAAGCTTGGGGCCAGTGCAGGTGGTGACGTCGCCGGAGAAGAGAGTGAGTGATTTGATAAAGGCGGCGATAGAGATTTACGTCAAGGAGAAGAGGAGGCCGCTGTTGAAACACACTGATTTCAAATCTTTTCAGCTTCACTACTCGCAGTACAGTTTGGAGAGTATGTTTTCTGCTAATTAACTCTCATTCATTTATTTATTTTATAAAATGGTAGAATTCAGATACTGTTGCATGCAGTCTATAAGATTTGGACAAACATTTATGTGAACTTATCTTTGAAGATTTTTTTATTATTAACTTGTTTGAGATTCATCAACCAAGAAACTTATATTATATATACATATTATGTTTGAGATGTTTCCTTGTGTATATGTTTTATTATTGTATTTTTTTGAAGCATATATGGATTGGTTTGATGTTGGTCCAGGTCTGAAGGCAGATGAGAAGTTGATAAACTTGGGGTCTAGAAATTTCTTTATGTGTTCAAAGCCTTCAACAAGCTCTGTTTCTGTCAATCCTTCTTCTTGCTCCGAGCAAGCAAACCTCGCTATCACTTTCACATCCGCATTTCCACTCACTAAGTTAATGGATTTCTTGCTCTAGTCTTCTTTATTAACCTCTCTAGATCTCTCTATCCGGCCATGTACCCAGAATATGTTAAATTTACATTTCGTTTAAGTAAATGGTTTGTAGACAATGACCGAATGTAAAATATGTGATGCTAATTGTATAGAATGATTTAGGGTTGTTATTTGCTTTTGTTTGTAAGTGTACTGACTAATTTGCCCCTTTTTTTACAAGTATACAATTTTGAGTGTAAAATGAAATTTAGAGAAAAAAAATTAATCAAAATTTCATTTGGATTTTTTTTGTCCTGATCCAGTTTTCTTTTGTTTATTTTAACTTTTGAACCTTTTTAATATGAGCATTTTACTAATACTCATAATAAATATATAGACCTTTTATAATATGATATAAAACAAAAATAGGTTATGAACTAGTGCTGAAATCATGTACACATGGACCTTTTAAAAAATAGGCCCAAACCATCTGGCAAAGAAGCCCCTGTATATATGTGTATATATGTGTATTATAATTTTGAACTATAAATTTGGGTATATATAAAAAAAATTAAAAAAACGGAATTGAAAGAAGGATTTGGATCTCTATTTCACCTCATCTTGTCTTTACCTAAATCAATGATGTGTATTAATTTTATCTTTTTTTAAGTAAAGTCATAAAAAAGAATTGAAATGAATCAGACCATTGATTTACTATATTAGATAATTGTCAGTAGATTATAAAGGTAAAATCAAGGTAGGAAGGATAAAGGTGCCGGGAGGATCCATATCCAAAGCTACAAATATATTACCACATTTACGTATAAAATTGCATATATATAACGGTGGATAGTTTTATAACTCAGAAGACTACAATGATAGAGTTGTGACATCCACTAATATATATACTATTATATATAGAGAGAGAAGAGAGAGAGATTGGGGATTTGAGAGAGTTAAAGTAAAAATCTTTACCTGTGAGGCTGAGAAAATGATAGATGGTGCGACAGAGAGTGATCGAAAAAGAGAAGGAATGATGCTGCAAAAGAGAAGACCTGAAAAACAAAGGAAAGCAAAGAGGTAACCAAAGCAAAAGAGAAGGACTGATGCTGATGAGTGATGAAGTTGAAGTTTCAGAAGAAAAGAAACAATCGACCTACGACCAAGTGAAAAGTAGAGGAAGTGAGAAATATCGGAAGAAAAATGTATTTACCTCAAAAACTACGTCTAAACGACGTAGTATCGAAGACATGTTTTTCAATGTATGTGGGTTCAAGTGCAGATTCGTTTTCCAAACCAGCACCCACACCCGCTGCGGGTTCAAATTTTAGACTCGCACCCGCCCGTTGGTCGTAAAATCATCACCTATCGGGTTCGATTGGGTGCGGGTCAAATTGTCATCCCTATAAAACAGTACTTGTATTACTTTATATTAATGTTGTATATAAAACCGTACTTAATTAGTGAAGTCTACAATTAAATGATGAAATGTAAGGGCATAATTTTTGTTAAATGGATCTAAGAAGATCGTATGGACAAGATTTCTTGTTTTATATATATACATATACAGTTTTTCTACTATCAGTTCGTCCTGATATATTGGACCACATATTATGTAGAAGTTTTGACAAGTCCATATACTTTGAGTCCAAGTATGTAAATCTAATAGTTCACATTCTAAAATATATCAGGACGAACTGACAATAGAAAAATTATATATATATATATATAATTATTTTTCAATGAAAACATTTTCCGAAGCATATTTAAGTACTTTTGATGAAGTTGTTTGGAATATATTGAATCTTGATTTGATTTTTTGTATGGATGGTGAAAACATTGAAATACATTTATAAAAAAAAATTAAAAAAATTCCGGGTGCAAGAACTAATTTTTTCCAATTTGTTTGAAGATAAAACTTTTAAGAATAGGGAAATATAAAAAAAAATAGTTTTCAAATCCAAAAAATTTCTAAATTTTTACCAAATGTGTATTTTAATTTTCTTAGGATGCATATACAAAATCTCATCGAAAACATTTGATTACATGCAATTTCATCAAAATATTTAAAGTGTGTAAAAGTTTTCATTGAAAAATTAATATATATATATATATATATATATATATATATATAGTCTTTCCACTGTCAGTTCGTCCTGATATAAAATATAGCAGGACAAAGAATATTGATCACAGATTAAGGAGAAGTTTAGACAAGTGCATACATTTTGAGTCAAAGTATGTAAATCTAATGATTTACATTACATTCTTCGTCCTAATATATATTTTATATGAGAACGAACTGATATTAGAAAATATATATATATATATATATATATATATATATATATATATATATATAGATGAACACACGTACGGTAGGTGGCGCGGGATGGCTCCACTTGTCAATTGTCAATTTGTCATGCAACCATGTCCAAAATTTATTTGAGTTATTTCTAAATCCAATAATAATAACCTATTATAATGTGTAATCAATAGGCAGGAAGCTTCCTAGACAAATTAAATAATATATATGAAAAAAAGGACAAATAATAAAAGAAAGGGCTATATCAATAATAACAATAATAAATAAAAGAAATGGCATGCAATGGAGCAGCTTCAGCTTTGTTTAAATTGCAACTAAATCGTATTTTGGTTTAAAATACAGATTAATACCATTGACGAAGCAATTAATCTTAGGATTAACTAAAAACTAGTTAAATATTATGAAATGTGCAAATTACCCATAATAAACTAATTTTATCAATGATTATAATATTTTTTTTTGACAGAATCTTAATTGAAATTAAATATTAAAAAAATTAATGTAAATAGTTGATCTCCGCTGATGAGAGATCTCCATCCCTTATTGGGGATATGTATGATCTCCTAATTTTTTTTTTCATAATATTTTTACTGAATTTTTGTTGTTGTGAGTTTGGGAGCATAGAAGAAGAAGATGACAATGATATTTTTGTTTTGGGATTTTAATTTTTAAGTGAATTGGAATTCTTAGATGTTGTTTATTAGTGATTGAATTGGGAGATTCATAGTGTTCATGTTGTTCTTTATTTCTAAAAATAAATTTATTGCTTCAGTTTATTTAAAGGTAAAAAGACCTCATACCCTTTTGACAAATATTTCAGTCAAGTAATAATTTAGTCAAAAGGGCAAGATAGCTATAGTTTGAACTTTGAACAAAGTTGAGGGTGCTCCATTGCAATGGGCGCATATTAGCGGTTGTTTTGTAGGAACATCCCAAGCTTTCACGCAAAACAAAAGAAAATTAAAGAAGCAACTACCTTTCCAACTTCCAAATCGATCACCAAACATTTAGACTTTTACATTACCCAGAAATTGGCTGGTGCAGGGAAGTAGAAAGGATGCAAAAGTGGTGGTAAATGTGACAGTTGAAGCAATAAGGGCCATGGTTAAATTGGGATCAAATGTAAATGAAATTATCAAGCTAGTTGTAGCTAAGTACAATGAACAAGGAAGCTGCTTCTTCTTTGGAGTTGCATCACTCTTATTTCAGCATCCAACGCATGTCTCTCTGAGATTTCTTCTGTCTTCTCTATTTGCAATTAGAAATGAAAATTTATATATAGTTGGATAATATTGCTTAGGAGGTTCTATTTACATTGAACTACTCTCTTGACATGAATTAATAGTGTAAGTTGCTGATAAAAAATTCAGTAATGCTACACATCTCATCTACAATCCCACAATTTTCATCTTAACACAAGTGACAGCTGATGTGTCACTTGGTGAATGGATAAATATTAATTGGTGAGTGAATATATAGGTAAGAGAGATACGTATCAATTAATGCGTATCAATTCATCAAGTGACACCTCAGCTTCCACGTGTATTGGGATATAAATGATGGGATTGTAGGTGGAATGCTTAGCATTATTGTAAACAATTATGTTATAGTTGAATAGGCATAGAGAGATCAGAATTGATGGGAGCTTCAATTTCTAATTAATATGTTTTAAAACGTTAATAATATGTTCATTTAAATCAAGAAAGTGGAGCAAATAATAAGAAAGTGAAGCAGGCATTGACTGCATCAAATAAATGTCTGTACGTTCGTTGGTATTTTTTGTATGTCTGTAAAAAAAGCATTTAGAGAGGTCTGACATTTCAAAATAAAATAATGGAAGAATATTCTCCATTTATGTGCTGTTGTTGAACACTTGAGAAATGAAATGTCATGATAATAAGAATTTGTATTATGGTCGGCAAATTTTACAAAATGGGTCGACTCGTGGTCGGTCAGATCACGAGTCATGAAGGGGGTTCAAGTCAATAATATCTGGGACAATTGCAAATTACAAGCAATATTTAACATCTTTATTTCACCAATTTTTGTTAATATTATTGTGTTAGCACTTAGCATGTGGGGACATTTAAAGATTAAAAATTGTTAATTAAAAAACATATATAAACATTAAAAGAATAAAAATAAGGGCAATTATCATGTTAGTCCCTTTTTTTCGGTTTATACCTGTTTTACCTATCTTTCCATTTTTGGGAATCTTGGACTCAATATTTTCCAAAATCTATCAAATTGGAAATTTAAAGTATCTCCAATACTATTATGTATTTTTAAGTTTCTAAATAATGTCATATCAGCATTTCTATTCAATATGAGTCCACTTTTAAATTTTGTTTAGAGAAATGCATATTCACATCTCCAATGCAATTATCTAAAATTAAATATGTACCTATTTTTAACCAATCAATATAAAACAATTATTACATTCTCTCCTCTTTTTTATTTTATAATTAAATGAGTTTTGATATTATTGGTTAAAATAATTAGAAATCCTAGTCAACATTTCTAGAAGAGTTTATAGAATTAGAAATTCAACTTCATATTCTATAACTTTTTTTTTACCACATCATCTCCATATTCAACTTAGATAATTGCATTGGAGAGAGTTTTTATAACTTCTTTAATATCTATCCTATGTGACACTCTATTTTCTCCAAATGTATAATAGCATTGGAGATGCTCTTAGTCAAATTTGACCAGATTTTTAGCTGTCAACTCTTACAGAAAAGGTAAAATGATCTTTTTAGCCTTAAAAAAACTTAAAATAATAAATAAAAGAAATGATAAAATATATATTGAAATTAATTAATGAAAATCTGGATTTTTTAAATAAATAGATTGATCGATGGTGTAGATCAAATTACATAAAAAATGAATTATTAACAAATGAAATTTCTTTTTTTTTTTTAAAAAAGATAAACATGATGTCTAGATCTTTTTTTTATTTATTTTTAAAATGAACAACGATGGAGATCCCAAACCACCCTTCATCTTTACAAACCCAGTTCATCAATCTTCACAAACTCATCTACATCAATTCTCCACTCCATCACGCTGCATACAATCATACATCACTAATCAAAACAATATCTTAACTTCTAACTTCAAAAAAAAAAACGAAAAAAAAAAGATGAACTCAAACCTAGAAAAAGTTTAACAAGTTAACTTTACAAACCAGATGGACTGCTAACTTTACAAACCCAGAAAAAATTAAAAAAGTTGGCAGTTCAAGGGAAATGAACAGCCAACTTTACAAACCCAGATCATCATCTTCACAAACCCTTCATCAAATCTCCACTCTAACACCCAAACACAAACTCCTATATCTTTCAATCCCAAAGACAATTCGAATTCCAAAAAACATGAACCAGAAACCAAAATAATTCAAAAAATAATAATAAATTAATAATTAACATATCTGTTAAAAAAAAAAATAAAGAAAAGAAAATTAGCAGATTGTTCTTCCCAGACCCATACTCAAATTCAGATTTGTGTGAGTGGTTGAAGGAGAAACCAGATGCGAGTCAATGTGGTCTTGCACCAGACCCATGCTCGGACTCGGATTTGTGTGAGTCGCTGTTTAGGCGGGCGCCTCAGGCTCTAGAGGAACCTTGCGCCTAACGCCTATAGTAACTATAAAGTTCAATCATTAGGAGGAAAGTGAAGAGATTGGAGGGGAAGATTAGGGAAATCAACTTCAACAAGCACATTAAGAGGGGATTAGGGAGGAGGATGATTTTGAATTTGATTTCGATGAATGAACTTGTTTTTCTTTGAATGGTGATGATTTTAATTGATTTTGTAACTTTTAAGTCTATTTCAAACTATGAATTATGATACTAATTGTTGTTTTTGATTATTATATGTTATGGGTAGTTTTTAAAGTAGACACTTTAAAAATTATAAATAAATTAGGTTTATACATGTTTTTATAAAAAAATGTGTCTCGCCTTGCGCTGCATGCTACAAAGGCCTATGACAATTATGAACCCAAAAACAATTCAAACAAAATCCTGAACACAAGGCTGATGGAATGGCTGAAGCGAGATAACTGACAGACAAAAGTTAGAAATGAAAAGGTTTTTTTTTTTTATTATTTATATGTCAGTTTCAGTTTTGAATATCCAAAACTAAAACTGAACAGAATTGAATTCGGTTTAAACCAATTTGAACCGAAATCTCTCATAAAACTGAACCAAACACCCAATTTCGGTTCAGTTCACTTTCATGCACACCCCTACCAATATCCAGTGTTCTAATAAACGTTAGACGCTAATTGGGCAATAGCCTAGCGCTTAGACAGACTACACGGTGAAACTTTTTTTTATATATATTTTTTCAATTTTTTTGTTTTGTTTTATTTCTTACTTTTTTTCTTATTTTTTTTATTTTTTTTCTTTACAATTTATATCATGTACCACCGACCGACCTTGAAAAAGAAAATAATAATTTTTTATCGGTTTAAAATAATTAAAATCGAAATTGTGGACCTTAAAAATTTTAAACTTCTTAAAACTTCAAAAAAAAAAACCAAGAAGTTTAATAATATATTAATATTGTTTGGCAGTTACAAAGCAAGTACCTCTCCAACCACACTTCACACGTGACATACCAGGCAATTACCACTCTCCAAAAATATCTTCTCTCTCACACTTGAATTATTCTTCTTTCTCAAATCTGTTTCCAGACTTAATTTCTTTTTCTTTCTCTATTTTCTTCTTCTTTCTCGATCCGATCCTCTCTCACTTAATATCTTTCACTTTCTCTGTTCTTCAACTCCGTTTCCAGATTTCAACTCTTCTCTCTCCGGCGGTGACGAACAACGGTGACGTTTGGAACGACTTGACGGAGTCGACGACTTTGACTCCACGTAACCCCATTTTTTCGGCCACGTCGGCCGATTTTCTTCCAGCCGCCTAATATGGCCGATTTGGCCGAAACGGGACGGCCGGCGTCCGCCTAGCGTATAGGCGGCGCCTAGGTGGCCATTTTTTCCGATTTTTCAAACACTGCCAATATCTATAAAGAACACACTGTGGTCTGACTTGGTACTGAACATAAGTAACATTTCTTAAAGTCAAGCATGGCAATGACTCAGTTTTCTTAGGAAAATTTAAACAAACACCTTATATGCATATCTTAATCAAATGTATCTTTCTATTATCACACAACAATGGCAATGACTCGAGTTTCTTAGGAACATTTAAACAAACACCTTATATGCATATCTTAATCAAATGTATCTTTCTATTATCACACAACAATGGCAATGACTCGAGTTTCTTAGGAACATTTAAACAAACACCTTATATGCATATCTTAATCAAATGTGTTTTTCTATTATCAGACAACAATGGACATATGATAAGTAGCTCAAGTAAGCAATGTTTTTCCATATTTCTTTACAAATATAGATAAAATGCTACAGTGTATATAAACAAAACAAAATATACCAGGGTTAGCATTTCTAGAGTTGGGCAGCTGGCCCTGTAAATACAAGGCCTTCTGATGCTCATTAATACATATACCACCAAAAGGGCTAGGTTTCACCTTCCTTCCACAATGATCTAGATACCCCTGCCAAATTTCAAAATAATAGTGTATGACTCCAAGTTCTAAAGAGTAAAAATGAAAATGTCGTCAATTTAAATGCTCAGAAGTTGTTCAAAGTATAGAATATTCAAACATTTGAATTGACTACAAACATTTCACATTGGACTTAAATTGTTAATGCCAAATCTCTTATCATAAAAGAAAAGGAAATTTCTCTTGACATTCCAAACAAACTCAAAACATTTGATTACAAAGTAACTATCGTCTTACAATGAATTAATCATATTTTTCATAGATGATAAGAATAAAGTTACCTGTAATATAAAAATAGAAGAAAGTATATTATCATAAACTTCCTCACCCTCATTATGGTCCATCTTTATGCTAGTCTGTCAACACATTAAACAATCAGGTCCTGTAATTTGTATCACTATTGTATAAGATTTATCATAAAGAGACATAATGATTGCACAACACAAAAACAATGGCTTGACAATTAACAAGTTAAACGACTCTATTTGCGCTTCATGTCTAAAGCATATTTAAGTGAAAAATGGTGAACTTTCCAAATCTTTTCTATATAAATTTACCCAGCTTTGCTGGTGCAAACCTCTTATCCCAGTATGTATACTTTAAATGTTCAAGTTTCCTGGAATTGCAAAGGTTTTCAACAAAACTCTTCACTTTTGCAACCTTATAAAATAAAAAGTAAAGAATACAATCATCTCAAAACGCGAATGTGAGATAATTTTAATAACTCCCATCAAGAAAACCCACTTCATGATTATCTATATCTTCGGCATCCGGACATCCAATCACAGCGCCCTCTAGATTATATTCAGGAATCTGCATTGTGACAATGAAGAAGATATGACTCAAAGTCTCAACAATTACATAATTGATATGTTACGAGATAATAGCATGCCTAGAGTTGTGAGAGTGTTGGTCGGTTGAATAAATCGCGTGTTTAACACAATTTGTGATATACGAGACATTATTGACAAATTAATTTAACTTTCAAGAAAAAAAAAAGCTAAAAAAAAGATAAATAAACAGCCAACGTAGCTTAAAGCCTAAACAAACTTACTTACCAAGGTTTGAAATAGATTTGCTAGTGTATGTATGTCCCTCCTCTTCCGTTCCACAAGACTGTAGTGTTGGAAAAAAATCACATAAAACGTACACAAACAATGGATTGAGAAGTGAGAACAGTAAGACCTAAATCATTTTTATTCATTCACAAAATACAAGTTTTTTTTGACAAATAAGCTGGTCAATAAACAACAAGGATCAAACAAATTAAGTTATCAACTTCTAATACATGTATTGTAATAGATTGAGACACGATTGTCTTACATAAGCTAATACAATGAGGGAGGTTAGTTTCGATTGTATTTAAAATTTAAACAACTTTTTTATTTAGCTCGATTTCAGCTTTTAAATAACCATCTGAGTTTGAGAGGGGATGTTAAGCGAAAAGAAAGTTAGGAAGGTGTTGGATGAACTACTAGAGCTCAAGTCATCTCAAGCTCAAGTTAGCTGGTAGTTGTTAGCTGGTAAAGCTTAATTGAGCTGTTGATTCCTGAAGCATAACACATGGGAATAAAACTGTTCAAATAAAAGAAGGCCAAGACACATTCTTCATTTGCCCAAAACATAGTCAGAGGTGCAGTTATTTTTGTCATAACAGCTTGTAAATAGCTATGTAATTATTAAGCCGTGATTAATCAGTTTCAACAAACTTTTTCGGTTGCAGTTTTTCTCTAACCTTGCTTCACTCTCTTTCTAAACTTTTCCTGAGAAAGTGACAAGTCAAACATAGCCATGACATATTGTACGATGATATAATCACATGCAAATGAGATAACATACCCATAATGAATGCAACAAAGAAGTTTTGGGTCTGAAATTGATATAGTAACGTATTTCTCAAGTACATTGAAACCCAGCAACTGAGGTCCAATGGCTTTCTTCCCTAGCATTTCCATGGCCCTCTTATGCACTTCATAGAACAAGCTACAGGGCTTCACGTACTTCATCTACAGAAAATGAAACAGAGGTGTTAGTGAATAGTTAGGATATTTCTGTTTTCTATAAGCGATTAAACTCTTAATTGTGAAATCCATACAAACAAAAAGCAATTATTAGTAAGGGCGCAAATTGTTTCCAATTAGCTGAAATAACACAAGTCAAGTCACTTGATCTGAGTTTCCTCTCATCTCGAACATGCTAATATTTTGTTGATAATTTGAGTTGAATATGAAAACAAACTTTTGCCATGTACGAAACAGTCTAATTTTTTTGTCTTATTTGTTACTTTTTATTTAGAAAAAAAAAAAACCAACAGAGATGGATTGAATTCAAATCAAAAGAATAAAAAATGAGTGTTCGTTTTGAAGAGCAGAGAAAGACATTAAAGACAAGGCAGAGAGGAAACAGCATGTGAGCGTCTCAAAAAGAAGGCAACTTGTAAAACAAATAGTGATTGAGATTCGTTGAAGCTAACTACATGCAATCCTCGAGGATGTAGTGCACGGTTTCAGTAATCCTCGAGGTGGTCTCATTCTTTCCTTTTAGAAATCTCGCCGAATATGGTACTTGAGATAGGAATTCAACACTTGGTTCTTCGACAAGCCATATCCTTCCTCTTTTGTTCTTGACTATTTGGATGATTTTTATTCTTTAGTTGAGGAGTTTTTTTTCCTCATTCACCTCACTCCTCTCATCTTCCTTCACATCTTTGCCACTTCGAAGAGTGATTGTTTTTGCGGACTCTTGATTACTTTTCGGGTTTTGAACCAGTTGGCTTGGAAGTCTTCTTTAGATTTGTGGGTTCAAAGCCTCTTCTCATGCTTTTAATTTTATTTTTATTATTTTATAATAAATTTCAGTTCAGTGGTAAACCTCTCACACATGTATCAATGGAGTTGTGGGTTCGAATCCTCCCCCTCCTAAAAAATTAATAGAGTGAACATATAAAAAGGGTCTGACAAACTATTTTTAAGAGATCAACTATTGTCTTACTCGTACTTAATCATAAATTGTGTATTGAGCCGACAAGAATGACCCTTGACCCGCGAACCCGACACGAACCCGATGTCAATAAATGGTTTCGGGGTTGTCTGTAAATTGGTTCAGGTCATAAAAGGGTCGACCCGATTGACCTGTTTATTATACGGGTCGTGTAGGGTTTGGCTATACGGGTTCGCGGGTGACCCATTTAACCCGTTTATTCAAATAGGTATATTTATAATTTTGAATATTATAGGGGCTATAATTGAATTTTTTCATGCTGTATAATCATTCTTTAGGTTTCTAGCCGCAGTCACACGACTAACACTCCAAAATCCCTAACCCTAACTTCGCCAAAATCGCCTCTTAGTGCTCTTAATCTCTCAGGTTCGGTCTTCGTCAAAATCGATTCACTCCCAAACCCAACTGCCCACGGCCGCCGCCTCTCTCTCTCTCTCTCTCTCTCTCTCTCTCTCTCTCTCTCTCTCTCTCTCTCTTTATCTTACTTTCACTCAGTTCCCTACATCTCTTCCTCCATCATTGCAGATTCGTAGCCATATCACTCGGTTGCTCACTTCCTCTCTCTGTCAAGTCTACCGTCGTCGCTCTATCTTTCCGTCTCTTGTAAGTTTGCTTCATTTATAAAATGATCATGATCCTTTTCCCATGTTCTGTTGTAAATCGCCCACCTCCGTCTCTATTAATCAATCATCTTCAGTGGCATCGATGGCTGAGATTCACCACCTAGCTGAACGGTTTGCAAGATTTGTGTGTCAAAAACAAGCATGTCCGACACTTTGAAAGCTGGACAAGCATGTGAGCTGTGGAAGACATTTACAATTACAACTCTTACAAACATACATTTACATCTATATCTATATCTATATAATATATAAAAACTGACCCTCACAGTGCCATGTGTCACCTGAGAGAGCTTTGACTTTAAATTCCATTATAGTTTCTTTTAACTCTTATGCATGCATTTATATATTAAGCTGATTTGTTTGACCCTTAAATCACAAATGAAGAGACAATCTAATAATCAAGATGCAATCTTATCATAAATGGGATAATGAAAAGTTCTTTGAAAAAAATGGGATAATGAGGCAATCTTATCATTATTGTGATAATGAATTAATGGAGTTATATGAACTAAAATGTGGCATTTTAGTTTTACTTTTGTTGCAGATTTTTGCATGCTTCATATGTTGAGTTAAATAATAACAGTAACCTTTCATATAGTCCATAGTTAATAATTTAAAAAAAAATAGATTTGCATGCTTCTTATACAACTAATTTAAGTTATAATGGTAACCTTTCATATCCAACTAATTTGTTGAATTATTTCAATGTAGTATTTAAAAAAATAATAAAAATTTACTCCTGCTTTTGGTGTAGATTTGTATGCTTCGTATCTTGGGTTAAGTAATAGTGGTAATTTTATAATAATAATAATAATAATAATAATAATAATAATAGTAATAATAGTAAATTTCCTATCTAAATTCATGAATTATTGATGTTATTAATATTAAATTTTTCCGTCTTCTCTTTAAAATCCTATATATATATATCAGTCTTTCTATTGTCTGTTCGTCCTGATATAAAATATATCAGGATAAATTGACAATAGAAAAATTGATATATATATATATATATATTTAATCTATTTAATCAGTTGATATTGTTCCTAAAACTCCCTAAAACCCTTCATCCAAAAATACCTTCTTTTGGCTTTATTTTATTTTATTTTTTGGTCATTTTGATATGTTCATATCTATATAATTGTATATAATTGTTGTTTACTTTTTTGAATAGGTACAATATTTTATATGAAATTCAGATCCATGGACTAACAAAGCTGGCCAATGGAAATTGTAAGGGTATGTGAAAAGTATTTTGTTTTTCTTTATTATACATGATATCTTCTCAAAACTAATCCAAATTTCATTACAAGGATCAGAGATTGGTCATTTTTACCTTTGTCAATTTGATTGCCTGCAACACATTTAGTTATGTAAAATATTGTTCATTCGTATAATTTAAATGTCATTCTAATCAATTTAACTATGATTGTAAGTATTTGTTTGTTCTTGTGTACTAATTTCCAGAACACTGATCTCTTATTTGCATAAATACTATTGCTTCCGTTACTTAGGGCTTTAGGGTTTCACGATGAGAGAGGGATAATATGCAACACTTGAAATTCAAGGATTTCAATTTTCAAGATCATATTGACTCTTCCATGGATAGAAGCTATCCAAGACAGAAGATTCTCTCCTTTTTTTTTTGCAGTGATAACATGTTAACAACTACATAATTACTATAAAAAGAAAGTATTTATTACACAAATACATTTATTGCATCGATTGAGTCAAAAAGTACAATAAATACTTTCTTTTTATAGTTGTTAACTTGTGTCCGGTTTAACACTATCCTTTTTTTTATATGTAAATTGTACCTAAATTGTAGTGTACACTTTTTTTTTTTGAAAGGAAAAACTATTATTAAGAAAACCAAACTATATCAAAGCTGGGTATTCACCCAACACAAGGCTTTCCAGACAGATCGGGCAGCCTTCCACCCACATACGACAAAGCTAACTTAGCAAGACCATGAGCTACCATATTCGCAACACGCAACACAAAATTCATCGAGAGAATATTAGTCCCATTAATAGCACACAAGATATCAGAAATCACAACCACCTCATCTGCACTAGGCAGAACCTGAGACCGAATAACATTCACAACCGTTAACGCATCTGACTCAAGCATAGCCGGGAGAAGACCAGTATTCACCGTAAGCAAGATCCCTTTGTAAATTGCCAAAGCTTCCGCTATTTGGGGATGATAATTAACTTTAAAACCATAACAAGCCGAGGCCCTAACAAACCCTTTATCGTCCCGAATAACCACCCCTAGACCTGACACGCCATCTTTCGTAACCACCGCCTTATCCGTATTAATTTTGAAAATCCCCACTTCTGGAGCTTGCCATCGAGGTGTCACCCAGCTCCCCATCCTTCTGGGATTTTCCTTCACCAACGACTGGCGGAAGTCATGAATAAAAAACTCAGACCACATACAAACCTCAATGTCACCCAAACCCACCTGATAATTCACAACTTGATTTCTTCTGTACCATATCCTCCACCAAGTGACACACAGGAGTTCAACTCCTCCACACCCATCTGATTACGGCAAACCAATACAAAGTTGAAAAAGGGCACCGCATCCAAAGTACTTCCGCCACCACACATGACAGAATCAGCACGAATCGCTTTAAGAGTAGAACATCTCCACAAGGTATGTAACGTTGTTTCGACCTTCTTTAAACAAAGCAGACATAAAATTTGCGTAGGAACTTTATGTGAATCCAGGTTGGCACCAGTTGGTATCCACTCATTGCAGGCCTTCCAAACAAAAATCTTAACTTTCGAGGGAAGCTGGAGACGCTAGAAAAATTTCCACCAAGACTCGAAAGATCTCAAGCTTGAACTGCCGGCATTCGAAAAAGAATTCTTAGCCACCCAATAGCCACTCCGAATCGAAAAACTTCCAGATTTATCGAAATGCCACAACAAGGAGTCCTCTATTCTAGAATTACAAGGAGGTATATTCAGGATTAAATCAGCATCTTCCAGGATGAAAGATCCTTTGACCACTTCTTCATCCTAATCACCATTGGCCCTCTTCAGACAATCTACAGTAGCAGAACCTCCAATTACAGGTTGAGAGAGCACCTTAAAAGTAATTGGTCTAGGAATCCAACGATCACTATAAATCAAAATACCTCTCTCGTTACCCACCCACCATCTAGAACCCTTTTCAATCACCTCTCGACCCTAACATAAACTCCTCCCAAGGAAAGAGCTGGACTTGCCAACTCTAGCTTTAAGAAAATCCGTTGCCCAGTAATAACAGCCCTTAATTACTCTTGCTTCCAAAGAGTCGGATTTCAGAATAAGGTGTCAACCTTCCTTTGCAAGCATAGCTTTATTGAAGGCACCCAAATCTCGGAAACCAAGTCCCTCTTCACTTTTGAATTACACAATTTATCCCATCAACACCAGTGCAGTTTGCGCTTCTGAACCCCACCTCCCCACCAAAATTTTTGGGCTGTCTATGGTTTAAGGCCACATGATTTTAAAATATAAGGTACCTAGAAGACTGAGAAAATGGCAAATGATTTAAAATGTTTCGACTAGTAATTTAAAAAGAGCTCAACCATTTTCTCAGTCTTCTAGGTACGTTATATTTCAAAATCTTGTGGCCTTAAACCATAGACAATCAAAAAATTTAGCCAACATTTCAATCCAAATGATATGGCAAATGATTTTTTCAAAAACCATTTGGATTGTAATTGGTTTGCTGTCTAGGTATAAGATCCAATAAGTCGGCTATTTTTTTTAAGTATTCCATAATTCAAAATATTTCAAACTAGTTTGCATCCTGCACGATGTGTGAGAACCGTAAAACAATATAACGTAATTGTTATCAAATTTATTATTATTATTATATGATCAAATTTTTAAAAGAATGCCAAAAGAAATTTAAATAGTTATTAATACTCTTAAATATATGTAAGTGTGAATAGAATAATAGTGTATGTATTATTGATGATGATAATATTAATAAAAATTTAAATCCAAAGCTACCCCACGTCAATATGTGGCATCAAATTTTCTCATACCAATAAAAATGCTATCGTTTAATTGAATTGACCAAAATTATATTTTTATATTTCTAATACATGACAATGTATAATAATAATAATAATAATAACAATTTATTTATTTACATTGATTTTTAAATGGATTCAAATGATATTAAGTTCAATAATAAATCTAACTTTTTACGAAATTGTTAATTTTTTAATTCTTAAAAAGTTGTAAATTACATTGAAAGAAAAAAAAGTAAGAATAAATTTTACTTATAAATAATGTCCGCATATCATATGGGCTATAAACTATAATATGTAATAACAAAGCATTTGATGCCACGTGTCATCCATGGAGGCTGAGTCCATTAATGTCCATAACTATTATAATGTTTATCTCTTCTTCTCATAATTCGTCGTTTCATTTTATATCATAAATAATCTCACATTAATATTTTTTTATAAAAACCCTTTGTTGCTTCAATTGCCTTCCGTTAATATTCTTAAGAAAAAAAAACTCTTGGTAAATAACTAATAAATTCCACATTTTCCATTTTGTTGCTTCAATTGTCATCCATTAATATTCATTAAATTTTTTTTTTGTAAACAACTAATAAACTCTTCATTTTTCGTCCTATTAACTTTCCTTTGTTTGCCTATTAAATAACATCATATTGTGTTGATTTGGTTCAGGATTGTAATAACTTACCAACTATTATAATATAAATTATAGATAACTAATTAACAATACTTTTTTTTTTTGAAATATTACAACTAATTAACAATACTTAAAAAAATAAACTAATTAATACGGATTTCTGTCTTCTTGGCACATAATAAAATAAAATTATGGCTTATCTTTTAAAATTATCAAATAATGTAATACTTCAAAAAAAAATACTTAATAATAAAAAATCAGTTATGAGATTGGTTAAAAGAATTTATTCATTATCTCATTAATTACGTAATTGCCTCTTGATTATCAATTGATTTTTGATTTAGGAAAAAAAATTATATTATTAAAAATTATTACAATTAATAACTTAGGGGTCGTTTGTTTTTTTATCTGAAGACTGAACAGTCCTGAATTTTTCTGAAGACTAAATAGGGACTGAAATCTGAACTTGAATGACATGTTTATTTTTTTTCCTCACATCTGAATGTATTGTCAATACGTTTGTTTTTTAAAAGTAAAATTGTCTGAAACTAAGTAAGTTTACATTTATACCCATGCTAAACAATTATAATATAATATGGAATAAAAACAAACCACAAATAATAATTATATATGAATAGATATGATCAGGATCTTCTTCGATTACAAATAAACTTCATTTTTACTAAGAAAAGAAACGTTTTTTTTTTCAAAAAATAAAAGGGGCTGCATGAAAACTCACACAAAACATTTAAAAAAAATAATATATAAATACATCACCCTAATATCATAATAAAGTATTGATATTAAACATCAATATGAGAAGTGATTATGATTCTTTTTTATTTTTAGAGCTACTTAAAATAAGAAATATATTAAAATAAAGATTTCTATATCATATATAATTATGATGAAGTTGGAAATATGCTATATATGAATGACAATATCGAAAGAAAAGATTTTGGATTGCATTTAATGCAATTCAGTGATTTGTAATTAAGTGAAAAGTCAGGATTTTTTACTTTTTATTTTAAGTTATTTTTTGGTATTTTTAAGTTATTTGACCACTTAAAAAAATAAACGAAACAACTTAATAATTATGATTCAGACCCATTAAGTTTTAAGTGGAAAAAACAAACGAACCCTAACCAAATAATATAATGTAAATTATATAGATAACTAATTAACAATACTTTTTTTGAAATATTACAACCAAATAACAATACTTAAAAAAAACTTAATAATAAGAATTCATATCGTGTTGGGAAAAAAATTATGACTTGTCTTTTAAACTTACCAAAATAATGTAATAATTTAAAAAAACATAATAATTAAAAATCAATTATGAGATTGGTTAAAAGAATTTATTTACTATCCAATTAATTACGTAATTGTCTCTTGATTACTAATAGTTATTTTATTATCTTACAAAAAAAAATTATTTATTACAAAAAAAAATGAGTGAATTTCATATATTTAGAAAAATAATCTATTGAATTGAATGTAATAATTAATTTTTTTAATTTGTGACCATTAATATTTGATTAAAACTTATTATTTTAATACATACAAAAAAATTATCATTAATACATTATCATTGACATGTTTTTTAAAATTTACCATTAATTCCATACAAAACGAATTACCATTATTTTGATAGTACAATTGAAATTGATATTTAAAAAAATAATAGATAAGATAGGTAATTTATTGACAATTGAAATATTTTAATTTGTAGTATTTAACCAATCAGATCATTAGTTAGCTCTAACCATTTGAAAAAGTTGACTAATAAGTTGACTAATAAGTTGAATTTTTTTTAAAAAAAGTTCATTTTATCTTTAAATTTCACTTGTCAAAGTACTTATTACAATTCAATTTTTATTATAAGAAAGATATAATACTATTTGAATATGGTACTTTGTAGACTAAATAAACCTAAAACAAAGTCATGTTGTACTAATCAATCTATTTATTTATGATTTCAAAATTCAAATGCCTATTAATTCCAATTTTTTTCCTGAAAAAAAACTTTCATAAAATATCGATTAGCTTATATCAAATGCTTTGTATTGATGATGTATATTAATTATTTATTTTGTCATAACTTGCATACTTAAAAAATAATTAATTTAAAAAGTATACAGATTTACTGTTTTTGTCTTAAAGAATTGTAATAATTTTTAATATATATACATATATATATTACTAAAGAGATAGAGAGCAGCCAAATTTCAATTAATGCAATAAATAATTTTTAATTCACCTATATAATAAATTAAACAACCCTCCATTTCTATATCTATATAATATATAAATAAAAGGAAATCAAGAGTCCTAAAAAAAAGCAATCAAGAGGCAATCAATAAATCACAAAATCAATAGGTAATCAAAAGAAAATCTCATAATTAAATTGATAATGAATAAATTATGTTAACCATCTCATAATTGATTTTTTAAACAATGAATAAAAATTAATATTGATAATTGCAATCAAATTGTCAATTCACCTGTTTTGTTAAGATCTTTGAGGATCAGGTTTAGATTATTCTATATATATATATATATATATATTAATTTGTTTTGAAAAATATTTAGTTATTACCATTTATAAAAAAAAGTATTTTCAAGTAAATTGGGATGTATTTAGAGGTTTATAATTTTGTTTATATATATATAAACGTTAATTCTAAAAATAGTTGTAAAAGTATTCAATTTTTCATGAAGGTTATTGTCAAGCTTAGTGATAAATTAATTTATTTTTCCACATTTATTTTCTAAAGACATTCCATTTTTTTTAATAAACTTACTTTTATTTATTTTTCACGGGTCCTCTTATATATGATTCAATACAAAAATAAAAAAGGGTGAAAACTTTTATTGAGATGTATATAGTAGTGGAATTATTTTTATTTAATATTGTACAAAACAATTTATTTATTACCATTTATAAAAAATAATGAGTGAATTTCATATATTTAAGAGAAGAATCAATTGAATTGAATGCAATAGTTAATGTTTTTAATATCTTACAATTAATATTTGATTAAAAATTATTATTTTAAATTTTTGTTATGTTATATTAATATATTACTTTTGATATCTTTTTTAAAATTTAACATTAATTTCGTATCAAACGGATTACCATTAATTTGGTATTTACAATTGATATTTTATTTGTTTTGAAAAATATGTATTAATTATCATTTAAAATTCATTTTTTTTGGAAATAATCATAGTGCATTTAATGCATATTTAATACATTATAATAAACCAAAAATAAAAGAAAACAAAAAGGTTAAAAATAGAAGGAAAAAAATCTATAAAAAATATGTGTAAATTTCCTTATAAAAAATCTGGATAGATACAATTTTTTTTTAAAGAGGCAATACATTGTTAGATTTAAAACCAAAAACTACAACCCTGATATTTATCTATAGTAGTAGTTTGTCTATCGAATCCATCATAAAGCACCTCACAAATCTTAACTGGTCCATTAATTTTCTAGTATTAGTGGTGATGAGCAGGTTGTTAGCCTTACCAGAGGGTTGCATATCGAACAACAGCTAATTGAAAATCTAATTGAAAATCCAAGTCTGCCAAAGTTAAAATTCTTTGTTTCAAGTTTTGTTTATCAAAACAAACATGATAAAGGTATCGAAATACGTTACAACAATAATCAATCAAAGATTACATTTTTAACTACTAAAGTGTATCCTTAAAAAAAACAAAAAGATAAGAAAATGATACCTGAGAATGATGTAACTTTTTGCAAGAGAAATTTGGCAATCATCATAACCAAAAAAAAAAAAAAACTAATAGATTAAAATATTCAACCAAATATTAAAAACTCGGTAGAAATTACTCTCACCTTCCAATATCATCCAATACCCCATTGTTTGGGTGTTGAGAGTCAATGGAATGTGTTGGAAAAAAATGTGAGATTTTTGGTGTTTTTTTATAGAGAAAATCGAGGAAGATGAAATGGATCTTGGTTATTATGATTATATGGTTTAATTGAATAAACTTAAATTCTATTCAAAAGAGGAATCTGATGGGGTTTTTGTGTTTTTTATTTTGAAAGGATGCTATAAATGTTTTAAAAAAAAGATATAGGAAGAGTTTACATAATTGTTTTTCATAATTGTAATCAAATTGTATATTCATATTGCCTTATTAATATATATATATATATATATATATATATATATATATAAGAAATGAATACATTAATTGTAATCAAATTGTCTATTCATTCTGAATTATTAATATATATATATATATAAAAATGAATATATTTATATTTTTTTAAAAAAGAAATGAATGCATTTAAATCCAAAACTCCTTTCATTTTGCCTTATTAATATATATATATATGTATATGTATATATATATATATATATAGAGAGAGAGAGAAATGAATACATTTATATTTTAAAAAAGAAAGAAATTAATGCATTTAAATCCAAAACTCCCTCACGGCGACATGTGGCGCTGTGAGGGTTAACTTTTATATATTATATAGAAGACATGAACGAAATCAATACATGAATTAATTATTCATATGATTAGTTTTTTTTAAGTATTTGGTAATTCAAAAGATTTCAAAAGACATGAATGAAGTCAATGCATGAATTAATTATTCATATTAATTAGTTTTTTTTTTATGTGTGGTAATTCAAAAGACTTGAATGAAATCAATGAATGAATGAATTATACATATTATTTAGTTTTTTTTAAGTGTTATTAGTTATATCTATACAGAAATTTTCAAGTCAGTACGTACTGATATAACTTTATCAGTGCGTTGGATGTGGACCATTAGATTTACATACTTTGACTCAAAGTGTATGCACTTGTCAAAACTTCTCCATAATCAGTGGTCCACATACAACGCACTGATATAAGTTATATTAGTATGCACTGAGGAGAAAATGATTGATATATATATATATATATATAATGTTTGGAAAAGTTCAAAAAAAAAAAACAGACCATAAATTCATATTAAATTGTTTTTGTTTAAATTATTATAAATTAAGGATCAAAAAAATATATTATTAATTAGTTATTTATAGATAATACATTGACCAATATTAACATAATAAAAAATATAAACTAATTTTAATTTTTTTTTTAATATTCACTTAATGATCGGTGTAGTGCAATGGATTAAACAACACTCAATAAATCTGTTCATCTAAACATGAATGACGGTGATGAAAATGGAGAGTCTGTTTATGAATACTATTAGATACCTAAGAGTTTCCTTAACTGATTAATATAGATAATAAACATCATTATAATTTATTCTAATTTAATTAAAATCAAATTCATTAACTAATTGAGTAAACCTATTCATCTTGCTTTGTTAGTATATAATTAGTTTTTTGTCATCATAATATAATTAGTTATTTTTCACTAATGTCAATAATTCAATAATTAATGAATTTAGTATTAACGGCTGGATAGGAAACCTTTTTTTTAATCTTTTTTATTTATTTATCAAAATGTATATAGTATTCTTAATTCATTAATTATTAATAATATAAATAATTAATGAATTTAACATTTACTACGAGATACGAATGATTTTTTTAGTCTTTTTTTTAGAATATAATTACTATTTTAATTAATTATGGTAGAGGAAAGGTTATCATGTTGAATAAGAAAGATGTTTTTTTTTAATAAATTGAATAGGGGAGGGAAAACCAGGATCCTCTCCTCACCTTTTCTCTTCTCAGATTGTTCTCACCTTTATAATTTATTGACAATTGTCTAACATAGCAAATTAATAGTTTGGATTATTTCTATTAATTTTAAAGTTTTACACAACTAAAAAATAGAATTAATCCAGCCCATTGATTTAGGTGAGGATAAAATGTGGCGAGGAGATGATCCAAATTCGGGAAAAAGACCACAATATCATTTGAGGATTCTCTCTTTTCCTTTTCGGTTTCTTTCTATTCTCAGCATTTTGAGTATTTTATCAGTAATATAAAAGTGTTTCTATGCCCTCACATAAATATAATTTTTTGATCTTATACTTTTGTCGATAAATCTTTCTTATAGATTTCATGAACGTCTTCGATCATATGGTTCCCAAAATTGGTTTAGAATAATTTGAAATTGGTTTAGAAAGTTGAAAATCTTGGAAAATTGAACCTGAATAATGCTAAAATTTAAATTATATATAAGATTTACTCTTACGTTTTTTAAAATACATATTTCTTCTATTAGTATAATTGTATTAAAATTAAATAGAATTTTGAAGAATTAGATTTGCCAATTTTAAAGTAATTAGGTTTTTTTTTTAAATTCAAGGTAATTAGTTGAATCGTATAAACTGAATTTTTGTAAAATTGTATTGTAATTTTTTCCCTTTTGTTTTTTTTATAAATAATTGTGTTGTAATTAGGGACTATGTTTTATATATCTGGTGAATTAATAAAGATTAGAATAATTGTATTATTTCTAATAATTATATTAGTCTATTTTGGATCAATTATGATTTATGAAAAAGTTAGGAAGAGAATTGGTAAATATTGTATTTCTAGCAAAAATGTTGACTTCATTGAAGTTTAATGTTTTTTTCTTTCTCATAGAAGATATGTTGAATTTTTATATTTAGATTTCCCCTTCTTCTATGGTGGATATTGTTTCTCAATATTTTAGGGAATGATTTGTTTCAGGATGAGGGGGAAATAGTTTAAAGGAAACTATTCTTGGATCACAAATCAAACATCTTTTTAAATTTTAAAAGAATAAGTGAATTATAATTGTGTGTTTAAAATTACCTCAAATTCATGAGGTTGATACATTGAATTAGTTGACTTGATATACTTTCCAAAAAGTTTATAAATAAGAGTGGTGATTATTGTTTTTCAATCAATAATTGTGGAAATTTTAATTTTATATATAAATAAAATATGAAAATATGACAAATTAAAATTCTGAATCAGGATCGTACCCAATTTTTATGATCTTTCAATTTATATTTTACAATGCCGCCTGCACATCGTGCCGGCTGCATAATAGTAATATATAAAAGCGGACTCTTACAGCCCCACTTTTTGCTGTGAGGGAGCTTTAGATTTAAATACACTAATTTCTATCTATATTAACAAAATCAAATGTTCATGTGTCGTGTTGATATGGTATAGCCATTATATATATATATATATATATATATATATATATTAAAAAATAACCATTAATTAGTTGTTGGATATTATATATGAACTATCATTTTATACTCCTCAATTACAATATTTTAAAGTCTTGCATTTATATTTTTCATTAATTTCTTTAATTTAATATGAAATATCAATCATATTTTATTATTATGTCCAGTATAATTGTATAATGTATTTAAATTTAATTTAATTCGTGACTTTTCAGATTCCACTTACCTTATTTCACCCCAACGAAGCATAGTATGCAAGCCTCTAATAAACATCACCAATCCTATTATTTTATGATTATGCATTAACTGATCATTGCCATAAATATTAATCGATCGCTTGAGTTTTCTATAGAATCGTATTCATGCACATATACTGATCATATACTTTGGTATATATATATATATATATATATATAAATCAATATTCCTTCCATTAATTATATAATATCTATAAATAAAACTTAAACAACCTTCCATTTTCCAATCCATTTTCTATAAATTTAAATTCTTCATTGAATAATATGTTGTTATTTCGGTTGTTTGTATTATTTCAAAAACAATATGGTTCAAATCCTGTAAGAAAACAGAAAGTGAAACTAACCAAAACATTATGTTAGAAATCCGATTTCAGAAATCGAGGCCCGTGTTTCACACGGTTTCCTTAAGACAATTTCGCTGTATAATAACGTATGTTTATAGCGATTGTCTCTCAGGATACAACAATTTAACAGTGATCGTGCATGGTACAAACACTCTCAACGAACTCAAATCAAGTCTGAACTTACCAAGAACTGAAGAAGAAAAGAAAAGCAAGGAGAGCAATCAACTTCTTAATTTCATGATTTCTGTGAATGTGTATCAGAAGAATAGACTAGGGTTTATTTAAAACCGAAGTCAAGAGGATTATTTTGGAAAAATTCGATAATTACGTTTTAATGAAAGGATATTAATTAAAAGTCAATCTTCAAGAGATTTATTTATAATTAATGACTGATTCTAATTACTTAGTGATCAAGTAAGTATCTAGAATCCAAACATAATTTCCTTATCATTACACGTTTTTTTTATTTAGGGAAAATTAAATTGAATTAATTCTTTCCATATCAATATAAACATTGACTTAGAAAAACATAAATTCTAAGTAGTAGCAAATGGTCGTTTGTACTATGACAGTCCAATCGGAGCAGCATTCGTGTACGCAGGTCGCGCCTACACACAACTACACAAGTCATCCAATCCGAAGGTTCAGGGTCCATGATTTGCACCCCCGCCCACCTTGCACGAGAGAGAGAGCCTTTATGCTACACATGTTGATAAGTAACTATCACACATCCACTTATATACTGCTTATAAGTGCTTTACCCAACCAATGTGGGATGTTCATTTTCCCTACACAATGGGCACACTTTGAGACTCAATTTCTCATTCACCCATTAATCGATTTGTGAGTTTGAGTATACCACTTCGATGCTCTCACGGAGGAAAATTTGAATATACATTGATCTTCCATTTTTATGGAACCGATTATACTCAAGTAATGCTCTCAAATCACTTGTTTAATCACAAAATTTCCAACAATCCCGACATGAATGAAATTGACCTAGGAGACACGAGAGATGACATTGGTAATTTCAAACGGTCGAAACCTGCATATGATAGGTAAGTGTTACCCTTCCCTCGTAAATGTATGTTTACTTTACTGACTGACCAGTAGATATGATATCCTTGAACTGTCATGCCGTTTTATGTAAATGATAGCGTACCTCACACATGCATTTCCAGACCCGATTTGGTTCTCATTGTAATGTTCGTTTTGGCCATGAACATGTGCCTGGTTCTGTGAGAGTTTCTGAAGAATATAGTCATTTACTATTCTCTTTTAGAAGCGACCACACTTCTCTCTCACATAGATGATTTTTTAATTAAGAGTAACCCGCATTACTCTGCTCAGATTTCTATAGCTTGGAATTCTGACGCATAAGAATCATTAAAAATATAGTTTAGCCTTTTCCCTACTGGCATCATTGTTTCATCATAGGAATGGACTGGAGGGTAACCCCCACAGTGATCTAACTAAGTCTTACAACCTGGTTATCCCATTGAACCTATATCTTGGGATCTCCAGTCAACTAGGTTGGATGTCCATTTTATCGACTTTTATTTCGTGGGCTTTAGTCCCATTCCCCTCGATGATATCTCAACTATTTAACCCTTTGGTTAGCGGATCCACAATGTTATCTTTTGACTTTACATAGTCAATGAAGATAACTCCAGTTGAGAATAGCTATCTAGTGGTATTATGTCTTCGACGTATATGTCTAGACTTCCCATTATACATGTTGCTCTGTGCTTTTCCTATTGCTGATTGACTACCACAGTGGATGCAAATTGTTGGCACAGGCTTTGGCCATCTTGGAATATCCTCTAAGAATTGGCGTAGCCATTCAGCCTCCTCACCACATTTATCTAAGGTAATAAACTCAGATTACATGGTGGATCTGGTTATACATGTCTGTTTGAAGGATTTCGAGGATACAGCTGCACCTCCTAGTGTGAACACATACCCACTAGTAGATTTTGAAACTTTCATATCAGATATCCAATTTGCATCTGTGTATCCTTCTAGGACAGCATGATATTTAGTATAATGCAGTCCATAATTACTAGTGAATCGTTAGTACCTCAGTACTCTTACTATTCCTTTCCAGTGATATTTTCCTGGATTACTCGTGTATCTACTTATTTTGTTGACTGCGTTAGCTATGTCTGGTCTTTTACAGATTGTTAAGTACATCAGACTTCCTATCACTCTAGAATATTCTAGTTGAGAGACGCTCTCACCTTTATTCTTGGATATGTGTAGATTTGTATCTACTGGCGTTCTGGAAATTTCAGAATCATTTTTGTTAAATTTCTTAAGAATCATGTCTACATAGTGTGACTGACTTAAAATGAGTATGTTCGATGTCTTTGAGATTTTTATTCCCAACATTACATCAGCCGGTCCCATATCCTTCATATCAAATCTTGATTTCAACATATCCTTGGTAGATTTGATCATCTTATCATCACTACCAACAATGAGCGTGTCATTGACATAAAGACACACAATGACATAGCCATTTACTGTGTCTTTGACATAAACGCATTTGTTACATTCGTTGATTTTAAAACCATTTGACATCATAGCATTGTCAAACTTCTCATGCCATTGTTTTGGTGCTTGCTTTAGACCATATAATGACTTCACCAATTTACAGACTTTCTTTCCTTGTCCTGGAGCGGAAAAACCCTCAGGTTGTTCCATGTAGATCTCTTCATCTAGATCTCCATTTAAGAAAGCTGTTTTCACATCCATTTGATGTACTTCAAGATTTCGCAAAGCTGCGATTGCAAGTATCCTCCTAATGGAGGTTATTCTCGTCACAGGAGAATACATATCAAAGTAATCTAGGCCTTCTCATTGATTGTATCCTTTAATTACAAGGTTGGCCTTATACTTATTAATTGATCCATCTGCTTTCATTTTTCTCTTGAAAATCCATTTAGACCCTAGCGGTTTACATCCTAGAGGAAGATCCACTAACTCCCAAGTATGATTTTTAAGGATAGAATCAATTTCACTCTTGATAGCTTTTTTCCATAAGAGTCCTTCTGTAGAGCTTACCGTTTCTTTGAAGGTTTGAGGTTCACCTTCTAGCAAATAGGTCAGAAAATCTGGACCAAAAGATTTTTCTGTCCTAGCTCTTTTGCTACGTCTTGGTTCATCCTCGACTTCATTTTCTTGTTCTTGGTCCTCACAACTATCAGCATGTGTTCGTTTCGACGAACTTGCTTCATCATTGGTTTTACATGGAAATACATGTTCAAAGAACGATGCATTTCTAGATTCCATTATCGTATTTTTGTGTATATCAGGGATGCCAGACTTATACACCAAAAATCGATAAGCACTACTATTATGTGCATATCCAATGAAGATACAATCAACGGTTTTCAGACCTATTTTCACCTTCTTAGGTATAGGTACAGCCACTTTGGCAAGACACCCCCACATTCGTTAGAATTTATAGGAAGACTTTCTTCCTTTCCATAGCTCATATGGGGTCTTGTCTACTTGTTTTTTTTGGTACCTTATTTAAAAGATAATTGCTAGTCAATATAGCTTCTCCCCACATGTTCTTGGGCAATCCAGAACTTATCAACATTGCATTCATCATTTCTTTTAAGGAATGATTTTTCTGTTCAGCAACTCCGTTTTGTTGTTCGCTTCTCAGTGATATCAGCCAGTTGAAAAGTTTCACTTGGGGTTATCTCTTCGGCATGAATCTCATGCAGATTCACTTGAAGCTCTTTGACTTGACACATAACTGTCTTAGAGTCCACCATCTTGTAATCGAGAAACCAGCAAACAACAAACCTTTTGGATCCAGCATCCTCAGTTTTGTATTTCGGTCTAACGACTCCCACAGTTATTTTGCTGTTTTCGTTATACAGCCTGTCTGACAGCTCGTTCGGTTTGTTTTTTCGGTACAGAAATCCGAATGGATCCATACATCAATAGCATTCCATACCTGAACATCTCACTCTTCCCCACTATTTGGGTTTAAGAGCATCTTCAGTTAAGAACCTAGCTAGATTCAGTGTGGTCAAATAGAACATCATCTTTGTTGCCACCACTAAAAGTTCTCGTGACTTACATACTGGCTCATCACCGAATCTACCATGTTTCTCACAAATGAGTTGATGGCCGGAGTCGATGTTACACACGTGGCCCCACAATAGGCACAACTCCCATAAGCACTGAATTAACACCTGAAGTGTCTAGTCTGACAGTTGGATTAGCACTAGGAGTCTCAAGTGGAACATTTGTGTTCACGTTTGATTTATCCACCATAATATCAGGAGGAGATCAACTGAATTAATTTAAAAATTAATTCTCATTAAAATTGGCAATATTAAAGTCAAATCGGTTCTGTTTTGAATTCAAAATTTAATATTTCGATTAACTTGAAATTAATAGAAATAAATCATCATTAAATTGATAATTACAATTTTGAAGTTCAAAAGAATTGATTCTGACAATAATCACCATTTTAAACTTACACATCCAATTCATCACCACTGTTGGCCTTAGGAGCCTCACCAGTTAAGAATCTCGCAAGATTCAATGTGGTCAGGTAAAACAACATCTTTTGTTGCCATCTCTTGAAATTCAGAGCACTGAATTTCTTTAGTTTCTCCATATGGTTCATAAGAACCGAAACCGGTGACATAAACGAATTCACCGTCGGGGTATTCATTTGACCCACAAAGGGTTCACTATCGGGTCGATCAGTTAACTTACAATTGGGTTGACCACCGGAGTCACTTGAGCCACGCTTGGGTTCACACTTGAAACCAAATCAAATATTTTAGAACCACTAATATGTATCACAAAGATATATATTAATATATATATATAACTATATAACAAACACTGATATATCAAAATAGTATGTTAATATATATCAATTATAATATATAAACACACCGATATGGTTTCAACCTTCGAAATATAAATAATCAATAAATATACTGATATTTACATAACTATAATTGATATATCAAACAAAAATACATCACACACCAATATAGTATTGTTTATCAAACAATACAAATTATGAAGCACTGGTCATTTCTATATATCAAACCAGTAAGTATACATCAATTTATCAAATATTGATATATAATGTATAAAACACTACTATATCACTTTAAATATAATATATATATATATATATATATATATATATATATATATCTATAAACAAGTGCTGCTCTTGGTGTAAGATTATATAATCTTATAATCAATGTACCAAAGTAAACCCGATTATATGCACAAGGTTCGTGCTGTATAGTTTCACAGTGATAATACACCAAATACTGAATTAACAACCGGAACGTTGTGTTGATATATATCAACAATATATCGTATACAAATAACACAAAAAACCAGTTTATTAACAATATCTCAAACACAAGTAGTAAACTCACTGGTATGAAACTATATTGAACTAATATATATACTCGTGTGTGTATATATATATATATATATATATATATATATATATATAGACTGGTTTGTACCAGACTATATAAACATATAACCTTTTTACCGGTTGTTCCAGATATAAAATACAATTCTATATCTCTGAAATATCAAATATTTACACAGCTCGTGTGTACAACTGATATATTCTCAGAATCACGAAAATATCATATATATTATATGACAGTACTGATATCAATTAGTTGATATCAAACCAGTGAATCAATAATTGATTCAAGATTTCACAATTGAAATCATAATCAGTGTCTGGTATTACAGACTCGATAACCCAGTCGAAATCACAATTGATTTCCAAATTAGTGTCTGTAAAACAGACCCAATTTCCACAGTTCTTATTATTATAAAAACCGACATGTTTGTCACAATCTGTCTCTAGACTTGAAACCAAAAAGTTTGTAGAAGTAGAAGAAAACGATTTGATTAGAAAACAAGAAAGAAATTGTCTTAAGATTGTTGTTTGTATTATTTCAAAAACAATCTGGTTCGAATCTTGTAAGAAAACAGAAAGTGAAACCAACCAAAACAGTATGTTAGAAATTCGGTTTCAGAAATCGAGGCCCGTGTTTCACACGGTGTCCTTAAGACAATTTCGCAGTATAACACCGTATGTGTATAGCGATTGTCTCCCAGGATATAACGATTTAACAGTGATTGTGCATGGCACAGACACTCTCAGCGAACTCAAATCAAGTCCGAACTTACCAAGAACTGAAGAAGAAAAGAAAAGCAAGGAGAGCAATCAACTTCTTAATTTCGTGATTTCTGTGAATGTGTATCAGAAGAATTGACTAGGGTTTATTTAAAACCGAAGTCAAGAAGATTATTTTGGAAAAATTCGATAATTACGTTTCAATGAAAGGATATTAATTGAAAGTCAATCTCCAAGAGATTTATTTCTAAACTTTTAATTAATGACTAATTCTATTTACTTAGTGATCAAATAAGTATCTAGAATCCAAACATAATTTCCTTATCATTACAAGTTTTTTTTTATTTAGGGAAAATTAAATTGAATTAATTCTTTCCATATCAATATAAACATTGACTTAGAAAAAAAAATAAATTCTAAGTAGTAGCAAAAGGTCGTTGTACTATGACAGTCCAATCGGAGCGGCATTCGTGTACGCAGGTCGCGCCCATACACATGTCATCCAATCCGAAGGTTTTTGTTTTTGTTTTAAGTTTTTTTAAAATTACAGAATTTTATGAGAATATATATAATCTATTTAACATGTTGATTTCATTTCTGGAACTTCCTCAACATACCGGTAATGTCATTGAAACAAGTCTCATTAAGGTTTTTGGCATTGCTTTTGAATTTAATGTCTTATTTATTTCAATCAATAGATACTTGTCAATGTATAGCCATTTCCTGCAGAGTAAGGTTCTAAGAGTGAATTAGTGAAATCCGTTATATCTAAAGCAATTGATTCCAAATCAGATATTTTGGTGGAGGCTAGGGATACATTTTGTTTCGGTGATTTTTTTCTTGAGGTAGGCATGAATATTGTTGTTTTAATAATATCGAAGATGAAGTTGACATTGGGTGGCATTGTGATGAAATAAATTTATTTATATATATTAATATGATTATCAATATCTGGCTGTTGATAGCTCCAAATGTACAAAAAAAAAAAAATTGAATAGAAAAAAAGTATGGTTTCCTATGTCTTTCTGGACACTTAGGTCCCCGTCCTGCAACTATTTTTCAGTCTGTTTTTGTTTTTGTTTTCCAAAAGTGATTTTGAATTCACGTTCGTTAACCGTTTTTCATTTTATTTTCAAAAAACAAAAACAAAAACCAAAATGAAAAACAAAACAAGTGTTAACATTGAAATATTTGAAAAACACAAAATACTTGTTTTTGTTTTTCAAAATAATTAACAATAATTTTTTTCTCTTCATCGTGCATCATCTTCTTTCTTCCTCATCTTCTCTCTTCCCATCTTCATTTTCTTTCTTCCTCATCTCCTCTCTTCCCGATCTGGCCTTCTTCTTCAGCTAGCCGTCACCGCTAATCAGCTCTAGTTCGCAGCGACCGATCTGGTCTTCTTCTTCTTCAGCTTACTGCCGATTTGCTCTTCTTCTGCTGGTCGTCGTCTTCTTCTTCTTCGCCGACTGGTCGACGTCTTCTTCTTCTTCTTCAACTCTCAGCTTTCTCATCAGACACAACTTCTTCTTCAATCTTCCTTTTCTCCTTCTGAAAGTTGATGCACAGTTTCCATGGTCTCATTCCCAAACTTAATCTAGCAATACATTTTGTTTATGGGGTCAAAAAAATAAATAGCACATTTTGGTGCGGGTGTTGTGCAAATATCACAACATTACTAATTCATATTTAAAATGCACCGATATAGGTGTCCAGACAAAAATACCCCTTCCAAGTGAGTTTTTATCGTTTTCAAACTTAGTGAGAAAAACTTAGTGAGAAAAACGAGAGAGAGAAAACATCGGCTGAAAAAAGAACTGGCGTTGGAAGATCAGTGGTTTTCCGGCGGTAGGATAACAGTGCTTTTTCGAGTGTTCAGACGAGAGCATCTTCAATCGATTGTGGTAAGTTGAGTTAGATTATGTTGTGGATTTTGTTTTTGATAAGTTCATGTTTGATGTTGGGTGTTGATTAAACTTGTAGATTAGGTTTGTTTGTTGATTTGAGAATGGTTGTGAGTTAGGTTATGGTTTGTAAATCTGTTGAAGATCTGGGTTTTCGAGCTTTTTCAAGCTGTTTCCGAGCTTTTTAAAACATTTTTCGAGCTTTTACTGAGTCTCCGAGCTTTTTGAAAATATTTCCGAGCATTTTAAAAATGTTTCCGAGCTTTCTTAAAATTTTTCCGAGCTTTTTCAAACTGTTCTCGAGCTTTTTCAAACCGGTCCCGAGCTTTTTCTGGGTCTCGAAGCTTTTTAAAACTGTGTCCGAGCTTTTTTAAAATGTGTCCGAGCTTTTTTAAAATGCTCGAGCTTTTTCAAACTATGTCCGAACTTTTTTAAACTGTCCGAGCTTTTTCAAACAGTGTCCGAGCCTTTTTAAACTGTGTCCGATCTTTTTTAAACTGTTTTCGAGCTTTTTTAAACTGTGTCCGAGCTTTTTCAAAATGTTTTCGAGCTTTTTCAAACTGTCCGAGCTTTTTTCAAACAGTGTCCGAGCTTTTTTAAAATGTTTCCGAGCTTTTTCAAACTGTTCTCGAGCTTGTTTTGGGTCTCCAAGCTTTTTAAAACTGTGTCCTAGCTTTTTTAAAATGTGTCCGAGCTTTTTTAAAATGCCCGAGCTTTTTTAAAATGTATCCGAGCTTTTTCAAAATGAGTCCGAGTTTTTTCAAACGTGTCCGAGCTTTTTTAAACTGTCCGAGCTTTTTCAAACCGTGTCCGAGCTTTTTTAAACTTTGTCCGAGCTTTTTAAAAATGTGTCCGAGCTTTTTGAAACTGTTCCCGAGCTTTTTCAAACTGTGTCCCGAGCTTTTTCAAACTGCTTCCTTGCTATTTTATATTATTATGTCCGAGCCTTTTACAGTTTACTGATGCATTGTTTATGTGAAAATGCAGATGAGGAGTCAACTAAAGGATTTGCTTAAAACTCTAGAGGGGGAATGGTACGATGGAAAAATCACTCGGCATGACCATTTCAGCGACCTTCGAGATATCGACGTTGCACTGGACAGGGTACCATAACAATTCAAGGTCGAAGACCGACATCGGTATACGAAGTCTTGTTTTGGTCATTTCCTTCGGATGGATCGGGGGATGAAGTTTTCGGCTAGCATAGTCCATTGACTGCTTTTGCGCGAGCTACATCACGATGGGTCGAAGGATGAGATGCGATTTATGTTAAGTCCTCATTCGGTCCGGTTCTCCAAGGTTAAATTCTGTCTGATCACCGGATTGAAGTTTGAAGTGATTCTCGATATGACGAGGTATAAGATGGTCTATAACGGGATACACCAACGGTATTTTAGTGGTGTAGCTGAGGTGGATTATGAACAGCTGAGAGCTGTTCTACGGATCGGTATATTTGAGCAGCAGTACGATGCTGTGAAGGTGTGCCTCATTTATATGCTAAACTGGATATTGATTGGGTTGGACGAGAGAGAGAAAGTTCCATTATGGCAGATCCGGCTAGTCGAGGACTTGAACGCTTTTGATGCGTTCCCGTGGGGTGCCTACGTGTGTAGGCAGTCCATTTTTAGATTCAAGCATGCCTTGGACAGTCGACATGAGCGGTATGAGAGACGACAACAGGAAAAGGGCGCAGCCGTTCACATGGTGTAGATATACAACATTTACCGTCTAGCTCATGCACTGTTGGTGAGAATTTAGAATTTGTATCGGTTTGAAAACCTGGATTTTATTTTATATGAGTTATGGAATAAATGATTGGATTCTGAATTCTGAATTTTTTTTTTGTACATAGGTATTTGCGTATGAGGTTATCCCCGAGCTTGTGACTCGTAGGGAGATTGACTTGTCCCCCCATATGCTGAAATGAGAGTTGAATAAGCAACTAAGATAGGACAAGTTGGACAAGATTTTCATAGCCAGGGTAAGGATCTATTGTGTTAAAGTGTTTACATATTAGGACGTATACAAATACAATGGTCTAACTATGATTTCAGATGTTTGCGAGGACTGTATTGGTACCGACGGTAGCTGAAAGGGTTGCACGGTACTACAAGGGCATATACGAGGGAGGCAGTCTAGATACGGCCACCGATAGACACGAGGGCTCGGTACCGGATCCCTTACATCATACGACTGTCTGACCCACTAATATGGAGGGTTTTGACCTAGATTTTGGCAGTGGGAGTCCCCTCAGGCACAGGCCGGATACGGAGGGTTCCGACCCGGAGTAATCATGCTTGTAGATTCTTCTGCTACCAAGGTTCTACTTCTACAGAACCCAAACGAGTATGAATCTGCTCCGGGAATAACCCACGTTGTGGTATTATCAGAATCATTTACAGATACATAATGCCGGACCTCGGAAGTACCAGGCATATCTGCTCCAGTGCAACTAAATCCTTCTACACATCTTCCACATCTTTGAATTTGGACATGATCTTCATCAATGTTCTCTACATTATCTACCAGATCAATATTTACCTCATTATCCACCTCCTGGTTCGGCCCAAGGTTCGGTTCAATGTTCTGCTCATTGTACATCTCATTGTATTGCTCATTGTACCGCCCATCATTCATCTCAAATCGACAACCAAACATATCGTCGAAGTGTGGTTCACCAACATCTGCATGGTCGACCACTACCGGTTGGACAACACATATGTTTTCCCCAACTTCAGTGGCACTCCTTTGTGTGAACACTTGGTTGCTACCGCTAGCGGATCCAAATTGTTGGGTATTTTCAGGAGCATGAATATCATTCAGTATCACATCTCCAGCTGCCCTCTCAATTAGACTAACACATACTTGAGGGATCACCCGATCTTCCCTTAGCATAAACTGAACATCATTATCATTTCTTACAAATGTGCGACATGTAGCGTCAGGAACGATTGAAATTGACTTTAGATCAACATTGTATTTGTCTACATCATACTTCACAACGGTATGCACGATCGACACCAATTCTTCGTAACTCATATTCTTTGACACATCCATTCCTTGGTTATCGAATCCAACAAACCTCTTACTTCCATCGGGTAACTGCTCCCATCGATTATTGTAAGATATTACTATTGTCACACGATTCATTCTCCTGTAACATTCATCACCATAAACCATTATGACAAACATAAAGGCTATGGAAAAGGCTCAGGGCCTTTTAAAATAGTTTTCGAGCTTTTTCTATGATCTCCGAGCTTTACTAACGGCTCAGAGCTTTTAGTAAAGGCTCCAAGCTTTTTTCCAAAAATTTCGAGCGTTTTCCAAAGGCTCGAGCTTTTTTCTAAACTCTCCGAGTTTTTTCCAAAGGCTCCGAGCTTTTTTCCAAAGGCTCCGAGCATTTTTCCAAAGGCTCCGAGCTTTTTGCCAAACTCTCCGAGCTTTTTCCAAAGGCTCCGAGCTTTTTAAAATATTCTCCGAACATATTAGTAAAGGGTCAGAGCTTTTTAACTATTTACCAATTGCTCAGAGCTTTTTATTAACATGATCGGAGATTCAAATTTCACAGATGCAAACTTCACAAAACCAGCTTCATGTTTACAAAAGGAACGTATTTTAGAAATGAAGGATAAAAAAAATATTTCAGATATATATTACCTTGTTGTGCTGAAGAACGTCGAGAAGTTTAGAAATTTATTGTAGAGAGAGAAAGAGAGAAGTTACTGCGTTCAGTGTTCCAAGTGCGGAGATAGAAGTACAGAGACAATAAAAAATTGATTATTTAAGGGTAATTTTGGTAGTTCACCATAATAGTTGCCTTTTAAACATAACTTATTAAACCAGTGACGTCGGTGCAACAAGGCTAAAAAAAGGTGACATTTCTCACCATTTCCACTTTTGTTCATTGGTTAATTATTTAATCAATTTGTTTATAATTGTTATACTATTAAACAGAATATAAAAATTGATATTCCAATTTTCAATTTTGATGTGATCCTGTTTTTAGATGTTTTTGACTCTGATTTTGAATACCCTTGTTATGATCTGATATGGGTTTGCATTTGTTTGAATAAATACTTGAACTTGACTAGAACATGTGTGGTTGAGTTTCACATTGGGTAGGAGTCTCAAATTCTCAATAAATGAATGAACTTGAGTTGATTTGGATGGATCTCTGGATGAGTTTTAAGAGTTAGATCTTCATTGTATTGAAGTGTATGATGTTAAAGTTTACTCATTTCGTTTAGCTAATGCAGCTCTTATTGTGGGATCGTAGATAGACTCATTAGTTTATTGTGTATGTTATTGTTAATTAGAGATCGAAACACTTGACTCAAATAGGTTATTAGTCACTGTCAGGATCTACATTATTATTAAAGTTTTGAGTTTGTAAAAATTGATATTTCAATTTTCGATAGTTTTCAGTTAGCCTACCATACGTGTTTTTTCCGTTTTCATTTTCAAAATACGGATTTCAGTATATGTTACCAGACCTGTTTTCAGATTTTGAAACTGAAACCAAAAACACTGTTTTCATTTTCATTTTACGTTTTGAAAAACAATAACTGAAAAACGCTTTCACGATGGACCCTTAGTTTCACTTTGAAAGGATATATATCAATAATAATTTAAGATCATTTATACGAAAACAGAATAAAGAAATAATAATGCCATATTACATGACTACAGTGAATGTGGTTGGGGTCGGAAAATGACATTCCTCAAACAGGAATGTCATTTCAGTTTGGCCAATTTTGAACATGACTTGAGATATTAAATATACTATCACTCTTTTTGTTTTATTTTTCCTTACTTTCTAAGAAAAAGTTTTAAATGAAATTGAATTTTTAGATCCCCTTTAAAACCATATAATGAAATTGACATAAACATACATAGAAAAGATTTAAAAAGGAGTGTTTCAACATACTGTTCTTGGATTGAACGCATGCATCATGCTTCGGAGAAAATTGTTGGTATAATTTAACAATGTTGATTATTTGGTATTAAATTTTATATAATGACTTATATATATAATTCATTATCACTTAATATTAATTTTATAATATCCATTAATGTGACAAGTATTGTTCCGAATTCAATGGTTTTTAAGATTCAATAATATCACATAATAATCTCAATATTGATATGTTTCTTATTCCACTCATAACTCTTTATTTTCCACCACTATAACAATACCATTATTAATGAACCGTTGAATAGGATAGAGTTTTTTTTTAAATGTTTTTTTTTTGTTTTTTCTATTAAAAGTTTATTATTATTTTTAATTAATTCTGAAATAGAAAAGTTAGCTTGAGATTATTATCAAAATTTTCTATAAATTTAAACTATCTATTAACTAATGGGATTGGTTATTGATTCATTGAATCATTGTTTATTTGTTTTTCATTTTTTTTTTGTTAATGATGCCATTATGAATGAACCGTTGAATAGGAAAGAGTTTTTTATTTTTATTAATTTTTTTAAGTCTTTTTGTTTTTTTTATTAAAAGTTCATCATTATTTTTAATTAATTTTGGAATGGAAAGGTTAGCTTGGGATTATTATCAAAATTTAATTATTATTTTTAATTAATTATGAGATAGAGAAGGTTAGCTTGGGGATTATGGAATTCTAATTATTCTTTTTAATTCCACATCAATTTCAAATTTCCAACAGAGTTTCACCAAAAATTTCACGGCAACAATGCATCACAAGAAGCACTTCTCATCGTACTCTTGAGAGCTCAAGCACTTTGCTTCCCTCACCAGAACACCCTCAGTTCTACCAGTCCATTTGTATAAACATTTATTTGTGACTATTTCGAGTTCCAATATCCATTTCTTCGTATCCAGGCATGGCGTTTTTATTTTCATATGTATGTACTACACCTTTAAGTTCAATTACATTAATCTACCAACATTCCGGAGATGATTATAGACTTGAACTTAGATATAAGAAAACACATATTCAAATATTCATATAGCCTTAATACTTCTTTCCTCGAAATTTTCTCGTCAGACAAACAAATGAAAAGCAAAAAAAAAAAAATGAAATTACAAACAAAGAACAAAGCGACATACCAACGGCCCGGCATTGCAAAGAAGGTCTTTGGAATTAGGGCCATGAGAAATGGTGAACATTTCTGCAAAGCTTAGAATTAGTAGGAATTTGTACAGAGGCAGATATTTGAGTAACTGAATGCAAGGAATTCTTTAATGACCTGAATTCAAGGAGAGGGATAAAAAGTCTGCCGTGAAATATGGGGAGAGGATATTCTCCAATTTTCTCAGTTTTCAATCCAATTTTCTCAGATTTTATTTTATTTATATGATTGTAATGGAAAACAGTCAAAGATGAATTATGGTATGAGGTTTTAAGATAATGATTTGTTTGTTTGATATGACAGATTGAATTTGTATATGATATTATACAAAAAAATTTCATGTCGGGATTGTTGACATTATTTTTCTTTAGACCCCGGAATTACTTATCTTAACAACAATTTGGCATTTTGTTTTCAGTGAAGATGCTAGATTGAAGCAAGCTAAAGGCGCTACTGAGAAAGAAGTAGCACATTTTATAAGGCAGTGAATGTTTAACCACCCTTTAAGCTTTTCATGATCAATTTTATAGTTTGATTGGCAAAATTTTCATTTTCTTCTTCATCATAGACAAGGGAGGCTCAAATTCGACTGTAAAACGAATGGAAGAGAAAACAGAAGTAAATATCCGAAACTTGAAGGGGACAGCCTCAAGAGTGTCAAAAGGAGTTGTTGACATGCTCATCAAGCATGTTACAACAGTGAAGGTTTGATGTAGAGGTTAGTTAGTACTTAGTAGAGATAATGCTTCATTTTGGGGCCTCTAAAATTTGTTTTCAATGTTTGAGACTAAATTTTGCAATGAAATGAATTACATTTATGGGATTCCTAATATATTTTTTCCATATTTTTTGGTTATTTGTAAATTTTAGTTAATCTTATTTGGGGTGTTTGAATAGTAGGTGGTATCAATTATTTCATTAATCATCAGAGAGATTGCTTTTAACAAAAAAATTGGGCATGCTAATGATTCCCAAAAATTATTTATTAATAAATGAATGATTTTGGCTGAAAAGTTCTAACAATTTTATGAAGATAAAAATTAAATTATGACATATCTATGGATGACCTTCCGCTTTTGCATACATTATATATCTATATAATAGCAAAACCAAAAGGAAAAAAAAAAGATATAACCAATTCACCATCATTGATTTAATTTTAATCAAAGCAATATGATAAAAGTAACCCAACATTTGATGTATATATAACCGGACTGAATTTTTTTTTGGGTCAAAATTACAAGAAATAACCATCGATTAATCCTTTTACCCTTGAATAAATTTGGTTTTGATGATGAAAATTACCTTGATTAATCAAATAAAAATGGAAAAATAAAATATTTGTTTACATTTTTTTTCAGAATTATGAAAAAGAAAAGAAAAGTTAATTATCTACAACATTAATTAAAGAAAAAGAATCTCAAATCTTCTTATTATTCTTCAATCTTCATATTATTCTTCAATCATCAACATCACTGAATTTCTAAATCACATATTAACTTCATAATGTTATAGGTTGTTATGTTTAATAAGTATTTACCAGTAAATTTGCTACAGTTGATGTTCATTTTTTTTTTACCAAAATCAAAAAATAATTTTAGTGTTTGGTTAAGTGACTGATAATTTCGAAATACTGTATATAATATGATTTCTTTTTTCAAATTTGGTCTCTCGGATATTTATAGAGTCTTTTATTTTTGTTTTTTATTTTTGTTTTTTGTTTTACAGGCATAGATAGTCAAGACAATCAATATAGTGCACCAGGGGAGTGCGGGAATACCAGAAGTATAATAATTGAATTTTTGCAATAGTGACAACTATAACCGTTACTTATTGGATTGCAATTATTCTTATTATTGTAAGAAGTTATAGTCATTTTTGTGTAGTAATTTCTTCCTTCAAAAAGAAATGTGCAGTACTTTCCTAAAACCTTTATAAAATATTTTATTTAAATCAGTTTCTATTTTTATGAAATGATAATTCCATAATATTAATATTTATGAAATATTTTGATTGATAATCAATAATGATATTCTCTTAATATAATATTATAAACATGTAATTATTAATAATTTTATATATAAACAAATTATAAAAATATGACATTACTATTCTGAATTAGGATTGCCCAATTTATATGATTTTTCAATTTTTATGCAGTGGCTGCTTTTATGAAGAACAAAACACCAAAGCCAAGTTAACCACGTCAGGGATTGTTAGAGATTGAAAGCAAAAGACGTATAAGTATATCAAGAAATTTTAAAACATAAATTCGATAACGATTGTATTACATTTAACAATGTCCGGCCCGCACATCATGCTGGTTGTAAACTAGTTTAATATATATCTAGAGATAATGTATTCTTAATTTCTTAAATATATATATATATATATATTTGGATTCATTTGTTTTTAACTTTGTATGGACTATGGATATGAATGATTGTATTTGTCATTTGGGATGACTGTATTTAATTATTTATTTGTTGGATTATTTGATTGTATAAGATTGGATAATTAAAAATTATTAGGTTGGATTATTGTGTTTGTGGCAGTATTCGGCTGTATTAGATTGGAAATTAAAAATTAAAAATTAAAAATGATTTTTGTAAAAAATGTTATTTAAATGGGTTCGGGTCCTACGGGTCAAACCTGACCCTTGACCCGACCAGAATATTAAACATGTTACGGGTCAACCCGTTTATTAATTCGATTTGTGTCGGGTTTCATAAGGTTAACCCGTTTAATTAAACGGGTTCTGTCGTGTCGGGTTGAGGTCAACCCGACCCATACCCATTTTGCCAGCCCTAATTGTGTAGCAACCGTTTGAAATCAAATTGTTGCACATATCCCTCATGATATCCACCCGTGAAGCGATGAGTATACTAGTCAAGTCATGTTGCAAATGGTATATCAAACAAAAAATTGTTTGAGCACTCTAAACTCTAACACTATGTTTGGCAGGAGGGACAAAGAGTATGAGAGATGGATGAATTAAGAAAGAGAGAAAGTATGAGGACTGGAGAGGATAACATCTATACTTCATGTTTTTTGGTATAAAAAAGAGAGTTGAATGGATGGATTGGTATATAATTATAAACTTACTATATTACCTTTTTATAAATTGAAGGGTAATAAAAATGGAAGGGTAATAAAGATGGGAGGATAATGTTGTCATTTCCCGCCTATGAGATCCTTCCTCTTCTCATCCATCAAGTGGTGGAAGGATTGATTTTGGTAGGCCCGAAAGGAGTTGAGATCCCTCCTCTTCTCCTCTCCTCTCTCTTGTCTTTCCAACCAAACAATGGATTGGGGCTCTCTTCCCACCTGTCGATGAAATATGGTTTATGACACTTTTTTGAGTTGGTGTTGTACGAGGGGCACCACTTTAATAACTTATGTTTAAAAGGCACCAAAGTAAGTAATTTCCAAAAATGCCCTTACTTTACACATTTTTTTTACTTTAACTTTTCTCTTACTACTTTCTCTATATAGTTAGTCCTAACTCAAACAAAACCAACTTTCATAACATTATCGATGCATCTTCAGGGGATTAGTTTAGTGGCGCTACACTGATGCAATCGGGGGTCGAGCTCCCCGCCAAGCTTTTTGTTCAATTTAAACCCAAATTGGGTTTCAATTTTAAATCTTCCATTGTTAAAGTTGTTAAGGGTTGAGATTTTCAAGTGAGGAAGATGATGAACAGTAACTTAGTTTCCGAGACTTTTGTATGTTGTCTGAGACTTTGTGTTTGTGTGTCCGAGACTTTGTATGGTGTCTGAGATTTTTTGTATGATGTCCGAGACTTTGTGTTTGTATGTCCGAGACTTCTGGGTTGTTATTCTGTGCTCCTCTGTTTCTGTTATGTTCTGTTCATCTTCTCCAACACCAAATTTGATCACTCCAAAATGAGCACCCCGCAATAGTATGGGATCGAGGGAGTAGTACAATGAAAATAAAGTTCGTTCCACAAGGATTGATGAATTGAGTACCACAATTGATTGATTAACTACTATATAGCAAGCAAATATGTGATGATTGGATTCTATTACTCTAAACAAATTAAATTGAACTAAAACTAAAAATGCAATAAATGAAACTAACAAGCGGTAACAAGCAAAACACACACAAGCAATTGATTGTATTACTTATGAGAAATGAGGCTAAGACCGTGAATCCACCTAACCAATTCTTATCAATTTATAGACCCACCGTTAAAGATAAATTATGCTAATATGAATGTAGACTCGTGATAACCCTTAATTAGTCTCTACTCTCTCTCTCTCTCTCTCGAGTTATAGAGACAACAATTATATGCACCAATAACCTATCTCTCGATGGTCATCCGAAATACACACAAGTTCATTAAGCATAATGGTACACTAATTGAGTTCTAGAGACTAGTCTCAAGTATTTCTACCTTACTGGACCTCTATTATGCATTTCATAGAGCACGTTGTGTGCTTCTCTTCTCGGTACATCACACAACAACCAAATAAATATTAAATGCTAGCTAAACATTCAACATTAATTATAACATGAAATACACATACATAAACACAAGCAATATGGATAAAATGGTGGTCTTCATTGACAATTCATGGTAAAGGTTTCATCTTGGCCTTAGCCAAGCAAAGTTTAGTTCATAATATGAGAAACGGTCATACAAGATATGAAATAAGTACAAGCCATAAATGAATACAAGTAAAACTAAAGAGAGAAAGGAAAAGAGTAAACAAAGTTGAAGAACTCCTCTTCTCTAGCTAGCTTGTGATTGGTTGTGCTTGGTTCCTTCTCTCCTTGACTCATTTAGCTCCAATATGTGGTCTTGATGGTTGGTCTAGGTGAGGAAAAGAGGTGTTTAGTGGTTGGTGAAGTGGGATTTGAGGTTAGATGGTGATTTGATAAAGGTTTTGAGTGATTTGGTGAAGGATTTGGGTTAAAGTTTGGTTCTTGGAGGTTTTAGATTGTAAAGGGAGAGTTTTGAGCTCAAGGGTCGTGGTCCATCCTTTGAAGAAGAGCTAAAATGGGGTATTTATAGTATGTGGGAATTAGGGCACGAAACCCTAAAAATTCTGCTGAAAGGATAGGGTGCGCTGTACGAGAGGGCGCACAAGTGGAGCACGTACATCGCACATTGCTGATTTTTCACAACTTGGAATTGCGCTCCCTGTGTGTGCGCTCAGGGTGCGCACGTACATCGCACTTTGCTGATTTTTTCACAACTTGGAATTGCGCTCCCTGTGTGTGCGCTCAGGGTGCGCACGTACATCGCACATTGCTGATTTTGCACAAGTTGGAGTTGCGCTCCCTGTGTGTGTGCTCAGGGTGAGCACAAGTAGCGCACAAGTGGCGCACATTGCTGAAATTGTGCTTTGAATCCCCAAATTCTCCCGTTTTAGCACGAATACCCCTGAAAGCCTATAATGATCTGCACAAGCTCATTTAAACATTAAATATCTGGTTTTTACTCGAGAACGGATGCAATTGATAGGATATGGAAGCTACACCAAGTGTAGAAATGAGAGTTATCAGAATCCCCAATTCGAATCAGAGAAAGTTACATACTTCGTTTTTTCAGAGAAATCAAAAGTCGTTATTGTGTTTGGTCGTGGTCGGTGTACGTGTGTCCACCCTCATCGTCGGTGTACATGTGTTCGTTAATTCGTCAGTTCCACCTCTATTGATGGAGGTTCTCCATTGATGGACGATTTTAAAACAAAAAACAAAAAAAAAAACCAAAAATGGTAAAAAAGGTTCTTGTGGAGGAATTTTTGTCTGTTCACCAAAATATGTGTCTTTTAAACATAAGTTATTAAAACAGTGATAGTGTTAAAAAACACACACTGAAAAGTCCCATTTAATTTTTGGACTCCCCCACCCCTCTCCCTCCATCTCTCCCTCTTACCAAACATTTCCTAAAGTTAATATTTTGTCAAAACTCCAACATTGGACATACCGTAAATAACTTTATTCCGGGAATTAAAATAATTCGAAAAACTCTCCATGGTGAAGTAGATACAGGTACATACAGGTTCATATTGTTACAATATTTTATATTTTAACAAAAGTTTGAAGAAAGGATTTATTGAACATATTAAAAATTCTTAATGGTGAAGTAAATAGAAATTTCAAGAAAATGTTTAAAAAAAAATGAAACCAATAATAGATAAGGACATGAGCTGGGCTTCAACGAATTGGCCCGTAAGCCAGACTGATGACATATCAAACCCTAACCCTTATAATTTTAACTCACACTGCTTCCAAGTCTCAAACCAGTGGGCCGCCGAGTAAGTTCTCAAGCAGAAGGTAATGGAGCGGCGTTAGTTTGTATTTTTTTTTAATATCTAACAGCAGTGCTGGCTCCTTTCTCGTTCATACCTGCCACTGCCGTCGTTTAGTCCAGACGTCAACGTCCTTGATTTTTTAATCTTTCGCAGGTTCGTATCTATTGCCATGGACAAATTTAAAACTTTTTAACTGTTTTGATTTCGTTTCAGAAAGTGAAACTCTTTCATTTTCTTTATGGAGTCTTCAAATGATGTTTCTTTCAACAAAATCTGTTTATTTATTTCTAATAAAGTAATTCTTGCTATGAGAAATATGTTTTCAGTTGGAGCCACTCAAAATCAACTAAATTATAGCATCTTTGTCCTGTTTCTTGTTCACTTATTGGTCATTATCTCTTGTGAAAAGTGCAATACACATAGAATATCTGTGATGAAGTATGTGAAGCCCCATACCTTGTACGATGGATTGAGTGAGATTAACAGCAAACTCACGAGTATAGAACGCCGTAGTGAGAAATGGAGTGTTTTGCTAGGTTTGAATATTCGTCCAGATTTTGTTGGTTTGGCTGTGTCATATTACTCAAGAGCACAAGCTTATCCTATAATGTATGTATGACATCTCTCAATAACCTTTTTCAATGTTTTTATGTTTATCCATGTGTAATCTCAATTCTGTCGACATTGCAGGCCTTGCAAAAATCATATGGATTCAGTAACAAGATATTTTCCAGGATTGGTAAGTTTGTGTTTCTTTAAAGTGCGCTTTTGTTACAATTATATTTGATATAATACCAATAAAATTTTGAGCCATCTCTACATCTGTCTTTATGCAGATCTCCAAACATAATCTTTATGGCTTCGTTGTTGGCAAACCTAGACTTAGAGAAATGCCATCTCTAAGGGAGGATACTGTGAGTATTTCATGTCATGGATTTTCAAGATTGTTTCTCACTCACTGTCTAATTTCTTTATAATTTTTTTACTTTTATTTGATTAGGATAAGGACGTGGAGAAATTTATTTTTGACCTATGCAGTACTGGGAAATTTAAGGGTTTAAAGTACACTTATTGGGGTGATCTCTATGCATCAAAGGTTGTTGTGTGTAAAACTATTACGAATGATTCTTTCTCATGTTTTGTTATTTGTAGTTAGTTATATGGCAATTATTTTGCAAATTAAGCATGTCTATTTATCAATTTTTTGAAAGGCTAAATTGAATTTCAAGGCGTTTTATCTTAGCCTCACCTCACGAGACGTAAGCCTCAATTTAATAAAAATAAATAAAAAGACATTAAAAAAGAAATAGAAATTCATATTTCATACCATAAGTTCTATGACTCAATAACATCGACATCAAATGAAAATGCAGATGTAGTTCATAATAGAAACAAATAATAATAAAGGAAAAGCTTAAAATCTATGAATTCTATTCCAAACCAGAAATTTAAAACAAGTTCTAGAATTAAAATCTATGACTCTAATACTGTAGCCCCTCGTAGCCTTAGCACATTAAAGGTGCAAGCCTCGACAGCTTTTTAAAACCGTGCGATTTATCAAATGGTCATTGCATTCCTGATGCAAATCACAGGATCTCATAGCTATTCGTTGTCTTGACAGCATAAGGAGTATTATTATAAACAATACGTGGAAAACTACCCGGGGTATGCGGATCTACCTTTATATAAGCAAACGCTACTGGTTCAGAAATATGCCGCTGTTGGGACATTGGAGGTAATTTGATTATTTCATTCTTTGGCAATAGTTTGCATACAACTAATAGTTAATTTTTTGTTAAAGTGTAATTGATGAAATTAAAAACATTTCTATTTTTATTTTTGACGCATTCAATTGGTTTTAGTTTGTGGCTTTACAGAATTTAGAGTCACTTCCATTGTTACTTTGACATTTGGCAGGCATACATATGCCATTTTTCTGATGTGGACCAAGATTATCAGAATGCAAATGAGAATCTTAATGCAAAGAAGTGATATTGGATGGAACGATAAGTTTGTTTTGTTATTATTCCCGGTTTTACTGGTGCTCTACAGTCTTGTGTTTGGGTACATGTAAGAAATTTTCTTGGTTGGTGAGCAGGATAGCACATTATTTATTGAGTTTGCGAAAACTAAATTGATTGACATGTTATTTATTATAGGGCTGGGGCCAATTTGGTACTGTTGTAGATTTTAAAATAATCATATTGATAAAATAATCTGCTGCGAAGTTAATCAGACAACTGTTTGGTTAACGTTGCTGGTAGACTTAAAAGCAGTAAACATGCGTTTGATAAATTTTAACGTTAGAGTTTGTTTGGTATGACTTTTGCTGTAAAGTTTATAGAATAGTTCTTTTTGCAGTGGAGTTTCTAATGAGTATAAATTGTATATTGTTTGGTATTCAATTAAAAAGTGCATTTAAGTTGATAAATTGTTTGGCCGCGTATCTTCAAAAGAACTTTTGATTGTGATAAATTATAAATAAAGGCATAAAGATGGCATTTGTAAATTGTGACTCCAAGAAAAAAAAATACCAATAAATAGGCAAATTAATTACAGAAGAATTTCTTTGATATTCAAATAAAAAAATCAACTAAATATCTCTCAGTACCCACCTAAAATATTTTAATGTTACTAATTTTCTCTTGAAACCCTAAAATTCCATAATTAGTTAACCTTAAATGTTAACCATAGGTGTGTGTAAAATAAGGGGAGTTGAGTAGGTCTGGAAAAGGTAATTCACAATGATATGGTTTGGTAATGGCAGTTTGTTCACAATGATATGGTTTGGTAATGGCAGTTTGTTCACAAGTAGTCCTGCTTCGAGGTCTTCATTTGGCAAAAGAAATTGGTCAACAATCGGTTAGCATTTCGACAGATTCACAACATTTTGGAGTCTTTGATTCAACAAATGTTAAAGTTCATGGCGGATTTGATTAAACAAACTTTGAAACAAGACTTGCAGAAAAAAATTTCTTTTTTTGAAATGTACGAGGAAACAAATCATTTTTCAGAATCCTAATTTATTTCTCCATAGTTCATTCATGGATTGAAGAAATATTTAAATTTTATAGGAGTAGTTTTGACAATGCATCTTTAAAAAAAAAAAAAAACTTAAAAAGAGTTGATTAGGAAAAATTTAAAATTTGAGTTTCTAAAATAGCTTTTTTAGATTTTATAAAAAACTCTTTTTGAAATTTGTCCAAAAAAAAGCCCTTAAAACAGTTCATAGCATTAAAAATGCACTTTTGGTTTTTATAAAAGCCATACGAAACATAATTAATTGTTGTGAATTATTCAGGTGACTAAAAATGATATGATTTTGTTTTTAAAAGTAAATGTATGGAAATTGAAATGTTTTAATTTCTAATTGGTATCAAATTAATATTTAATTCAAATGTTAAATATACAAAATTAAAATATTTCAATTTTTTTATATATAATTCACATTACCAACCTTTGTATTAGTAATTAGTATTAGCTAGTGGGTTCAAAATAATAGATCTTCAATTAATTATAGTTGTAGATATATTGTTAATGACAAAAAAAATTCACTAACTAGAATCTGCAAGATGGCCCTTTGCAGAAGGTCCTCCTCGGATCAACCTAGAGCACTACTTCTGGAAGGTAAGAAAAGTGATAGCATGTGGAATATTATTCCAGTAAATAAAGAAAATTTGGCAAATTTTTGAATGGATCAAGAACTTCCATGAATTTCGTATTTGGGATAATTTTTTAAAAGTAATTCTAGACGTCCTAATTTTTATTTTCCAAATTCGGTCATAAATGATATGGCACGTGAGGTGTCAATATCACATCAGTCATCATATAATCTCATGATTTATAAGATACTAACACTTCACGTGTCACATTGTTTGGGACAGAATTTTAAAAAAACATTTAGAACGTCTAGCATTACTCATTTTTTAATTTTTTCATATGGATATTATGCTTGGATTTATTTTTGGATGAAATTTATATTTGAGACAAAAGTGGCTCCATTGGCACCCAAAAAAGTTCTTCCTACACCTAATTTTCTCTTTACACCCATTATTCAAATTTAAAAATTAAATTTTACTTTCAACACCCATTATAATGCCAAAAATAACCCTAATTAAATTTCCTTCTACAATGTTTTTTCACACCCACAAATTATTTTCCTCATTGTACAGCAATGTTTGGGTAGCTTTTTTTCATCTCTCATACTGTCTCAATTGCATCTAATCAAAGATGCAATTGTTAACTGGATGCAAAATTGCATTTGTCTTTCATGAAAGGATTGTCTTATATTCATTTTATATTTCTCGAGTGACGTGAAGTCATTCTCTTATTCTGCACTTATATCTCCCATGAGATTTTACTCCGTCACTTGTATTATACTATTTATTTTTCTTCAATTTTGTTTCAATCTTCAAACAAAATCCTAAAGAAATGAGCTTTTAGGATTGATTTTTGGGAAAAAAAATAGTTAGGTTTAGAATGATGTAACTATGTAAGGAGTAAATATCAATCTGCTAACAAGAAATAATTTGTCCTTTACGTAAATTCCTTTAAGGGTATTTTTGTAATAATATTTTTTATTAAATTAGTGGTGTCAGGATAACTACTTTTAGTGGCAATAGAGGGACAATTGTATTAAAAGTTATGGGATTTCTTTTGAATCAATATTTTTGTTATTCCTTATTATTTGCAGTGGATTAGATTATCTAATTATATTAAAATATTTAAATTAAAGAGGAAATGTATTAATGGAATTGTAATTTATCTTATATCACCTATAAATTAATAGGTTAAATGTGTTTTATCGGGTTACACGTAATTGAATGTGGTATGTTTGGGTTTTAATCTACGACACAATAAGCTTAGCTGGCCGTGTTCGGGTTGAGTAAAAAATTAACGGGACATGTTTAGGTTAATAAAAACATGACACGATATAGCCCATATTACCACCCCTAACCATTACAAATAATAATAAGTTGAATATATATACAGTATTTCTACTGTCAGTTCGTCCTGATATAAAATAGACAAAATTCCCCCATTTGACCCGAAAATTAATGGTGTTTTCGAAACTGTCTCATCCCAATAAGTTTTCTTTTTTTATCTAAGAGAAATAATTTTTTGACAAGTATACCCTTATCTACTTGTCAGACAACTTTAATATTTTATTTCCCTCTCATATTTATTTCCCTCTCAGAGTCTCAGACAACAATTATGTCACATCTCAGACACAAGTATTTCCCTCTCAAATTTTTTTTAATCTCGCAAGGTTTTCGTAAATCACCAGATCATATCCGTCAAGGGTTTCTAATCTAAAGAAGGTATGTTATTTTTTTTGTTTAAATTACTTTCAATAACATTAGTTCATTTTTGTTGTTGTATTTTCTTTTATTTTTCTAGTAGTTAGGAGTGGTTGTTCTAGACTTGTTGAAATGAAAGTAAATTTCCAGAATGAACACAAGCATAAAAAATTTACCAAAATGATTACACGGTAGAATGGTTGATTCCTATTCCGGCTTGTAACCACTCATACATTCACCTTTAAAAAAAACCCATTCATATATATATATATATATATATATATATATATTCATTATATATGCTATGCAACGTGTAATCATTCTCCAATTTGATCATGTAAGCATGCATTGTAACAGTGTGTAAGCATTCACATTAAGCGTGTAAACATGTAGACATATTAGCGTGTAAGCATCCACATTGTTAAGCATGTAAAAATGTAGAGATGGAAGCGTGTAAGCATTCACATTATTGAAAGTGTAAAAATTTAGATATGACATCGTGTAAACATATAGAGATAGCAGCATTGAAGTATGTAGAGATAGTAGCAGCGTGTAAGCATTCACATTGTTAAGCATGTAAACATGTAGATATCAGATTCATTAGGTAGCGTGTAATCATGTTATCATCTTGTTAACATTGAACATTTCCTTTGTTTAACCAGCATGGAATGATTTATTAAATTATTTATTGTGTAATATTAATTTTATCCTCTATTATGCACAGATTGATAGGAGATTTGAGATTACTTATATCGAACGGTGGGCAGTGGTTTGGTCAGAATTATGAAGGAGGAGATTCTGAAATGGCTTTTGTACCTCCTGATTTGACTTATGATGGGCTGATTAAGACAATGGAAGATATTGTTACGTTTGATTCGTCCAGTTTCAGCACAGAATTAAGAGCTATTTGAATACGAGTGGGAGGCGTACTATTGTGCGCATTAAAAACGACAGGGATGTGTCATTTTTGATGCAGGAAGAAAGGGTAATTCCTGAAGCATATGTTACAATCGTCGGAAGAGATCAAACTACTGGTGGTAATATGCCAACCCAAATGCCAACACAAATGCTAACCCAAATACCGCATGAACTAATTTCCTTCCAAAGGTACCTATATTTTCCCCAACAATTTGTAAATTCATATTATACACATATTCCCAACCATATTCCCTACTCTATTCCCAACAATACTGCTCAACATATGTCCAAACATCTGAACCGATTACACAACAACATAGTACCCAACCTACACCATACCATCACCAACCTATACCACAAAGTGAGCTAGTGAATCAAAGGTTTTTTGGACAACTGAAATCCCAGTTTCAATCTACATTTGGGAGAAACACAATGGGCGGGTCAATGTCATTTGCACAAGGTGTCGAACCTACCCTAACAATACCCACAACTGATCAAGAGACATCACAAGAATCAGACAAAATGACAGAGATGGTGCAATAGGCAGTGAGGGCCCTCCACCTGAATTTGAAACCAATATTGATCATGGGCTGGATAACTTGGATGAATAATACCTGTTTACAAAAGATGAAACTTTTGTTGATTTTATTATAGAGGAAGACAATCGAGAGGGAGTGAATTATGGTAGTCCTAATTTTGAAGGTGATAGTGGCGGTGAATCTGATGCTTCTGATCATAGTCACTCTAGTAGTCATCATAATGGCGATCTAGTCGGCAATACTACAACACAAAGGGGTTCATCTTCAGTCCCTCGCCCTTGGAGCATTTTTGGATCGGAGCAATACTCATTCTAAACCATCAACCATGAGTGTTCTACTAGCAATGGTCGATTTTACAAAGGCAAAATATTTTCTTCCAAGAAAAAGCTAAAACGAGAATTGAGTTTGATGACTTTGAAGCAACATTTTGAATTCATAATATTGGCAGATACGAAAATTTGACAAGGAACACAGTTGCACCATTGAGGGTTTCGAAGGTCGGTTTCGGCAAGCTAATTCTTCTGTTATTGGTGAATTGGTGTCTCCGAAGCTTCGGGTTAATGAAACATCCTTAAAACCGAAAGACATCATGACGGAGATGCAGCTACATTACGGTCTCCACATTCAATACATAAAGCTTGGCGAGCGAAGGATCATGTAGAGTCTATTGTGTTCGGACCCGCAGCAGAGTCGTTCCAGCGGATTCCTTCGTATTTATACATGCTTGAGCGGACGAACCCTGGCACTGTGACTGATTTTGAGTTGGATGATGATGGACAATTCAAATTTTGTTTCTTCTCATATGGTGCTTGTATTCATGGTTTTCGGTCATCAGTTAGGCCCGTTATTGCTATTGACGGCACTCATCTTAAAGGAAGATTCCGTGGTATATTGTTCGTGGCTGCATGCTCAGATGGGAATGAGCAAGTATATCCACTTGCTTTTGGGATAGGTCATAAGGAAAATAGAGAGTCGTGGACTTGGTTTTTAAGGCGTGTCCGTAGATGCATCGATTTTCCAACCGATTGTATGTTCATATCTGACCAGCACAAGGGCATTAAGAAGACAATGCGAATTGTTTACCCCGATGCACCACACGGCCTCTGTGTATTCCAGTTGACTATGAATCTTAAGAATACATTCAAAAGAGAAGATGTCACATGTATTTTCAAGTGTGCATATCAAGTTTACAGGGAATCTGAGTTTAATGAAGAAATGAGTGAACTGATACGGGTGCACCCGAATGCATACAACGATCTCATGACAATTGGGCCCACAAGATGGTCCCGTGCTTACTCTCCTGTAAGACGATACTTCATGATGACTTCAAACATCACATAATGCATCAACTCATGTCTCCGACATGCACGACAGTTCCCTGTTACTGTTCTGATCGAGTACATACGTGATATGATGTATAAATGGTTCCATGATCGGTGGACTTTTACGGACTCATTGCACACAATTGATACCATAGGCAACAAATTATTTAACGAAACGTAATGAAGAATCTACTTTGTACACGGTGCGTCCAATTGATTGGAATGAATTCGAAGTTAAAGATGAGGCTAAGGACGGACTCGTAAATCTATTGGATAGGACTTGTATGTATCGAGAATTTGAAATCGATTTATTGCCATGTGCTCATACGTTGGCTGCATTGCGAGCTTGTAAAAGACTGTTCATTGATTTCTGCTCGCATTACTATAAAAAAATCAAGTTTAGTTGGAGCGTATGCAGGAGTTATCCGACCAGTTGGTCACATGAGCGACTGGGAAATCCTTGATGAAATCAGCTCATTAGTAATGCACCCTCCTGAATGGATGTCTCAGGCTGGCCAACCATGTAAGATTAGGAAAAAGTCAAGAGGAGAGTTTCGTTCATGAAAGGCAAAAACATGTTCCCTTTGCAAACAAGCTGGCCATAATCGACAAAATTGTCCAAACCCCCTCGGTCTCCCAACCGTAGACAACATCTGTGAACCTGAACCTGGTCCTTCACGTGGTCTTTCACGGAGACAGCGTAAGTGTAGGGTTTGCAGTGAACGAGGACACAACCGACAGACATGCCCACAAGGTCAGACGAGTAGGACAGAGCACTCTATTGCTACTATCATTCCATAATTGTATATCAATTAGAATTTCATTTTATGAAAAAAGTGTTGTATTTGTGCTATACTATCGGAAACGTAATTTACATAAAAGATGATGATTTGGTATATGATGTTATCGTTTGTCGTGCATAGCAATGTAATACCTACAGGATAAATGGTAACAGTCTGATAATTATGTACATGATTCCAGCATGAATGAGATTACACGTTAAGAATGATTACATGCCAGTTTTTAAACATTATTACACGCTAGATAATGTATCGTGTAATCATGATTACACAATACATACTGCAGCGTGTAATCATGATTACAAGATAACATGTAATTATTGTCATTGATGCATCATGTAATATTCACGGTGCACTAAGGTGAAAGATTCATAGTCAACATAATTGCAGCGTGTAATCATGTTGACTTTCAATCGTGTAATCTTTTCACTTTGGTGCACTGTGAATATTACACGATGCATCAATGACAACAATTACACGCTATCTTGTAATCACGATTACATGCTGCATTATGTAGCGTGTAATCATAGAATCAGCATGTAATCATGATTAAAAACTGGCGTGTAATCATTCCTTATCGTGTAATCATTCTGTATCGTGTAATCAGACTGTTATGGAATTGCACCTGTTAACAACACATTAGCACAATTTGGTCTCCAAACATATCCAAACACATAATATTCACACAGAATTTGCATTGCAACTATATCCAAATAACATTTAATTTCATTAATCATTTTTGGTCTATAGTACAAACTAATCAAAAGGCAAAGAGTTGGCAAAGATATCCCGAGCCATTTGTTTTCTAAAAGCAGGGATGTTATCTTGGTTGAAACCGAAGTTAGGATCTTTGTTCATCATTACATACTCTAATCCCTTAAGCATGAAAACACCACAACTGTTACCGTCTTTCTGACATGGGAATAGGTGGGGGGCCAATCTGACAACCTTCATACAATTCAGTTTTTACGGTCGCCGTTTACTTACTTTGTAGTAACCAGACGCGCTGCAAATGAGTGGGAACAAGCGACGTAGAGGCAAAATCTGCTGTTCTCTATACTTCAGGTACTCAGGCAGTAGATGTGCGGCTGAGTCAAAAATTGTAATTACCCAATCGTGGAGACGAACTACACATAATACTCAATGGCTATCTCCCTTATTGCAAGGGACCAAAACCTGTTACATACAAAGTTGTTTCAGCTGATAGAGTGAGTAAGTATGTATTCAATTGAGTAATTAAAGTATCTTACGTCATCAACACTCGACCATGGCGTCCCCTAGGCTGGTTTCTACCCGATAGCATAGATAATCAAGTTTGTCGGGACTTCGAAATCATTCGAGTAGAATGGTTCAGGCAATGGGTCTATGGAAATTTGGCTGAAATTTACGCCAAATCTTGCATAGGGAATCATGCAACGAAGTAACATAACGGGCCAGTTAGCATTACCAATGACGAATCCTGCAATCTTGGTTAGTAGAAACCAAAAATAGTACAGTAACATGTACTTACGAAGAAAGTGTTAGGATTATGCTCAATAGCAAGAGTGTAATATTGTAATTGACAATCTTTTCATATTAATAAAGTGATTTCTGGTTTTACAAAATCTTATAGCATTTATAATGATAATTGTCAAAGTAAATAATCATAAGGTCAAAAGACTATGAGAAAGGAAGAATTGTTCGTACATCTGATTATGTATGAGGTAAACACAATTCTTTAGTTAGTCTTGAATAAACGTTCGCAACTTAAGTTAAAGGTTGGGCACCTTTATCTTGATAAAATTGTAGAATTCTTTTGCTGGCATTTGAGTGGGATCAAATGAGTTATGATGAGTCTGAAATCATCGAAAGGGTCTTCGAGTAAAAGAATCTAGTGCACTGGGTGCATTGAACAGGATCACAATGAAATATTTTATCTAGAACAGTCAGTAGATACAAGTCTTTTCATTATGAGGACAATCAGAGAGTCTATCTTAATCCTGAGATAAATGATGGACTTATGATTGCAAGTGTTATCATTTGAGCTATCAATGAATACGATTTTATAGCATAGTCTATCCTCGATAGTTTGGTGGTATTCATTTGTTAATCGATAGAGGACTTCATTTATAGATATGGACATCGTGGCTCAATTTATTGAATGTGAGTATAATATTATCATATGGATATTTTGAGGTATTGGATATTAAATCTCAACGTTGAGTTTTCGATAATGTCTATTGAAAACATGGCTTCTGGACAAGTCAAAATATCCAAGTTCAAAACGTGGTCATATGAGTAAATATGGTAACTAGGAGAGCTATAGGCGGTCTATGAGCTCTTGACTATTACTGATATTATAGACGAGGATACACTATCTCCAATAAGATTGTCTAGGGTATGAATGAGAAACATCTTCTTATTCTATCTTTATTTAAGAGTTCAATTTTAGCTCTTTAGTGGAATGAGCTAAAATTAATAGATCGGACCTAAGTGAATCATTTGTTGATTGTGATTAGGTTATGTCTATTGAAGCTTAAATTTAGATAGCCCGCCAAGATCCCCAATCCACACGGACTTGCATGGATCACTTGATATATTCTACCAGACTAATTTATGGGTCCATCTAGAATTGTATTTAATATATTAAGAATATAATTTGCACATTATTTATTTAATGGGATGCTCAAATTATATTAATATATTAATGAGAGGCAAGTGAGCTTGTTTCTTTTAGTAAGAATGGGTCTGGTTCACATGTGGGCTTTTATTTAAAGCATGAATGAATTAAATAAAATAAGAAAATAATATTTGGCCCATATTTTTTGTTTGTAGGTGGCAAGACTATAATAATAGCCTAAAATATTATTTTATTTTATTGTTTGATTAAATGGAAATTAATTAATTGATTAATTAATTATTTAATTAAAAATCAAAATCTTTTTCTGACTACGAATTATGATTCCTAGTAGTATACTATTATAGTAATATAATAAATATATAAGACTTAATTTGGTAAGTAGATAAATAAAGAATTTATTTATCTAATCAAATAAGGAAGTCTTTAATATAATCACAAATACACTATTTGAGTTGGATTAGGAGTCTTGGTGTGGAAAAAAAATCTTTTTTTGAAAAAGGATTCTTTGTCACCAAATAAATCCACCTACAGATAGGATTCTTGCCCACCAAGTAAATCCTCTTTAGGAAAGGATTTGTATACCTATATTTATTATTAATTTCGGAATTAATAGTAATAGGAAGAAAAAAAAAGTTTTTTATTCTCTTGTTTTTGAATAAAAATAAATTCAAACTCTAGAACATAGTGAAAATTCGGCCAGGAGGAAGAGAGAAAGATAGTTCTAAATTCGATAGTGCACTTGCAAGCCTTTACATAAAAAGGTTTTGTGCACACTTTCGATTTAGGTTCACGCGAGTTTCAATCATAACGATTGTGAATTCAAAAGTGACCGGAACGATCTTTCTAGGCTCTTGGAGTTTTTTGTGATTAACCACCAGGAAAGAAGATTTCGTTTTTCCATTCTCAGGTACGCAATTCAAAGAATAGGGAGACCACGCTCCTAGGTGATTCACGTTTGTGATCGGATTGGAAGATCTTACGGATTACCAGCGACGCTAAATCAATCGGATCATGCGACAAGAGGTATGATATCTTTTGAATATATGTATGTTTAATTAATTAAAGGGTTAAGGTTCAAATATTGGAAAAATTTTAAACTATACTAAATTCGTTTTTAGTTACGCTTCCGCTGCGTTTTCGAATTTTTCCCTACAATTGGCATCAGAGTCTGGTTATACCCTTTAATAAATTAACGTTTATATACATGAATCTATTTCTTTTTATTGTGATTATGCATGTTTTTGAAAGAGATGTCACTCTAGGTATTCACATATATAATTACATGTGGCATGTATGGATTTATATATGTTATTATAAAGTGAATTGTTATTGCTCGATTTTGGTCATAGAATTTCAATGTATTTTTGTTTCGAAATTGTAACAAGAAGGGTGGCCTATTATCGTCATAAGTTCCTTCTTGGTAGTTGCTAGATTCTCTATTTTTTTATTGTATTGAAAAATACTGCAGTTTTTTTTGTATAAAATAGTGCAGTTTTTCTTGTGAAAAAATTTCTGCAGTGAATTAAAAAAAAAATACTGCAGCAATTTATTATGTAAAATCTGCTGTAATACATTCAAGTTTCGAAGATTCGAAGAGTTGAAGAATTAGAAGCGGAAGAGGAAGCAATCGAAACAAGCTTGGTACCGTGCGCACCATGGCAACAAGCTTGCGTGCATGTCAGCGCGTAGCTACGCTTGTTAGGTGCATTGTCTGCACACGACAGCCACTTATGTGTCATTGGCTGTGCATGACAGTCCTTTGGGCATAATGGGCTGCGCATGGTGGTCCTTTATGGACCCAAGGGGTGTGCACGCCTAAAGGTGGCAGCCGAGGGGTGAGGAAGTGGATGATGGCCGCTTGAAGACTTGTTCGCCAAGAAAGAATATTTTGTATTCTAAACAAATGTAATTTACTTGCTTTTCTAGGATGGACCAAAATTGTAGATATTTATATTTTCGTAGATATTACAATATTTGTTGTTGTATGATAACATGTCATATAGAATAAGAGTGCCACTCATATATCTCTTTTGGTATGAACATGCATTGAATGATTTAGGTATCTAATTGGCATCTAGATAACTTGGTAAAATCATTCTATGGAATTTAATCAACACGCCTTAAATAATTGAGTGGGAGAAGGTGTGTTAGAACACCTATGGCCTCCAAGGTTAGTTGAGTTTTATTATTTATTGGTAATCCCCCCGAGGGGCGTCCATAAATGGAATTTAGCAAAATACTTCATTACAGTTGACTTAAACGAAATCTACTTCCAGAGGAGGGATTTTCGTGAGAGAAAATTGAGGGTCGATATCTTGGTAACACACTCAATGTGATTTTATTAATATCCTCCCGAGAGTTCTTGTTAATAAAATCGCAAGGTTAAAATTGAAAACGTTGGTTGTTATGTTAACAATTAGGTGGGACCTAGTCCAACTGGTAAATGGTACGTACTTCCAGAGGATGCGTAACGTTTATGGGTGTTGGATCACCGTTGAATTTTTATGATTGAATTATTTATTCAATTCAAGATAAATATTTAAAAAGTGCTTTATCATGATTATTTACCCATATATAATTTTGTTTTATTCAGAAATCATGACTCTATCACTTATGAACAAACTAAAAGTTAACACTTTAACTGGAGATAATTATGTCACATGGAAAAGAAAAATTGGGTTGTTGCTGCAAAGTGAAAAGCATAAGTTTGTTATGACTACTCCTAAAACACCCCTTCCTAATAATGAATCTAATATTTTGCAAAGAGATGAGTATGAGCAATGGAAGACTTCAGATGATATGGCCAAATGTTACATTATGGCCACTATCTCCAACGTGTTGCAACAACATCATGAAGGAATGGAGTCTGCTGCTGATATAATGATGTCTCTTGAAGAGATGTTTTCTATGAGGTCTAGGTCGACTAAGAGAGAGGCAATGACTGCTTTTATGAATCTTAGGATGAAACTTGGACAGGATGTGAAAGATTACATGATGAAAGTCATAGCACATCTCAATGTTGTAGAACTTAATGATGCTGAGATAGATGGTGAGACGAAAATTGACATGATTGTTAACTCACTATCGTATTCCTTTGATAAGTTCAAGTTGGGCTACACCTTGAACAATAAGGAATACACCTTGCAAGGCCTGATGCAAGATGTTCAAAACGCTGAAAAGATCCTTGTGAAAAACAAAGGTCAAGAGATTCATTCGGTTGGTAAAGTTGCTACTGTTAAGACCCGTCAAAAGGTCAAGAAACAACAGAATAAAAAACAACTTGGGCCTACCAAGAAGGAAACCAAGATCAAAGGGAAATGCTTCCTTTGTGGTGAAAATGGACATTGGAAAAGAAATTGCCCAAAGTCCCAGAATAAGAAGGAAGAAGGGGTTCCAAGAAAGGAGAAGGCTGAATAAAGATGAAATCAACTTGTTCTTGGGCAACGAAACGTTGGTGTCTGCAAGTGCAGTGGGAGATATTATAGTTATTTATGCATTTAGATTTAAAAGACGTTTATTATGTACCTCAATTCAAGAGGAATTTAATTTCAGTTTCTTGTTTAAATAAATTTGGATATTCGGTTACTTTTAATAAAGATTTTATAATTAGTAAGAATGACAAAATTATTTACAAACGTACATTGGAAAACGGTCTATTCTTTTTGTATAGAAATATCTCTCACTCGTTAGACACAGAATTAACGGAACCTAATCATAAAAGAGTAAAATTATCAAAAGATGAAACCTACCTTTGACATTTACGTTTAGGTCATATTAACCTTAATAGGATTAAAAGATTGGTATGTGACGGACCTTTAAGTGACTTAAAGGTTGATGATCTACCAACTTGTGAATCTTGTTTGGAAGGTAAAATGACCAAAATGCCGTTCACAACCAAAGGTGCAAGAGCCACTGAATGTTTATGATTAATACACACTGATGTATGTGGTCCTATGAGCATTCATGCTAGAGGTGGATATGAGTACTTCATCACCTTCACAGATGATTATTCGAGATTTGGCTATCTGTATCTCATGAGACATAAGTCGGATGCATTTGACATGTTCAAAGCATTCAAGGCTGAAGTAGAAAATCAACTTGAGAAACACATAAAAATCTTGAGATCTGATCGTGGTGGAGAATATCTATCTGGTGAGTTTCAGCAATATCTTATTGATAATAGGTTAGTTTCTCAATTTTCTGCACCAGGTACACCTCAACAAAATGGGGTGGCAGAAAGGAGAAATAGAACTCTTTTAGACATGGTTAGGTCAATGTTGAGTTATTCAACACTTCCTATTTCTTTTCGGGGATATGCTCTACAAACTGCAATATACATTCTAAACGATGTACCATCTAAGTCGGTTCCTAAAACACTATATGAGTTGTGGACTAGGCGAAAGCCTAGTTGACAACACTTGAGGATATTTGGTTGTCCTGCATATGTGTTAAAAGGAAAGACAGAAAAGATGGAGTCCCATTCGGAAACATGTATATTTGTGGGGTATCCAAAGGGAACTAAAGGATATTATTTCTATAATCCTTCAGATCTAAAAGTATTTGTTTCAACAAATGCTTCATTTCTAGAAAAGGATTGTATGAATAATTTTGTGCCCAAAAGTAGAATTGTCTTGAATGAGATGTCAGGAGATACAATTCCACAAGAGATTTTACAACCTAGCCCAATTGTAAGTTCCACTCCAACACAAAATCAACAACCTACCATTCCTCGTCGTAGTGGGAGGGTTAGTAAACAACCCGAGAGATACATCGGTCTGGGAGAATCAGTGGAGAATCTCCCGGACGACGACGATCCCTACACTTATAAGGAAGCAATGTAGGATGTTGATTGTCGTCATTGGCAAAAGACAATGCAATATGAGATTGAATCCATGTTCAATAACAAAGTCTGGTCCCTTGTAGACTTGCCTAATGGGATAAAACCCATTAGGTGCAAGTGGGTATACAAGAGGAAAAGAGGTATGGATGGAAAGGTGGAAACTTTTAAACCTAGATTGGTAGCTAAAGGTTACACATAGAAAGAAGGTATCGATTACGAGGAAACCTTCTCTCCTGTAGCCATGCTTAAATCCATTAAGATACTCTTATCCATTGCAGCATCTTTAGATCTAGAGATTTGGCAAATGGACGTCAAGATAGCTTTCCTTAATAGAAATCTTGATGAAAGCATCTACATGATGCAACCAGAAGGATTCATTGAAAAGGGCCAAATGGAAAAAGTATGCAAGTTGAAAAAAATCCATATATGGATTAAAACAGGCATCCAGATCCTGGAACATAAGGTTCGATCAAGCTGTGAAAGATTTTGGATTTATTCAGAATCTTGACGAACCTTGTGTATATAAAAGGATAAAGGGCGACAGTTGGTTTTCCTAATTCTTTATGTTGATGATATACTACTCATTGGAAACGATGTAGGTGTATTGACATCAGTAAAAGAATGGTTAGTAAAACAATTTGATATGAAGGACTTAGGAGAAGCTAGTTTTATTCTAAGTATCCAAGTAATAAGGGATAGAAAGAATAAAACAATTGCATTATCCCAAGCTTCATACATAGACAAAATATTGTCTAGGTTTTCCATGCAGGATTCTAAGAAAGGTATGTTATCTTTCAGACATGGAATCAAACTTTCTAAGGAACAAGTTCCTAAGAATCAGCATGAAGAGCAATTCATGAGTAAAGTTTTGTATGCCTCGGCAGTTGGAAGTCTCATGTATGCAATGCTCTGCACTAGACCAGACATTTGTTTTGTTGTTGGCATAGTTAGCAGGTTTCAATCTAAACCTGGTCCTGATCACTGGATGGCAGTCAAGCATATTTTCAATTATCGCAAGAGAACACGAGATTGTATGCTTGTATACTCTTGAGGGGATTTAATTCCCATTGGGTATACAGATTCTGATTTCCAGTCAGATTCTGACTTCAGAAAATCCACATCAGGATCTGTGTTTACTATAGGAGGAGGAGCAGTCATATGGAGGAGTATCAAGCAATCATGTATTTCTGATTCCACCATGGAAGCTGAGTATGTTGCTACATGCGAAGCTGCTAAAAAGGTTGTTTGGCTCCGCCAATTCTTGATTGACTTGGAAATAGTTCCCAATGCGAATAAGCAGATCACTATTTAATGTGACAATAGTGGAGCAGTGGCTAATTTGAGAGAACCATGAAGTCATAAGAGAGGTAAACACATTGAAAGGAAGTATCATCTTTTAAGGGAGATTGTGCATAGGGGTGACGTGACAATTACAAAAATCGCGTCAGCAGAAAATCTAGCGGATCCTTTCACAAAGGCTCTACCTCAGAAGAGTTTTGATGGGCACCTAGAGAAAATGGGAACGAGAGATATGACACACTTGCTATAGTGCAAGTGGGAGATTGTTAGGATTATGCTCAATTGCAAGAGTGTAATATTGTAATTGACAATCTTTTCATATTAATAGAGTGATTTCTGGTTTTACAAAATGTTATAGCATTTATAATGATAATTGTCAAAGTAAATAATCACAAGGTCAAAAGACTATGAGAAAGGAAGAATTGTTCGTACATCTGGATATGTATGAGGTAGACACAATTCTTTAGTTAGTCTTGAATAAACGTTCATAACTTAAATTAAAGGTTGGGCACCTTTATCTCGATAAAGTTGTAGAATTTTTTTTGCTGGCATTTGAGTGGGATCAAATGAGTTATGATGAGTCTAAAATCATCGAAAGGGTCTTCGAATAAAAGAATCTAGTGCACTGGGTGCATTGAACATGATCACAATGAAATATTTTATCTAGAACCGTCAGTAGATACAAGTTTTTTCATTATGAGGCCAAGCGGAGTGTCTATCTTAATCCTGAGATAAATGATGGACTTATGATTGCAAGTGTTATCATTTGAGCTATCAATGAATACGATTATATAGCATAGTCTATCCTCAATAGTTTGTTGGTATTCATTTGTTAATCGATAGAGGGCTTCATTTATAGATATGGACATCATGGCTCAATTTATTGAATGAGAGTATAATATTATCATATGGATATTTTGAGGTATTGGATATTAAATCTCAACGTTGAGTTTTCGATAATGTCTATTGAAAACATGGCTTCTGGACAAGTCAAAATATCCAAGTTCAAAATGTGGTCATATGAGTAAATATGGTAACTAGGGAGCTATAGGCGGTCTATGAGCTCTTGGCTATTACTGATATTATACACGAGGATACACTATCTCCAATAAGATTGTCTAGAGTATGAATGAGAAACATCTTCTTATTCTATCTTTATTTAAGAGTTCAATTTTAGCTCTTTAGTGGAATGAGCTAAAATTAATAGATCGGACCTAAGTGAATCATTTGTTGATTGTGATTAGGTTATGTCTATTGAAGCTTAAATTTAGATAGACCGCCAAGATCCTCAATCCACACGGACCTGCATGAATCATTTGATATATTCTACCAGACTAATTTATGGGTCCATCTAGAATTGTATTTAATATATTAAGTATTTAATATATTAAGAATATAATTTGCACATTATTTATTTAATTGGCTGCTCAAATTATATTAATATATTAATGAGAGGCATGTGGGCTTGTTTCTTTTAGTAAGAATGAGTCTGGTTCACATGTGGGCGTTTATTTAAAGCTTGAATGGATTAAATAAAATAAGAAAATAATATTTTGCCCATATTTTTTGTGTGTGGGTGGCAAGGCTATAATAATAGCCTAAAATATTATTTTATTTTATTGTTTGATTAAATGGAAATTAATTAATTGATTAATTAATTATTTAATTAAAAATCAAAATCTTTTTTCTGACTAGGAATTATGTTTCCTAGTAGCATACTATTATAGTAGTATAATAAATATAAAAGACTTAATTTGGTAAGTAGATATTATTTATTTATCTAATAAAATAAGGAAGTCTTTAATATAATCACAAATACACTATTTGAGTTGGATTAGGAGTCTTGGTGTGGAAAAGAAATCTTTTTTTGAAAAATGATTCTTTGTAACCAAGTAAATCCACCTAGAGATAGGATTCTTGCCCACCAAGTAAATCCTCTTTAGGAAAGGATTTGTATACCTATATCTATTATTAATTTCGGAATTAATAGTAATAAAAAGAAGAAAAAAAGTTTTTTTTAGAGAAAGAATTTTTTATTCTCTTGTTTTTGAATAAAAAAAAATTCCAACTCTAGAACATAGTGAAAATTCGGCCAAGAGGAAGAGAGAAAGATAGTTCTAAATTCGATAGTGCACTTGCAAGCCTTTACATAAAAAGGTTTTGTGCACACTTTCGATTTAGGTTCACGCGAGTTTCAATCATAACGATTGTGAATTCAAAAGTAACCGGAACGATCTTTCTAGGCTCTATGAGTTTTTTGTGATTAAGGATCAGGAAAGAAGATTTCGTTTTTTCATTCTCAGGTAAGCAATTCAAAGAATAGGGAGACCACGCTCCTAGGTGATTCACGTTCGTGATCGGATTGGAAGATCTTGCGGATTACCATCGATGCTAAGTTAATCGGATCACGTGACAAGATGTATGATATCTTTTGAATATATGTATGTTTAATTAATTAAAGGGTTAAGGTTCAAATATTGGAAAATTTTTAAACTATACTAAATTCGTGTTTAGTCACGCTTCCGTTGCGTTTTCAAATTTTTCCCTACAGAAAGCGCAATCAAGTACAGCTACTTTGCGTGGAAATCTTCGATTTTTGACTAGGTCTTCTTTCCGCTTACAAAGCAAGTTTATGTATGCATCCACATGGTTATTGCCCAACCATGTTGTGGGTCGTTCAAACAGTCTGAAAAATGACCGTGAAACACAAACGTCAATGCCAATGTTACGATTGTATTATAAAACATTTTACTAACATTAGTCGCTCAGAATAAAACATAGCGAATTACAAAATTACAAAGAACTTGGTGAAGAACTTACCACAACAACCCTAGATTATTCATAAAGGCAATGTATTGCTCGACTACTTCCACTTTCTTATGTGCTCTGAAGGGATCCGTGTAAGGACTTCTTAACCACTTTGACAACAGTCGATCCCGAGCAATTTCAGTTTGGTTAAATAGTGGTGGTGGTGGAATTGGACTGTTACAACCTCGATTGGATGTTTCAGGTTGACAACTTTTGGATGTTTCGGGTTGAGTTTTTGTAGGTTGTGTTGGAGGGGTATGTATCTCATGTGACGGTGGTAGAGGGGTATGTATGTCATCTGAGGGTGGTAGAGGGGTATGTATGTCATGTGTGGGTGATAGCGGGGTTTGTATGGTGGCGGCTGTCTCAGTGGTGGTAGGGCCTGTCTCGAGGGTGGTAGGGGTTGTCGCGGTGGTGGTGGTGCCTGTCTCGAGGGTGATAGGGCCTATCTCGGTGGTGGTGGGGGCTGTCTCGGTTGTGGTGGTGCCTGTCTCTTGGGTGGTAAGGGCTGTCTCGGTGGTGGGGGCTGTCTCGTTGGTGGGGGCTAAAGTGGGGGCTGTCTCGAAGGTGATGGATGTACCATAAACCCCTAAGCCAATGTCCCACTGAAATTTAGGTTCTCCATCACTATCATCGTGTTCTACATGATCCTCCGTGCTGAAACGAGAGGGCCTCTGTCAAAAAGGAAAAGTGTTACTTAAAGTGTCTTGATAATATCACCAAATTTTAATAAATAGAAAAACAATGCAACTATATATACATACCAGATTAGAAAACATCTTAAATAAGTCGGCCCGAAACTTGGTAAACTCAGATTGCATCGCCTTTTGAACCTCCTCACGTACGATGATGCGCACTTGGTGAAGTAGTTGATTTGGAATTGCAGTATAGGTCGATCCGTAAGAAAGATAATTGAAATTCAATGATAATAATGAGCATGTTCTGTTATTTGAAACGAAAAAAAAAAAACAAAAATAGTCATTACCCATGCACTCGAGTGCCGTGTAAGATGATATGGACGACATTGACCAGTAGGAGATGGAGGATGATGACAAGTAGGAGATGGAGGACGCTGATGAGGAGAAGATGAAGGCCTTTGGTTATCGCTAGACGACGGCAATCTAGGAAGTATCCCACCTGAGGACGGATGCTGTACATGCGAGTGTGGGTCCTCAAGAGATATGTTATGGTCTGAAAACAAAGGGGGTGACATATCAGGTCTGTCACTATAATCCCGAGTGGTACGCATGTCACTGTCTTCCCCAGTGGTGATGCATCTCGCAAGTTCCGTCGTCTTTTAATTGGTTCGTCAGGACCTCTGTATCGAATTTGTTTCCATCCCCCACGCTGATTTTTCGATGACGGCTCGGCTCTGTCCTCTTTGGTCCCCAAATCCTTCAACGGTACAAACTGAGGACCTTCAGACAAGTCGTCGTCAATGCCTAACCAATAGTCCTCTTTTTCCTCCATCTGAGTAAGAGAGATCTCGGCTAATTCAGTGTGCTGAAAATAACAAAAGCAAAATGTCAATCAGTAATAAAAATACAGTAAAAACTAAGATAACCCACCAAAATTATATTTACCTTTCCTTCACGCTCTTTCTTCAACCATGACTCACTCATATGTGATCCTCGTTTGATAAATTCCCATTTTTTAAAACGGGGGCGTCCCTAGGGAGCGAATATGTTGCCCAATTTCTTCCCCATTGATTGGATGGCCTCCATTGCCCAAAACTACCAAAATAAAAACAGTTTAATATAAGAATCAAATGAAAACCTCATCAAAAAATAACAGTTTTCTAAACTTTGCACGATACCTGAACTCCCCAAATAAAACCGTAAAGGTTGTATCTTCTAGCAAGACCCATTGGCTCTGGCACCTTAAAACCGATTCGGATGTAGTACAATGTCATCTTGAAAACGTAATCTCCTCATGGGAACAAATTGAAGGCCTCTATATCCTCAACCAACGATAGTAGCCAGTACGTAACTTGTCTCCGGTAATCCTGCCCGAATAGAATGTTGTTCGCAAACAACACAAGTGCCATCTTCAAACCATCACCCTTCCGTTGAAACTGAAACACCACCCCCCAATCAAAAAGAGGTTCAGAAGATCGGCCAATAATAAATATCCATCCCCACCGAAATATCTAATGTGGATCCCATCCCGCACTGGGAAGTAATCTCTCAAAAATATATCGGGTAAAACGCTAAACCTCAACCCAGTGCACAAACAAAACTCTCTCTTTCCTAGTATAACCTTGGTCTTCCCAAAGCAAACGACATCTTATCATCATTGGCACTTGGGAACCGAATTTGGCGGAGCAATATGTTATGTATGTACTGCGATTGAAATAAACCCCTTATGTAATGTGGCATATCCAAGTAATGCCCGAAACAACTTTTCTTGAAATCATCCAACTCACCGCAGTCTGCCAACACCATCTTAATTTCATCTATCAATTTCAGTTTGCAATGCACTGTTATCGTTATGTCATATGCCCATGTATTCCTCGGGTGTACTAAATACTGATCTAGGTCTTCATTCTCTGATGCCTCTTTAGCCTCTACTACGTTCTTATTATGTGGTACATTCTCAGTCTCTTGTACATGCTCGTTCTCTGGTAGGTTCTCAACTTCTAGTGGGTTCAAATTCTCTGCAACATTTTCATTCTCTGCTCGGTCTTGATTCTCTGCCATCTGCATTCTTTGGTTTGTTCTCAGTCTCTTGTATGTTCTCATTCTCTGGTTAAAACCTGAAAATATTCCCAGGATAGTTAACATCAAGATGACACATAGAAAATGTTCCAACAAAGCATGCTAACAATCTTTACACGCTGTACAATCAAAATATTTACACGATGGATTATACAATGGTTTACAAGCTCAATTGTAAGCTATTGCGTGTAACCATTCTGGATAATTTACAAAGTTCATGAAAATCAAAACAAGAATCTTTATAAGCTGTACATAAAACATCTTTACACGCTGTATTGTACAAAGGGTTACACGCTACATTGTAAACCCATTTTAGCGTGTAACCATTCTTGGTCATTTACAAACAAATCAATCTAACAATCTTTACACACTGTACATTAAACATTATTACACGCTTGATTGTACAAGGGATTACACGCGTGATTGTAATCCCATTTTAACGTGAACTAAAAATTTCAATCTTTACATGATGTACATTAACCATCGTTACACGCTGGATTGTACAAGGGATTACACGTTCGATTATATTCCCATTTTAGCGTGTAACCATTCTGAGTCATTTACCAATTCACAGAAATCAAACTCAAAAACTTTACATTACACGCTGTAGAATGAAAATAAAAATTGATCTAGTACCAAACATACAATATCGATCTAGGCTTCTATAACATAACAAGTCATCTACTACCAAACATACAAGTGTTTACAAGCTGTATAACAAACACGATGACTTGTACTAGGGTTTACATGCTCGATTGTAAAGTCAATTTAGCATGTAATCATTCTAGGTAATTTGAAACTTAATCTAAGAATTCAATCATACAAAACACGGACATTGTTCACAAAAATATAACTCAAAGTTTAACAATCTTTAATCAAAAGGCATATACCCACATAGTCTTTCTATTTCCACAACGAAACTCTTTGTTGATGAACAATTCGTCGGCGACAAACGAATCCCGTCTCCGGTCTTCTTTCTCAGTCCACACTTTTTTCTTTCTCTAAAAACCAATTTCTCACTGCAAAATACCAATTTCTCACTGCAAAATACCAATTTCTCAAAACCGTTATCTTTTTTGAAGTTTACACGCCAAAATGGTTTCTAATTTCTTTTAATTTTTAGATTTTGTATATCATTATTGATTTTTCAAAAAAAATCACTGTTGATTAAGTGCCACATCAGATATACATTAAGGGCAAACTTGTCCGAGAAACATTTCTCTTAGATAAAAAAAAACTTATTGAAAAGCAATAGTTTTGAATTTCCCCTTAATTTTAGGCTTATTTATGAATTTTGCCCTATAAAATATATCAGGACGAAGAATGTGAACGACAGATTATGGAGAAGTTTTGACAAGTGCATACGCCTTGGTCAAAGTATGTAAATCTAATGGTCCACATTTTTTGTCCTGATATATTTTATATTAGAACGAACTGACAATAGAAAAATTGTATATATATATATATATGCAATTTTTCTATCGTCAGTTCGAACTGATATAAGATATATTAATTCATTTCATGTGGATCATTGGATTTAAATGCTTTGACTTGGCTGCGTGCAATTGTCAAAGCATCTTTTAAATCCAATAACCCACATGCAAAGAACTGATATATCTTATATCGGTTCGAACTGACAATAGAAAGACTGTATATCGGTCTTTCTATTATCAGTTCGTCCTGATATAAAAGTGGACCACAGATTATAGAGAAGTTTTGACAAGTACATACACTTTGAGTCAAAGTATGTAAATCTAGTGGTTCACGTTAATCTAATGGTCTACTTTCTTTGTCCTAATACATTTTATATCAAGACGAACTGACAATAGAAAATTTATATATATATATATATTTAAGATATGTTATACTTATACACACATACTAAATATAATTATTCGTTTCAAAAAATAAAAACAAAAATTGATTTTAAAAAAAAATCTAAAATAAATTAATATCATCCTCTTATTTATCAAAATACCACTCATTTAACGGTCAGTTAACGTAATTAGATAAAACGGCCATTGATGTCATACTTTTCATCAAAAATAGTCATTTTAAAACGAAATCCTCTTCTAATAACCATTTTGATAGTATAAATACAACTTAATGGCCATTGGGGAAATTATCCCTTAAAAATATTAATAATGTTCACATTATTATTAATTCACAAAAACAAAATCAGAAATTAAATAGATAATAATTTAATAATGTTTTCAAAAATTCAAAGTTCAAAGTATTTCAAACATAAGAAAAGAAAAAAAAATTAATACATATCCGGACTCCAAATCCATAATTATAACTAAAATAACAAATTCAAACTCCAAATCCGAAATTACAAATAAAATTCAAAATAATAATGTATTATACATAATCAAATATAGTCCAAATGCCAATTGTTCAACTTCAAGGTTCCTCAAAATTCACATACTGTAATACATAAACCGAGAAAAGCATGCATTCCTTCCGGTTTCCACTGCGCCAAAAAAATGACATTATAGACTGCTCCACATTCATGAATGTATAACACAAAATACAACCAGATTAGCAATGAAGAACATGTGGTTTCCACTGCGCCAAAGAAAATGACATTATAGACTGCCCCACATTCATGAATGTATAACACAAAATACAACCAGATAAGCAATGGAGAACATGTGGTGCGACTTTGTTTAAATTCTAATTTCTAAATTCTAATCGTCATTCAAGACAATTCAAGATATAAAAAATGACCAAGTAATTTGTGGTGACTCTTTCAATTTCTTGGTTAATTAAATGCACCCAATGACTACTATTTTTCATAAGTAATATGTGGTGACTTTGTTTCAATTTCTTGGGAATTAAATGCAACCAATAACTACTATTTTTCGTAAGTACTACATCATCAACACTTAAACTCAAGTTTCGAATCAAGTTTCGGAGATATGGGCAAACTCAGTATGTAAAATTTCAAAGTCAGCACTTTTGACCACTAGAGTTCTAGTCATGTGAACCCCTTTCCAGTCATGTGAATCAAGTTACATACTACAGTTCTAGAGTTCTAGTATGTAATTTCAATACATGCTACCAGAAGTGTTTTCGGATTTCGAAACTGAACCAAAAACACTGTTTTCATTTTCATTTTTCTTTTCGAAAAACATTATCTGAAAAACGTTTACATAACGGACCCTAAATTTTCAAAGAGATAAAGACTACGAAGGACCAGACCTAAAGTGAGCTGATGGTTGGGGAGAGACTGTTGCGAGAGGAGGCAGAAGAGAGAGTAGACTCTAGAGCATGAGGGAGAGGTGACAGGTATGTCGGGTATCTACCTGCATTTATTCAAAATATGTTATTTCATCTTCATCTTCATCTTCATCTTCATCTTCATCTCCATATTTGCAGTAACGCTTCAGATATTCCTGCCAAATGTAAGTGTAACAATGTGTCAAGTGACTTGAAAGCAAGTGTATTAAGTGTTCAATGTACAAATGAAAATGTTCTCAATTTAAATGCTCAAAAGAGGTTGAAATTATACATGAGCATGAGTAAAAATCAAATATTTCATCTTGGCTCAATTTATAACTTAAACCGTCAATGTCAAGGGATCTCTTGTCCTTTAGAAAAAATGTTTTGGCCCCATTTAATGAATTTCTAATATTCAAAACAAACTCAAAAAATACAAACTATTATCTTATAATGATTAATCAAATTTTTGCATAGGCCATACAGGATAAGATCATAAGAAGAAAGTTAGCTGCAAAATACCAACCCCGGATTTAATTTTGAAAACCGCTTGTCTAGCCTCTCCTATCGGCCCCATAAACTGTAAACAATATGAAGTATTAGATTCTATAATTTGTATCACCAGTGTAGAAGATTAATCATAAAGGGATGCATAAAAAAGATAATGGCTTGGCAATACAGTACACAAATAAATTGCTGATTGTTATGTGCATTTCTGATACACAACATAGGAGACGAGCATTATCAAGATATTTTAATAGTGGAAAATATCAACTACAGAAAATTTCCAACCAGCCACACCATACCACCAATTGCTTAACGAATTAAATGACTCTTTTTGTGCTTCATGTCTAAACTACACCGAAGTGAAAGATGTTTAACTTTCGAAATCTATTCCATATAATTTCACACTAACCTTTAATTGAAGGCTCTTTTCCAAGTATGTATATGATAAACCTTCAAGTTTTCCGGTCTTGCAAAGTTGGTCAACAAAACTCTTCACTTTGGTGTCCTAATCAAATAAAAATAATAAGTACAGAATATAATCAATTCAGAAAGTGAATGTGAGATACGCGAGAAGTTATGACATGAGAAGACACACATCGGGATTCTCATTCTTTAATGTGCCAGGAAGTGCAAAGAAATATCCAGCCACATTTTCTCTAAAGTTCTGCATAAGACGAATATGACATGATGAATCACATCCTGAAGACAGTTCAAACTTTAAAAAAAAACCATATAAAAATCATAGGCTGTGCAAACTTTGAAAAATGAAATAGCTACAACACAGAAAAAATAGAGCAATCACAAACTTACAAGGCATCGAAGTTCAGTTGCTATACCATGAATGTCCTGGTCCGTCATTTCGATAATTCTGTAATGTTGAAAAAATTCACATTAAAAATGTAAAACCATATACATAATAATTAATAACCGACACATAAACCCTAAATTGAGAGAAATCATACTCCTAGAGGAGTGGCATTCTTTTTCTAGGGACTGTAGTTCCAATACTAATAATATCTTCCATAATACTGACACCAAAGAGAGTGGAGAACTCTCCGAACGCTTTCCTCTTTGACATTTCCTTGGCCTTCTTATGCATTACATTCAACAAGCTACGGGGCCTAACGTACTTCATCTTCAAAAAATGAAACAGAGGCAGTGGTGAATGGTTAGGATATTCTGTTTTCTATAAGCGATTAAAGACTTAATTGTGAAATTCACACAAACAAAAAGCAATTATTAGAAAGCAAGCAAATTGTTTCCAATTAGCTGAAATAACACAAGTCAAGTTACTTGATCTGAGTTTCTTCTCATTTCGAACATGCTAATATTTTGTTGATAATTTGAGTAGAATATGAAAACAAACTTTTGCCACGAAGGAAAAAGATTTTAGTTGAAATAAAGAAAGAATTTTCAGGGAAAAAAAGAAATCGTTAAAAGATTAAAATTGTATTGGTTTGACAATTTTTTTTTTTTTTTGGTATCGAGGATCTCGGACTTTGTCTAGGCACATAATCCGTCTGTCCTCTCTCAACTGCGTGACACTCGTCTGACCTGTATGCACTTCTGTGGTCTGTATGTTTGTTTCGCGGCCCGCACCACTGACCTCACAATGATGTAAACGGGTAAACCAAGACTCACCCCAGTCTGAGTAGGATTCGAACCACTAACATTAGCCTTATGTCTGTCATTCCACCAACAGGGCTAAGCATCCTGAAGGCTGACCTCAAGGTAATTGCCAAGAGTAGAACCAAGGACTTGGATTTCATCCCAAACCTTGAACCACCAAGGCAATCACCGTTTGGTTGGTTTGACAATTTCTTAAAACAATGAAAAAGACCAAGTTTAACAAAAAAAAAAAAAAAAAGACCTGGCTCTCACAGGGTGCAAAAGTGCTTCCTTTTTCAAACCTTTTTAAATGACAATGATTCAAATAGATATAAAGGACACAGAGACACTAACCTGCCAAAGATGACAAGATTTCTGGAAATGCAACAAAGGTGGGCGTCGCGACTCAACGATGGCTGGGGAACGAAGAGGCAGAGACGACGGTGAAGTCGTGAAGACGAGTGAGGAGAACATAGGAGTATTGACATCCTTAGGGTTTGGGGCAAATTACATAAACTTACACCCTACGTATATGCATAATTACACGCAAACCTGCGAAAAAATCATATAACACACTTATACACACTGAATAATGAAATGACTAAATTGCCTTTCCTTCAATGTTTCATTAATTATTATAATTTTAAAAAGGAATATCAATATAAATATAAATAAATCGATTACCATTAGAAATTTAGAAGATTAACACCAAAATCCTAAATTTTAAAAAAATTAACGCTATCCAGATTTTTTTTAACGCTATCCAGATTTTTTTTAAAAGACACACAGAATCCATATTTTTCCTTAAAAAGCAAACAAACAAAATCCAGATGATATTGAAAGATTTCCACCTTTGTTTTCAACCAGATCTCCATTGAAATGGAATGGTGATATGGTGAGATCGCACAACTGGTGCGATCTCAAATGTATTTTTTCTATATGTTTGAAGATTTTATCAAATTATTAAAAAAAAAGCATTTTTCAATTTTAATTATTTTTATAATCAATAAAATATGAGAAATGCTTGACAATCAATTAGTTATCTGTTTACATTCCATTTTAATTTTTTTATTAATAACAATTTTAACATGAATTAAAATTACTAAATAAGATAAGAAAGTTTTAAACCCAAACAAGTCTTTTTCCATCTTTATTTTTTTTCCTCTTTTATGTTTTTTTTTCTCTTTTACAAACTCTAAAATGTTTTCTCTTCTTTTCAAAATATTTTGTTTCACACACCATCAAACTCTTCATCATTATCATCATTTCATCACCGTTATATATATATATATATATATATATATATATATATATATATAGTATAACTTATATCAGTGCGTTGTAGTAGACCACTGATTATAGAGAAATTTTGACAAATGCATATACTTTGAGTCAAAATATGTAAATCTAATGGTTCTCATCCAACGCACTGATGAAGTTATATTTTTGACAAGTGCATACACTTTGAGTCAAAATATGTAAATCTTATAGTTCACATCCAACGCACTGATGAAGTTATATCAATGCGTACTGACTTGAAAATTTATGTATATATATAATAGAAAGTGAGTCTCTCATAAGGGATCTATTAAAAAATAATTCTAGTGCTTGAAAAATTTTCAAATTTTATTTATAAGTATATTTTAATGAACTTATCATCCATACAAAACTTCATATTAAAATTCATTCAAATCACTATATATATATATATATATAAAGTTTTCCTATTTTCTGATTCAACCAAATTTGAAATCAATTTTTTTTTCTCAAATACCACTCACATTCCAGAAAAACATATTAAAATTTTTTTTTCTCAATAGATTTTTTTTACTTAACTTAAAATCCAAAAAGAAAAACAAATATTATTTACCTATTTTCACAGTTTGATTTCCAAAACAATTTTCTTATTGTTTCGATCTCTTCACTTTTATTTAGTTTTATTCTCTATTTTATTTTTATTTGATTACTTCACATCTCTTTTCCATTTTCTGTTTCAATTCTAAGGAGAGGTAATCAAAATGGATAATATTAAAATAAAATGAAATGCCTTTAGAATACATAGAATGTATATGTTTAGTTCCATCTTTGGATAATGACAAATATACTTATAACAAATATAAGAAGGTAGCAACATACATTCTAAACATATAATCCAATACATTACGATTATGCTGTTGACATCTAGAAAAGTAATAGTCAAATTCTTATAATCCCTACATGTAGATTGTCGGAATTAATGAGGTTTGATTGAATTTGTTCATTTTAACATGCAAGACATTCTATACTTATAACCAACCTCAAATTGGAGAATAAAAACCTCAACAAGCTCAACAAGCTACATAGTGAATATTTTGTGAATGTCTTGAAATTTCGTCATATTTACTGTATGATAGAATAGAGTGTTTTTATTAGTTTTATGGAAATTTTTTGCATAAAATTGTAATATGCATTGAAATATGTGCGCTTAGTAATTTTCGATTTAATTTCGCTTACTATGTGCGCAGGTGAAACGTGCCGACTGCCATACTTTTGTGATTGGGTATCCTGAAGCATGTGCATAATGACAATTCCGTATATTCTCAATAAGCAAAAGTACTTTTGAAAACATAGGATACAGAGCCGGCATTTGATGATATTCTTTGTACTGAGATTGATGAAAGAGGGCTCCAATATTTTTAAGGGAAAATACCAAAAACGTCTCTCTAGTTTGAGGTAATTCGTCGTTTGGTCCACTGTTTTCCCATATTATTTATTTTAGTCCACATCGTTACTGTTATTTAGGTTTTCAGTCCCTACCGTCCAATTCTGTTAGGGTTTCTGAGTTTTCTTTTAATCATGCAAGGGTATAACGGTAAAACGGTAAAACGTTACTTCCAGCTTCTGGAAGGTTTTTTAATGGAGGGCAGAAAGGTAATTTCATTAATAATAAATATAAAAAATAAAACAAAACCTTATACTATTCTCTCTCTCTTCCCTGATAATCTGATACTCTCTTCCCTTCTCACAGCCACCATCCCCACCATCCCACCATACCCACCACCCCCGAACCCATCAAACCCTAGCCACCAAAACTCGCCTCCGCACCGTCACCGACGCCCTCTAGCCGTCGTCGACGCCCTCAAACTTCTCTTCTCTCTCCTCGAATCGAACCACCATCATCAACCCAGAATCACCATCACTAACCCAGATCCACCACACCCTGCCTGCTCCCTCTAACCGTCGCCGACGCCCTCAAACTTCTCCTCTCTCCTCCAATCGAACCACCACCATCAACCCAGAATCACCATCACTAACTCAGATCCACCACACCATCAAAGACCCACTCTCCCATCATCATCAGAACCACCACACCACCATCAGAGACCCACTCTCCCACATCATCGTCATCGTCTTCTAACCCTAGCCACCCAAACTCGCCGCCGCCTTCTCTCACGAATCCTCATCTCTCTCTCAAATCCCTCTCTCGAATGGGTCGATTATTTTTTACAAATCTCTGTCTCGAATCCGTCTCTCACGGTAGGTGAGCCATTGGAGGGGATTGGAGATGTATGGGCATTGTCGGTGTGGGTTGTGGTGGAGGCACTGAGATTTCTGGGATTTTTATTTTATTTTTGGATTGGCTTTCTTTTGTCTTGGCTAGGTAATCCATTAGTGAAATGAATTTGGATTTTTTTTTCTTTTATGAGATTTTTGATAGGTTTTTTTTTGGGGTCTGGTGTGGGTGTTGAATCAATGAAATGGAAGGGTTGGTCTTGGCTGGGTCGAGTGCTTGCATCGAGTGAACTGGATTTGGTAGTGGGGGTTTGAAGGGTTGCTGTTGTTGGTTTGACGGCCGGAGACTTAGGTTTTGGAGGTGGTGGATGGTGGTGGTGGATGGTGGCTGTGTGTGATTGGGGTTTAAATTTAATTTTTTTTTAAATATTGTGGAGATCCAGATTGGATCTCCACCATCCATTTGAATGAGATGGATGGTGGAGATCCATTCTGGATTTCCCCTTATTATGTTCTTTAAAAAAAATAATAAATATTGAGTGGAGGGCATCAGGGTCATTTTACCAACTACTAAATAATGAAGGGCATTAAGGTCATTATACTTTCTATACATGTTAGCCATTGTACTTTTAAGGGAAAAGTTAACAAAAGGACTAAAATAAATAATATGAGAAAACAGTGAACCAAACGACGAATTACCTCAAACTAGAGGGACGTTTTTGGTATTTTCCCTATTTTTAATTATTGATCCGAGTCCGGTAATTGTTGATGCATATAATCGGGAAGCTGGGAAAGATAAGAAGGCGGCTTACAATATAATGAACAGTTTGTTTATTTTAAATTGAGATAATTTAGGTTCTTCTAGTTTATATAATAAGGATAAATTCGGACTTTAATAATTTAGGTATTTTTTTAAAGCATTAATTGCTTATATCTGTTTTAGGTACAGGTTTAAATACAAAACTTCTATGTGTTGACTGATTTCATGATTGGAAATTAGACTCAAGTTCGAACTTCGAAGGTTGTTGTGGCCGGATATTATTAACTCCGGTGGTGTGGTGCCCACTGCTGATATAAGTGTTGTTATCTCTGGATATTATGTTCTCTCCTACGAAAGTGAACTTTGGCAGCCCATTCTCAACTTCAATGTGTTAACTGATTTCATGATTGGAAATTATAACTCAAGATACTTTAATGTGATATCTCATCAAGTCATCAAGCTTCATAAGATTCTTCCGGTAAACAATGGATATAGGAATCTAGGTGCCAACCGAAACAGTGCCCCACTTTCCCTCTTCCCCTCAGTAATATAATTAACAAACATTCATTGTATGAGAACTAGGCTCGTTAATATTTAATTTATATAATATGATTACACAAAAATAGACCCAAAAAAAAATACATATATGATACATGAAAAGATCAAAATATATAAAAGGGATATTACGATTTAAGTCCCTCTAATTTGCGTTTATCTGTGTTTGGTCCATTAGTTTTTGGAATTACTAAATTCAATCCACTAGTTCTCTGACAATATATATTTCAGTCCCTAATGTCCAATTCCGTTAGAATTTTGTTGACTTCCGTTAGGTCAACAGGGGTAATATGAGAAATGTGACGAAAGCTTTTAGATGTTTTTCATAAATAAGGGTAAAAATGGTATTTAATAATGTAAAATTTTAAAAATTTTTACAAAATAATTAAAATATTACAAATAATTAAAAAAAACGAAAAAGAAATTAAAACAAATTTAAAAACAAAAAATTTGATTCATCATCATCCTCACCATCACTTAACTTACCACCATCATCATAGATTCATCATCGTCGTCATCATCAAAACCAGAAATTAAAAAACAAAACAGAAATTAAAACAAATAATTAAAAAAAATTTGATTCATCATCATCCTCACCATCACTTAACTGATTAACACCACCACCACCATCATCGATTCATCATCATCGTCATCATCAAACTCCAAACCCATAACCCAGATCTGCTTCAAAACAAAACAAACAAACAAACAAACAAACTCATATCATCACAGCAACCAAACCCAGATGGCCAGATCATCATCAAACCCCCATCTTCATAAACACCAAACTCAAAACCCAGAACACCAAACCACACCACTGACACAACCCAAAACATAAACCAGAACACTACCGGACCATCAACACCAGACCTTGAACCGGAACACCACTACCACAGCCAGAAACCAAATCGACCCAAACCACCACTACCACCATCCGAAACCAAATCGACCATAATCGCAATTTGTCTCTCTTGCGCAAATCCACACCAGTCAGACACCCACAACCAATTCATCTTCCTCGTCGTCGTCAACCACCATGAGCCACCGACCCAACCACATCCAATCACCAGATTTCGATTTCGATTTTAGGCGTTTAGGGTTAAAAATGGGGATCGATTGTTTTGGAAACGCTAGGTATTTGAGAATGGAAGGGGCTGCGAATTGAGGATTTGGTCGATTTAGGGGTTTCAGGAAAACAATTGGGAAAATTGTGGATTTTTTTCTAGGGATTTTTGGGTTGTCGAAGATGAAGAAGAAGAAGATTTGGGCGTGTAGTGTTGAATTGGTTAAATTTAATTAATTGTAAATTTTATTAGTTTTATTTATTTATTTTTCATTTTTAATTAGGTTTATACATTTTTTAATTTTAATTTTAATTTTAGTTTTAAATAATTTAATTTTATTTAAAAATAGTAATTAATTATTTTATTTTAATTTTCAATTTTCAAATTTGTCCATTAGGGTATTCTGTTCATATAAGACAAAATAGGGCAAAATGGTCAATGCATAATTTCAAACGTTTCCCATATGAGGTAAGATTCAGGGTATAATTGTCTTTTTACACAAACTAGGGTATTTCAGTCATTTTAACATCTGACAATGCCATTATGTGTATTTTCATGGAATTTCTAAAGGAAAAACTAAATTTAGTAATTCTAAAAACCAGTGGACCAAACCCAAATAAACGTAAACCAGAGGAACTAAAATCTTAATATCCCTATATAAAATTAGGATAGTACTTGACTTTTTTCATGTAATTTTCTTCAAAACAGAAATCCATGTGTTCTCTTTGTTTGCCTTTGCCTTGGACTTCTTTTCTGGGTGCTTGTTTTGTCAGCTCGTTGCCTCTTGTTGTTTCTCTGCCTTCATGGCCTTCAATGAATAAACTGCTGTTAAAAAATAGGGTGGCTTTCTCGAAGAAAACTGTGCTTCTGAAAGATCAACTGAGTAGTCGATAAAATCAACAGATTAGCCACTTTACATGCTTTTGAGTGGCTCTCAAAAAGTCGGAACACGATAAGTGATAATTTTGGGTAGACCATTTCACGCTCATGCACAACAAGGTGATCAGTAAACAGTTGGACATCCTTGAAAAAACAACGCAAGTATTATTTCACTGAAAGTGGATCTTGTAGAAATAGTAAGACTGAAGAAGGCACAAAACACATAGCACATACCTTTTGTGGAAATAAACATGGAAACCACTTACGTTGCAAGGGCCAGATTACTCAAAAATACTCCACAATCAATTATTTATGCTCTTTCTTAGTGCGATCACTTCGTTGTTATAAGTCAAATGGATACATGAACATTTGTGAAGTAACCACACAGATATTTGGTTTAACCATATACAATTACTAAAATACAAATAGACAACATAATTGCAATTTTCAATAAAAAAAGACGAAGAAAGGTATATTTACAAAAAATCGAGTGTTGTATTTTTTAAGTTAACTCCACATTAGGAGAGAAGGATTTTATACTACTGATTTGGACTTTTTTTTTGGTTGACAATTGTTAGGTTTTGACTAGTATTTTCAAGTGAACCCGATGTGAACCAAACAAGACTCAACTGATGTTGGAACTTCCTGAAGACGTGGGATACGTTTAGAAGTTAGAGTTGGTGTTTGAAGGAGGTTTGAAGATCAAGAAGAACTGACGAAACAAATTCTGAAACGAACCACGGTGTGGACCGCGGTGCGGACAAGTCGCATGGACCGCGGCACAAGGAGCAGTCAATTCCAGGAGATCAAGGGCGGTGCAGACTGCAGCATAGGCAAAAGACATAGACCGCGGTTTACTTAGCGGTCGGTTCCAGAAGTATTCCGCAGTGTAGGGAGCGGGGTGCCCACCGCGACCCAGACCGCGGTAATGGCATATTTTACTGAGATCGGGAATGTTGTGCGAAAAAAGGAAAGGTTCTCATTCTGGAAGTTCTTATGCTTGAAGGAAAATGAATACTCTTTACAAGAAGACTTGTCATAAAAGGAAATATTATTTATGTGAAACAAGTCAATCTTGTACGTTTAGGAGTATGATTTCATTTTATCTTAAACTCCTTGTAGCTAGTATAAATAGACCTTCTAATTAGGTTATTTTGAGTGAAGTCAATAAACACCATGTAACATCAGAGAGTGGTGAGATCCGGATGAGAGACCCAAGGGAATATCTGGGGAGGGATCCAAAGGAATATCAGTGGATCAAGTATGAGATCCGTGGGTGATATTCAGAGGAGACCTAGAGGATAGTAGGGGGTTCTTGGTGAGAATCTTGTGAGCGCTTGTAAGTTGAGAGTCATGATATAAAACTCGTTGTGGGCTTGGGGACTTGGTAAGGCTCAATAGTTTGGGTTGAGGTGTGAGAGAGAATCCTGAAGTATATGGTTTTAACAATTTATCATATAGTGGAACTTTCTCTGTCGTTCTGACAGCCCGTGGTTTTTTACTAGATTTGGGTTTTCCACATATATTTTGTGTTGTAATTGATTTATTTTCTCTCATCTTATTTTTCTGCTATAAACGTTGTTAATTGCTATGAGTTATGGGCGAATATTAGACATAATGCTTCTACGATCATCGGTTCAAATTCCCAACAATTGGTATCAGAGCCTTATGGTTTGGCGATGGCAATGGCATTTTCAAGTCTTTACGGGAGATCGTATGAAGTACTTGGTGGCATTGGGATGATGATTTATGGTTGCCTAGTATGGTTTAGAAAATGAGATATGTCTTGAAAGCGGTTTTGAACTCAGTAGGGTTTGATGAAAAGAAGAATTCGATGGAGGAGAAGTTTGACTTGTGGTGGCAGGTACGAGTCATGGAGATCCAATCTGGGTTACACAAGAGGATATTAAAAAAAAAACCTCCTGAATGCGTTAAAAAAAGAGGAAGGAGGAGGAACGCTCGAAGTCTCTGGTGTAGTGTGGGGCATATCTGGAAAAACACTCCAGGTTCTAGTAGCAAGTCTTTCACCAGGTATGTGATGCAAGAACAAAAGGTCTTTCACAGGGTTGGGTGATGTAAGGACATATTTATCCTTTTGGCAGTTTTCACCACTGGCCATGGAAGATGATATGTTGCTGCTAGTGGTCTCTAATTGTGCACAAGACATTGGTCAGAAAGTGATGCAAGGTGTATGGTAGACAAGGATATCGATGGCTAACGAACTCCTTGGTAATCTGACGTGAGGAGTTGCACCTTAATTTTAGCAGGTTATTTTCGACATTGTGCCGGAACAACGAGCACAAAAAAAGGAAGAAAAACAAATCTTAGGATGGTTCGTTCCTAAGTGGATATACCTTGTGGTGGGGTACGGTGATTCTCAGTGATGAGAATTGTGGTTGTGGCCAAAGGTCTTGAGAATTCAAACCAAATGGAAGAATTGTTAGGTTTTGGCTCCTATTCTCAAGTGAACCCGATGTGAACCAAACAAGACACAACTAATGTTGGAACTTTCTGGAGACGTGGGATACGTTTGGAAGTTAGAGTTGGTGTTTGAAGGAGGTTTAAAGGCCAAGAAGAACTAACGAAGCAGATTCCAGAAGGAACCGCGGCATGGACCGCGGTGCGGACAAGTTGCATAGACCGCTGCACAAGGAGCGGTCAATTCCAAGAGATCAAGCGCTGTGCAGACCGGGCATAGGCAAAAGACATAGACTGTGGTTTACTTAGCGGTCGGTTCCAGAAGTAATCCACGGTGTAGGGAGCGGGGTGCACACTGCGACCCAGACCCCAGTAATGGCGTATTTTACTGAGATCTGGAATGTTGCGCGAAAAAGAAAAGGTTCTCGTTTTGGAAGTTCTTGTGCTTCAAGACTTGTCATAAAAGGAAATAGTATTTATGTGAAGCAAGTAAATCTTGTACGTTTAGGAGTAGGATTTCCTTTTATCTTAAACTCCTTGTAGCTAATATAAATAGACACTCATTAGGTTATTTTGCGTGGAGTCAAAAAATACCATGTAACATCAGAGAGTGGTGAGATCCGGGTGAGAGACCCAAGGGAATATCTGGGGAGGGATCCAAGGGAATATCAGCGGATCAAGAATGAGATCTATGGGTGATATTTAGGGTAGACCTAGGGGATATTGGGGGGTTCTTGGTGAGGATCTTGTGAGCGTTTGTGAGCTGAGAGTGATGGTGTAAAACTCGTTGTGGGCTTGAGGACTAGGTAAGGCTCAATGGTTTGGGGTTGAGGTGTGAGAGAGAATCTTGGAGTATATGGTTGTAACAATTTATCATATAGTGAAACTTTCTCTGTTGTCCTGACAGGCCGTGGTTTTTACCCGATTTGGGTTTTCCAAGTATATCTTGTGTTGTGATTAATTTATTTTCTCTCATCTTATTTTTCTGCTATAAACGTTATTAATTGCTATAAATTATGGACGAATATTAAGCATGACGCTTCCGCGATCATCGGTTCAAATTCTCAACAACAATATCTACTGTTTAGATAGATAGCTAATCAGAGTAGATTGTTATTATTCATTATGGACCATACTTCACGTAGCATAAGTCAAATCTACGTATCAACAATTCTTCAAAATGCCACCATTAAAATTCTCAATAAACAATGTCATTAGTCGGTCGCTATGTCTAACGCATCATCAGGTAATATAAAGCACATTCAACCATAAAACCCATCCGTCAATTTATATGATAAGAACCTCCACACCCTTCGGTTTCAAACCATAATTTATATCAACTCAATAAAAATTCAGCATATTCTATCAAAAGTTGAAGGGCAACAAAATCTAAGATTAATATAAATTTGTTAACAACAGCAAGAACTTTTAATTTCATTATTACCTTTCCCTATGCGGAATAAGAACAGTAGTTTCAGATGGATTATCCACAGGACATGCTAGCAGTTCCGAGTTGAAGAAATCATCGGTTCTTCTCCTTATAAAAAAATGATTTCCGCAATGGTTGACTGATGTGTCAACGCCTACACACAGGGTGTCAAAGCCCTAAGCTCTTCAGGCTTAGAAACGTCATGATAGAAGATGAACCGTGCAATTTTACTTTCAGATGAAACAAACAAAAATAAATATGCTTTCTGAAGCTTCAAGATCAAGAGAAAACATGTCATCCTTCCATGATAAAGGCAGGAGTCACTAGATTGATCTGCTCCCAACTTATGTAACCGCACATTTTATTAGATAATAACTGAAACCATTACTATAACATACAAGAAGAGTTAGAGAATTTTAGAAGAAATCAAGAATGTATGCTGTTTCAGCACAATTAGAACCAAAGAGAGTATCTCTGGGATCAAGGCCGAAAAATTGTATATATAGACCATAAAAATATAACGTGCCGGGGGTAAAAGTAAAAAGGAAACAATTTTATTGGTAAATGTAATTTATTAGAACCAAAAAGATAGCAGATCCCAGATTCCCAGGGTTACAAGGAACATAATCATAGCTTAACATAAGAGTCTCAGGAATCCAATGAATCAATGAACAAAGCACTACCAACAGGGCAAACCTCGACCTTTTTGGAGCTCGAGGCGAAAATGTAAAAATTGGGAAAAATGTGTCCCATGACATGTCAAATGAGGATTAAGGTATTGTCACAAAACGGGCATCGCAATTTTTTTAATATATTCGATACATATAATTAAAAAAAAGAGTGACGATATTTAAACCCCTCAAAAACCGTAAGTGCACCTCTATTTGTATGACACCTCATTAAAAAAATTTAAAACCTCATTAAAAAATTTTAAAAGATGGAATTTTATAATACATCCTTATATTACCAAATATGTCATTTCTTTTAATTTTTTAAATATGATAAAATCAACACCTTTTAATTTCAACCATTAGATTAATCCAAGAATTGTCATTAAATGACTCATTTTTCTTATTTTACATAAAACACAATAAAAAGGAAAATTTAGTTAATAATAATACAGAATGAGAGCCGAGAGAGTTGAGAGAGTCGTTTTTTTAGAAGAGAGTTAAGAGAGGCTTTGGTGGCTGGAAATAGAAATACAGACAAAAACTGGACCTTTAGGCTTTAGATACTGATATGTCTGAAGAAAAAAAAACATAATCAAAATTTCATTTGGACCTTTTTTGTACTGGCCAAATTTTCTTTTGTTTATTTTAACTTTTGAACTTTTTTAATATGAGCATTTTACTAATACTCATAATAAATATCTAGGCCATTTATAATATGATATAAAAAAATAAAAAAAATAGACTCTGAATTAGTGTTGAAATCATATATATATATATGGACCCTTTAAAAAGGGGCCCGGGGCGGCCGTCCCTCTAGCAAAGAAACAGGGACAGCACTATGTTCCAAGGACATTGCCAGAAAACTTAATCTACGGTATCTGAAATAAGAATACATGGCCAAAAGCAATAATTGAGTGTACATACTCTGTTCATGTCTTGAACATTAAAAGGGAAAAATACCAATTGGGCATGGAAAAAGAGAGCACGAAGGAAAAGAAAGTCAATCAATGACCAAATTCTTAACCCAGATATGAATTCCAAGATATAAGAAATATTAAGAGAGAGAGAGAGAGAGAGAGAGAGAGAGAGAGAGAGAGAGAGAGAGAGAGAGAGAGACTTTGCTTATTTCAAAAGGAGAAGCAATCTAAGTAAGCTTGGTATTAAATGCAGGACATTAACTAGAATAATCATATACCTTATTTGGCTAAAGAATCTCATTCGTATTTGGGTGGTATGGGGCACCCAAAACGAGGATGAACTTTGTGGGACACTAAAAAGGGGTTCGAAAATTGTATAGCACATTTTTTAGGGTGCATTTTAAGACTATCACCATTTTAATAATCTAAGTTTAAATGGCACATATTATGGTGTACGGACAAAAATTCCACTACAATTTTGATTTGTTGATTTTTTTTGTTTTTTACTTTTCAGTTTTCCATTTTTTTCTTCTTCGTCTTTTTCATTGGACCTCCCGTGGAGGTTGAACAGACCTCTTAATTCGACCTCCAATGGAGGTTGAAATAGACCTCCATTGGAGGTCGATTCGCCGTTCATTGAAGGTAGAAGTCGTTTGACCTCTGTTGGAGGTCGAAATCGAACTTCAATGAAGGTCGATGAAGAAAAAATATAAAAAATTAAAATTTTCATTTTTGTCCAATAAGTTTCAGAAATTATAAAATACTCCAAAAGTCTCGGAAAGTATAAAATAAGTCTCAGAAATACCTAGTAAGTCTCAGACCGAGACTTATTATATATTTTTTGAGACTTTTAGGATATTTCCAAGACTTATTGGGTATTTTTATAATTTTTGAGACTTACTGGATTTATCTGTAATTTTTGAGACATATTGGATAAAAGTCTAATAAGTCTCAGAAATTACAAAAAGTCCGATAACTCTCGAAATTATAAAAAAACTATTAAGTCTCAAAAATTATAAAAATACCCAATAAGTCTTGAAAATTACAAAAATACCTAATAAGTCTCGAAAACTATAAAATAAGTCTGCGGGAGGGTGGAACGAGAGTCTTATCAAGGATTCGTTTAGTACGGATTATGCGAAGAAGATTTTGGCAGTTCCTTGTAGCAGTTCTGCTGTAGAGGACTCCCTGGTTTGGCATTTTGAGGAAAATGGTATGTATACAGTTAAGTCAGGCTACATAGTGGGTCGTGATTTGGGTGTGGTGGCAGGCCCGTCGGGTTTGCGTATCTTAGAAGCTTGGTGGAAATATCTTTGGCAGATGTCCATCCCTCTAAAAATTAAAATCTTCATCTGGAAGGCATCTCAACATTGGATATCAATAATGCATAATCTGGCAAGAAGAGGGTTATAGGTTGACCCTTGGTGCCCAATATGCAAAAATAGATACGAATCGACGGTTCATGCGGTTTGGGGATGCCAAAATTTAAAAAAGGTTCGTGGTGAATGTTCTTTTATGCAGGGTTTTGGTTGAGGGGGAAGTGTCCATTTCTTAGATTTTATTATTAAAGCAAGAGACCAGTTGCAGATTCGAGAAATGAAACTGCTACGTGTTTTGTTATGTCGAATTTGGTATGATCGGAACGCAAATGTGCATTCACTGCCTTGCATTAGTGTGGAGGAGGTGGTGTCTTGTTCGTGTGTTTCCCTGGATGACTTCGACAAAGCAAATGACATTAAGATTCATTAGGAGAGAAGGGTGGCTCCTATTGCTGTAGCTTGGGTTCCGCCAGCAATGGGCCAGCTGAAGCTTAATACCGATGCCGCGATTGATGTGGTGGGAAGAAGAACGGAGATTGGAGTTGTTATTCGTGATCATTCCGGCTTTGTGATGGCCTCTTCTTCCCAAAGGATAGATGTTGGTTACACGGTTACACCCCAGTTGTCGCAGAGGTGGTACCTATTCTTCGAGGTCTCCATTTCACAACAGATTCAGGCTTGGGACCTGTGGTTATGGAGTCTGATGCCTTGGGAGTTTTATCTCATGTCAATGCTTCTACGCCTATTTATGCTGATGTGGGTCTGCTTATTAGAGATATAAAAGATTTCATGAATAATGATTTCTGTTTATCAGTTTCTCATATTCCCAGAATGGGTAATAGGGTGGCCTGCGGGTTAGCAAAATATGCTTTAACTCTTGATGAGGACCTGTTCTGGATGGAGGAGTATCCTCCTTGTGCAAGGGATGTAGTTTTGGCAGATGACCATTTTGTTCTGTAGTTTCTTTTTTTGAGTAATAAATTCCTTCTAAAAAAATACCTTTTATAATAAGTTGAACCGATGCTCAATATATTTATTTATTTCTACGTAATGGAAAATAATAAATGAGAATATTTATTTATTTATTTCAGAATAATAAATAACAAATATTTAATTTACATGCTTTTCTAGATCATATATTCAACGATATCATTGGTATTGCAGCCATAATTAGTACATCTCTGGTTCCTAACGAGAGATGTACCAATTATAACTATAATTCCAATAATGGTTGGTGTAGAGAAGAGCACCGTCGAAAAGCTTTAAAATTAATGCACATTTAGTTGCATGTATTGTTTGAAAAGAAGAAGTTTGAGAAGGGAAGGGAACTATCAACTATGTGCCTCATGACAAGAAATTTGTGCACTTATATAAAGTTTTTTCCGCGGCAAATGATTTGCCGGTGACCTTTTGTCTTAAGGTATAATAGGCTATCATATGAAAGTGTTTTGTACATTATAAAAGTTTCATTATGAGAAAATGATCCAACGATGACATTTCATACGTCATAAAGTATAATAGCACATCATGTAAAAGTGTTTCGTCCAATATGGAATTTCACAATAATGAAATTGATCCAGAGAGAACATATAGTGTTTAAATCTGTTGTTGATATACTAGTGTTTAAATTTATTTGAGTAGAATATTAGTTATCAATAAAAATTTCATTAACATTAATGCTAGCTACCCAAAACATTAACCCCAAAACAATTCAAATAATATGTCAAATGATTTATTCATTAATCACATCACCTCCTTATTTGTGTGGTAAGAACAACGTACCTACAACATCATTTGGATTGAATTTTAGGTGAATTATTTGAATCGTATAGTATTACTCTTTATTTATAGTTTGAGTAATATAGATATAAATATATAATATCATAGTAATACATCAATTTACTCATATAATGGTTTATAAATTACATGTACACTGGCCAGATAATTTTAATTTGAACACTTGGTTAATTTGACTTTCATATTTGAAATTTGCTGTTATATATCTATATTTGATTAATTTACTTGAATAATTCTATATTTAGTTAAATTAATTGCATTCTTCTATATTGAATAATTTACTTGTTTTTTTTTTCTATAATATAAGGGATCCCTTATAAGAGTGAGTCTCTTGTAAGGGATCCCTTATTTTAATTTCGTTATCGACCTTGATAAAATCATATCGATTTTTATGAATTTTGATCTGAATTTTTGTATGGATGATAAGTTTATTGAAATATACATATGAATAAATTTAAGAATTTTCCAAGCACTAAAACTATTTTTCTTTAATTTTTCTATATTTCGCACATTTTTTTAATGCCTTCATATTTAAGAAGATCAGGAAAATTACTTTTAGTATTTAAAAATTTCTCAAATTTTATACATAGGTAGATTTCAATAAACTTATTATCCATAAAAAAATTCATATCAAAATTCATAAAAATCGATGTGATATCATCAAAGTCCTTGTCGAAATTAAAATAAATTATCACTTATAAGATACTCACTCTAGAAATGTAATCTTATATTAGATTAATTTTTTGTATACTTCTATATTTGGTTAATTTATTTGAATTCCTCTATATTTAAGTATTTTACTTGTATGCTTATGTACATGGTTAATTTTTATATTTTATACTCCTATATTCAGTTCATTCTATATTTGATTAATTTATTTCTATACTTCTATATTTGTTTAATTTAATTGTGAACTCCTATATTTGGTTAAATTACTTCTATATTAGATTAATTTACTTGTAATAATATATTTAGTTAATTGATTTACTTATATAATTATATATTTGAATAATTTATTTTTATATTTCTATATTTGGTAAATTATTTTGTATCCTTCTGTATTTGGTTAATTTATTTGTATTCTTCGATATTTGGGTAATTTACTTGTATTGTTTTGTATTTAATTAATTCCATATTTGGTTTAATATACTTTATTATTCTATATTTAAATAATTTACTTTAATTAATTTTATATACGGTCAATTTACATGTCAATTTCTACGTTTGGTTTATTTTGTTTGATGGGTAAATTGCACTAAAGTTCCCTAAACTATTATTATATAGCTTAATATTCAACCTTTGATGTTTATTACACAAAGAGACCTCATAATTAGTCAACAACAGTTAAAACTTAACACATGAAGGGTAAAATGGTCATTTTGGATATAAAGTAAATAAAAGAATAACAAAATTAAATATTATTTAAAAAAACAACAAAAATATAAAAAAAGAAATCCATCTAATATGATTCTCTTCGTGGTCATCAGATTCCATCAATTTCCAAAGCACAAATCAACCCAAACACAATCTCTTCTTCCAAAACAAAAACACAAACAAAGAAAAAAAAACCTCTTGGTCTATATTTACAAGTTTAAACTATCGGATTTATACTTTATCTACAATTATTAGAGATCAATAATATTATTTTGTCCAAATTTGGTGTCTAAATATAGTGTCCAAATGATATAATAACACTATAATTCATTCATTTAAGTTGTATTAGATTTTCATGATTTAAATGAATGGATTAGAATGTTGCCATAACATTTAGACATCAGATTTGGACACCAAATTTAGACAAAGTAGCATTACTCGTTAATGATAGTTTTGGCACACTTGGGTAAAGCACAAAACCTGTTAAAAGTTGGAAAAATGAAATTTCATTTGATATCAATTGATCTCATCAACCCTAAATGAAAATGGCTAAGCAAGAGTACTAGCATTTAACATATCCACTTTTCCAATATTATTTTGTTTCATCTAAAAAGCTATTTGTAACATTTTTGAAATTACTTACAAATATTTATTTCCAACCACAAACTTAAAAAGATTTTTCATTAGAAAATTACATCTAGAATCTACCTGGCCTGATATCTGAATATGTTGCTAGGCTGCTTCACTTTTCTGTCCAATATCCTCATACGTTTTGAATTTTAGTGAAGCCTCGGGGAATTTGTTGAGTCGATCAAGAACCTTTGTCAGACTTGAATGTATGCACAGCTCAAGTTCGACGAAACATCATCCTTTCCTCATAATCTTTGGTTTAAGATTCTCCATTGTTTACATCATCTAATTTCAGATTATCCAAACTATTTTGAAACAGCTAGAGTGGCCACTTCATAGATGGAACGACTAGAGCGCCACTCAGGAGCAACGCCGCTCCATAAATCGAACGACCGAAGCGCCGTCGCTACATCAGCGGCTGCTTTCCATTGAAACAGATTTCCTGCATTTTGGAAGGAGATCCATTTTTTGAATACATTTAAAAAAAATAATAATTTAGTTGTTTGGTCAAAATTAATTTAGTTTTTTTAATTATTGATTTAAAATCTGGACAGTTAAACTCTCTTTTATTAGCTTTTTCAGTCAGGGTAATTGTGACTTTTCACCCTAAAAGCTTGGTCAACCTTTAAATCTAACCGTTGTTGACTGACGGTATGTTTATATAATAAACATCAAATGTTGAATATTGAGACCGGGGTGGGCACGGTTCATTGAACCAAACCGAACCAACCCAAATCGAACCGAAATATGGTGTTTGGTTCGGTTTTAAGGTTGAGTTTGGTTCAATTCGGTTCGAACCGAATAAACCGCATAGAATATGGTTCGGTTTCGGTTTCGGACCTTCCAAAACCGAACCGAACCGACGAACCGAACTATAAATACAAAAAAAAAATACAAATTTTATTATGTATGATCTTATTTTATTTTGGACTTCTATCATTCTATGTAATGTATGGACTGAATTTGGTAGAATAGTAACTATTGAGTAAGTACTTATGATTGAATTGGACTAAATTTGATTAGTTAAATAGTAATGTGGTCTATTTAGATGTGTTTTGAATATAATGGATTTTAAAAAAAAACATAGCCCAAAGTCAATTGCCCAAAGGCCAAAGGTCTAAATATAAAAATAGGGCTGTTAAATGATACAAAAATTGAAAAAATATGTAAAAAAACCTCAAAGCCCAATAGGCCCAATATGCCCAAAACCGAATTGAACCGAACCGAGATAAAGGTGTTCGGTTCAATCCGGTTTTGTGGTCCAATACGGTTCAAACCGATTCAAGTTTGCAAAAACCGAAAATATAACGGTTCAATACGGTTTTAGCCAAAACCGAACCGAACCGAACCGCGCCCACCCCTAATTGAGGGGTTGTTTGTTTTTTCCACTTAAAATTTAATGGGTCTGAATTGAACTCATTAAGTTGTTTTGTTTGTATTTTTAAGTGGTCAAACAACTTACAAATATTAAAAAACAACTTAAAAATAAAAGTAAGAAATCATGATTTTTAACTTAATTCCAAATCACTAGATTACAATTAAAATATTCTCTTCCAAGTCTATCCTCCCAAATAAGATATATTTCCAAATTTATCCTAATTTAATATGGTGTAGAATTATTTCTTCTAATAAATTTCTTATTTTAAATGGCTTTTAGAAAAGAAAAAAATGCCATAATCACTCCAAATAGAGACTAGTGCATATAATTCAGGAACCTATTTAAAAAAAAAATCAATAACTTTTTTTTATTTGGTTTCCGGTGTATATAATCCAAGAAACCAGGAAACCATTTTCAAAAAACCAAAAATGGTTTCCTAGATTATATACACTAGCAACGTGGACAACATGCAAAATAACTTGAATTTTTTTTTACAATAAATTGAACTTAAACTTTATCTATAGAATATGCAAAATTATATTCTTTGATGAATTTTTTTTTTTTGTTAAATTGAACTGTATTTGTAGAAGAACATACAAAATCGTATCGCTAATGGTACATGTTAAATTTCTTCTTTTGATTAGTATGGGTATAAATGTAAATTACTTATTTTCAGACAATTTTCATTTTTAAAAACAAACATGTTAACAGTACATTCTGATGTGAGGGAAAAAAACAAACATGTCATTTAGGTTCAGATTTTAGTCCATATTCAGTCTTCAGAAAAATCCAGGACTGTTCCGTCTTCAGACAAAAAAACAAACGACCCATAAGCTTTATAACCATAGTTTGAAGTACTTTAGTGCAATTTACTCTTGTTTTATACTTCTATATTCGGTTCATTCCATATTTGATTAATTTACTTAGGATCATGCTAAAACAACTTAAATTTGTGACTTCGACTTTTGACTTCAACATCTCAACCATTCATGTGGTCTTAATTCAATTGTTGAGATTTGAATGAATTTACAACTCTTGGATTAAGAGCACATGAATGGTTGAGATGTTGAAGTCAAAAGTTGAAATCACAAATTTAAGTTAGTTTAACATGACCCATTTACTTATATACTTCTATATTTGGTTAATTTACTTGTATACCTTTAAATTTGGTTAATATATATTTTTTTTAAAAGAATCTATTTGTAACCGTGTATTTTGTTAATTTACTTGTATGCCGATAATAATCACGGTAACATGAGACCCCTTGTAGTCTGACCAGAGCCATATATCTGCCGGTGTTGCCTAGTTCTTAGAGATGTAATTCATCCTAATGGCTATGGTAGTATAAAATTTGAGATTCAATGGAAGACTTGTTATGATCTACCATACTCTTCTTGAGATTCGACATAGTACAGAGGTGGGAGAGTATCAAATATTCGATTTTTTCAAGAAAAGCATAAGAGGGTGTGAAGACTTTTTTGGTTCAATATTGTGAAGAGCAAAAACAAGCAAGATTTTTCATAAGGCTGAGACTTATATTTGATTAAAGCTGAAAATAAAATTACTTATTAAAAAATGAAATTAAATTCTCAGACATATTTATTGGCATGGCCGAGTACTTGACAAAAATTAGAAGACTTATAAATAATTCTTGACTAGTTTAAGCCTTTGCCAAAGTAGAGACTTAAGAAGACTTGTAGAATAATTTGGGTTCGACCTTTGTTACATTTTCTCTTATTTATTTATTTTTTCATAAACAATGTATATCTCCATTTTAAGTCCTATGAAATTGGGAAAGTCAATAATTTTTTATAAACGATTTATAATTCCTAAAATTTTAATTTCAAACAAACTTAAAAAGCTAACTTTTTATTTGAGAAGTTGTTCTATGAATTGTATAATGTGATAATAAAAAATAAAATATATTTTTTCTACAAATAACATATAAAATAATCACGATTAAAAGCTATGAGATTTTCTCTTTGCAATTCAATTTTTTAATTTCACGCTTCTATTTTTGCTAAAGATGGATATCCTAAAAATTTAATTTTAAACCCTTCAAGTTGAAGGCTTCAATCACTGGTTTAACAACAAAAAGAAGGAAGATGGCATCTTTCCAATGTTCATGGGACTAACCCCAATTGAAGACTTTCACTTAGATAACATATTACATATGCACTGTTAATCCACAATTCTAGAAGTTACAAGTATTATAATCTTACTTTACTATAAAGAATTTTGATTCATATTCTTCCATGTGTATTTGCCCAAATCCGTAAGAATTAAATACCTTTTATAATAAGTTGAACCGACACTCAATATATTTATTTATTTCTACGCAATGAATTATAAATAAAAAACATTTATTTATTTCAGAATAATAAATAACAAATATTTATTTCACATGCTTTTCTAAGTCATATATTCAATGATATCATTGGTATTGCATTAATAAGAGATGTACTAATTAATATATATATATATATATATATATATATATTAAAACTCATCTTTTCAATTTCACTATTCATTTGATTTTGGTTTATTTATAATCATGTCATTCAGTTTATTTATAAAAATGCCATTGAATATATAATATAATATATTAAAGGGCAAATTGCATTGATATCCCCTGAGATTCAGGTTAATTGCACCCAAATAGATAAAAATGCTTATTACACAAAGACACCCCCTGAAGTTAAAAAAATTCAAACCCTAAAACTTAAATTATTTTCACAATTCAAAACCAATTCAAATTGAAATTCACAAAACCATAACTCATTTCAAATCAAAAATTAAAACTTCCAAGTTCCAACTCATAACATCAAAAATTCATAGAAACCCATAACATCAAAACTCAAAAAATTTCTTCCACAAACAAAATTGGGAAATACAAAATCTCTACCCAATTTTGTTTGTGGAAGAGATTATAGGGAAATACAAAATCTTTACCCAATTTTGAATGGATTTTTATTTATTTACAAAAATATCATTGAATAGTAAAATTAAATAGATTCATATTTTCACATATTAATATCCAATCATTTTAATTTTTTCTTTATCATAACTTAGATAAATATAATTTATTAAAATTGAATAATACTCCCGCAGTAAAGTGGGGCCATTTTACTAGTTATAACTACAATAACAGTGACGGTTGGTGTAAAAAAGAGCAACTGCCGAAGAGCTTTAAAATCCATGCACATTTGGTTGCATGTATTATTTGAAAATAAGAAGTTTGAGAAGGGAAGAGAACTATGTGCCTCATGAGAAGAAATTTGTACACTTATATAAAGTTCTTTTTCACAATAAAAGATTTGCCAGTGACCTTTCGTTATAATGTACAATAGGCCATCATATGAAAGTGTTTTGAACATTATAAAAGTTTCATTATGAGAAAATGATCTGGCGGTGACACTTCAGCCTATGAAATAACTGTACCTAAATAGACATTGCCGGAAAATACTTTATATCCCTAGTCTCTTCCATCTTCATTGTAAATTCCTCGTAGGTCTCCACACCACCCATATGAAGATGATGGAGAATCATTAACAATGAAGTATTTGTGTCATTGACACATTCCAACAACACTTCTTCATCTCCGAAGAAATCTACCTTCTTTTGGTTTTTTAAATATCTGATTTTATTTCTTGCTATCAATGGATTGAGAAGTACTCTTACATCGTAAAATATGAGTTTAACATCTTTCAAAATGTTTTTTTGGACTTCGGTGATGATTAAGTCGTTGATGAAAACCTAAATATTTGATGCCCCTGAAGTCAAATCACAATTAGCCATGGTAGGAAAAAGAAAGCTGGAAATTTCGACCATAGTGGTAGAAAGACTTCAATGCGGGTTTACCTTCTATTTTCTTTGACAACATTAATTCTTGTGTAGACTCGGATTGTTTATGGGGCATTTTCAAACATTTTGGGAGAGTTAGAGATGTATTTTTGTCTTCAATGAATCGTTCTAAGAGGTGTAACTTTGGCTTCATTCGGTTTTGAAACACTTTAGGATGCAAATTAAGTAGTTAAAGCTTCGAATGAAATGTTTGTTTATGGTTTTTATATCAGCACAAAGGTTGCCATGTAAAACACATAATTGTTCTTAAACAACATGTAGAACACTCACATACAGTTATGAAAATTGATAAGTAAAGTCACATTATTTTAAATAAGTTTTAACAGTATTATTTTTTAAATCCTCAAATAAAATTTGACAAGTAATAGAGATACGTCTAACATTGTTCTGTTTCTTCTTCTGCTTCAAAGTCTTTATTATTAGCGTCTAGAATAACTGTACCCAAATAGACATTGCTGGAAAAATACTTTATATCCCCATTCTTTTCCTTCTTCATTGTAATTTCCCCGTAGGTCTCCACACCACCAATATGTAGATGATGGAGCATTATTAACAATGCTGCATTTGTGTCACTGACACATTCCAACAACACTTCTTCGTCTCCGAAGAAATCTACATCCCCTTGGCTTTTAAATATCTGATTCTATTTCTTGCTCCTAATGGGTTGAGAAGTAATCTTACATCATAATATATGAGTTTAACATCTTCCAGAATGTTTGTTTGGACTCCAGCATTGATTATTTTGTTGATGTAACCCTCAATATCTGCCACCCCTGAAGTAAAATCACATTTGGCCACGATAGGAAAAATAAAACTGGAAATTTCAACTATGGTGGGGAGAAAAACTTCAATGCGAGCTTACATTCCATTATTGTGTGGATTTAGGTTGTTTAAGGGGCATTTTCAAACTTTTTTGGAGGATTATAGATGTGTTTTTGTCCTTAATGAATCGTTCTATGAGGTGTAATTTTGCTTTCATTCGATTTTGAGACACTTTAGGAAGCAAATTAAATAGTGTAAGCTTCGAATGAAATGCTTGTTTATGGTTTTTCTGTCAGCACAACGGTTTCCATGTAAAATATTGTTCTTAAACAACATATAGAACACTCACATACAGTTATGACAAATTGATAAGTAAAGTCACATTATTTTAAATAAGTTTTAACAGTATTATTTTTTAAATCCCAATATAAAATTTGATTAGTTATAAAGATAAGTCGAATGTTGTTATGCTTCTTCTTCTGCTTCGAAATCTTTAATATTAGCGTCTAGAAAAACTATACCTAAATTGACCATGCCGGAAAAATAATTTATATCCTCATCATCTTCCTTCTTCATTTTAATTTCCCCATAGGCCTCCATACCACCCATTTGTAGATGATGAAGCATTATTAATGATGCATCATTTGTGTCATTGAGACATTCCAACAACACTTCTTCGTCTCCAAAGAAATCTACCTCCCCTTGGTTTTTTAAATATGTGATTTTATTTCTTGCTGCCAATGGGTTCGGAAGTACTCTTACATCGTATTATGTGAGTTTAACATCTTTTAGAAAGTTTTTCTGGACTCTGACACTAATTATTCCATTGATGTAACCCCTTAATATATGCAGCCCCCGAAGTCAAACCAAATTTAGCTTGTTTCTTTGAATTCAAACTCTAAGGCCGACACCCCACTACAACCACTTTTGACACTCCAAAATTATTCATTTGTAAATAAATATAGAGTTCAAAGTTTAAACCAACACAATAACTATATAAACATGTAGAAGTTCACAATATTCAATAAATTCCTTACGCTTTATTCAAGTTGATTAGTTGTGAAGAGAAATTCTCTACCCTTCTTATAAAAAAGCGGTCTACAGATAAATTCCACATTAATACATTACATTAAAATAAGACATGACATATTTCAAGAATATCGAGATATCATACCAATCGGGCCAGGCTATATTTTCTGTACAGTCAATTAGGCTTACACCAATATAATTATCACCCACATGTAATCATAGTTTATAACGCTCATCTACTCCCGTGGTAGCATACGGCGTCCCACTACCGCACGCATTAAGTAGTTGATAGTTGATGATAGTATCTTCATCTAATAAAAGTAAACACATAAGCTCAAAAGCATCAAAACCTGTATTTCATTCTCACATGAAGAAAACAACACCTCACAGAACATCCAACCAGCAAACAATTCGATTCCTTCTAAAACATTTTGATAAGATTGAAGTTAAACAATTTTAAAAATAAATAACTCCACAGTTACACAAAAATTTTGTCACAAGACACATGTAATTAATATTTAAAAAAAGCATGAACTGCTAATGAATAACAACATAATGCTTTCTTTTTCAAAAACAAAATAAAAATAAATATATAAAGTGACATATAATATAATGAAATGCAGCCATAATCGTAGAAAAATGTGAAAATCTTAAACTAGTGTAACACATACTAACAACACTTCTTCGTCTTCGAAAAAATATACATGCCATTGGTTTTTCAAATATCAGATTCTATTTCTTGCTGCCAATAGGTTGAGAATTACTCTTGTATCATGATATATGGGTTTAACATCTTTCAGGATGTTTTTCTAGACTCCGGTATTGATTAAGTTTTTGATGAAAACCTCAATATTTGTTGCCCTCGAAGTCAAATCATATTTAGCCATGGTAAGAAAAAGAAAGCTGGAAATTTCGACAATGGTGAGTAGAAAGACTTTAAGGCGAGTTTACATTTCATTTTCGTTGACAACATTAATCATAATATGGATTAAGGTTGTTTATGGGGTATTTTCAAACCTTTTGGAAAAGTTAAGGATGTGTTTTTGCCTTCAATGAATCGTTCTAGGAGGTGTAACTTTGCCTTCATTCGGTTTGGAGACACTTTAAGAAGCAAATTAAATAATGAACGCTTTAAATGAAATGTTTGTTTATGGTTTTCATCTCAGCACAAAGGTTGCCATGTAAAATACATAATTGTTTTTCAACAATATGTAGAACGCTCACATGCAGTTATGAACAATTAATAAGTAAAGTCACATTATTTTAAATAAGTTTTAACAGTATTATTTTTTAAATACCCATATAAAATTTGATTAGTCATAAAGATAAGTCTAATGTTGTTCTGCTTCTTCTTCTGCTTCAAAATCTTTGCTATTAGCGTCTAGAAAAACTTTACCTAAATTGACCTTGCTGAAAAAATACTTTATATCCTCATCCTCTTCCTTCTTCATTGTAATTTCCCCATAGGTCTCCACACCACCCATATGTAGATGTTGAAGCATCATTAACAATGCCGCATTTGTGTCATTGACACATTCTAACAACACTTCTTCGTCTTCAAAGAAATCTGCCTCCCCATGGTTTTATAAATATCTGATTCTGATTCTGATTTTATTTCTCGTTGCCAATGGGTTGAAAAGTACTCTTACATCGAGAAATATGAGTTTAACATCTTTTAATATGTTTGTCTGGACTCCGACATTGATTATTTTGTTGATGTAACCCCTAATATCTACCGCCCTCGAAGTAAAATCACATTTAGCCATGGTAGTAAAAATAAAGCTGGAAATTTCTACTTTAGTGGGGAGAAAGACTCCAAGGCGAGCTTACGTTTCACTTTCGTTGACAACATTAATTATTATGTGGATCTAGGGTGTTTATGGGGCATCATAAACTTTTTCGGAGGGTTATAGATGTGTTTTTGTCTTCAATGAATCGTTCTATGAGGTATAATTTTGCTTTCATTTGGTATTGAGACAATTTAGGAAGCAAATTAAATAGTGTAAGTTTTGAATGAAATACTTGTTATGGTTTTCCTGTCAGCACAACTGTTGACATGTAAAATATTGTTCTTAAACAACATGTAGAAACATCAAATACAGTTATGACAAAATGATAAATAAAGTCACAATATTTTAAATAAGTTTTAACAGTATTATTTTTTAAATCCCAATATAAAATTTGATTAGATAACAAGATAAGTCTAATGTTGTTCTGCTTCTTCTTCTGCTTCAAACTCTTTAATAATAGCGTCTAGAAAAACTGTACCTAAATTGACCATGTTGGGAAAATACTTTATATCCTCATCCACTTCCTTCTTCATTTTAATTTCCCCATAGGTCTCCATACCACCCATATGTAGATGATGAAGCATCATTAACAATGCCGCATTTGTGTCATTGAGACATTCCAAAAATACTTCTTCGTCTCCAAAGAAATCTACCTCCCTTTGGTTTTTTAAATATCTGATTTTATTTCTTGCTGCCAATAGGTTGGGAAGTACTCTTACATAGTATTATATGAGTTTAACATCTTTCAGAATGTTTTTCTAGACTACGAAACTAATTATTTTACTGATATAACCCTTAACATATGCAGCCCCCGAAGTCAAACAAAATTTAGCTTGTTTCTTTGAACTCAAACTCCAAGGCTGGCACCCTACTACAACCATTTTAGACACTCCAAAATTATTCATTTACAAATAAATATAGAGTTCAAAGTTCAAACAAATACAATAACTATATAAATGTGTAGAAATTCACAATATTAAATAAATTCATTATGCTTTATTCAATTTGATTAGTTGTGAAGAGAAATTCTCTACCCTTCTCATAAAGAGGCGGTCTACAGATAAATTCCACATTAATACATTACCTTAAAATAAGACATGACATATTTCAAGAATACCGAGATATCATACCAATAGGGCCCGGCTATATTGTCTGTACAGACAATTAGGCTTACACCAATATAATTATCACCCACATGTAATCCTAGTTTATAACGCTCATCTACTCCCGTGGTAGCATACGGCGTCCCACTACCGCACGCATTAAGTAACTGATAGTTGATGATAGTATCTTCATCTAATAATAGTAAACACATAAGCTCAAAAGCATCAAAACCTGTATTTCATTCTCACATGAAGAAAACAACACCTCACCACCCATATGTAGATGATAAAGCATCATGAACAATGCCGCATTTGTGTTATTGACACATTCCTACAACACTTCTTCGTCTCCGAAAAAATTTACCTCCCCATGGTTTTTTATATATCTGATTTTATTTCTTGCTGCCATAAGGTTGGGAAGTACTCTTACATCGTAATATATGAGTTTAACATCTTTCAGAAAGTTTTTCTAGACTCCGGCACTAATTATTTTATTGATGTAACCCCTTAATGTATGCAGCCCCCGAAGTCAAACCAAATTTAGCTTGTTTCTTTGAACTCAAACTCCAAGGCCGGCACCCCACTACAACCACTTTAGACAGTCCAAAATTATTCATTTACAAATAAATATAGAGTTCAAAGTTCAAACAAATACAATAACTATATAATCGTGTAGAAATTCACAATATTAAATAAATTTTTTATGCTTTATTCAAGTTAATTAGTTGTGAAGAGAAATTCTCTACACTTCTCTTAAAAAGGCGGTCTAAAGATAAATTCCACATTAATACATTACATAAAAAAAAAGACAATACATATTTCAAGACTATCGAGATATCATATCAATCGGGCCCGGCTATATTGTCTATACAGTCAATTAGGCTTACACAAATATAATTTTCACCCACATGTAATCCTAGTTTATAACGCTCATTTACTCCCGTGGTAGCATACGGCGTCCCACTACCGCACCCATTAAGTAACTGATAGTTGATGATAGTATCTTCATCTAATAAAAGTAAACACATAAGCTCAAAAGCATCAAAACCTGTATTTCATTCTCACATGAAGAAAACAACACCTCACCACCCATATGTAGATGATAAAGCATCATTAACAATGCTGCATTTTTGTTATTGAGACATTCAACCAACACTTCTTCGTCTCCGAAGAAATCTACCTCCCCTTGGTTTTTTAAATATCTGATTTTATTTCTTGCTGCCAATAGGTTGGGAAGTACTCCTACATAGTAATATATGAGTTTAACATCTTTCAGAATGTTTTTCTGGACTCCAGCACTAATTATTTTATTGATGTAAACCATTAATATATGCAGCCCCCGAAGTCAAACCAAATTTAGCTTGTTTCTTTAAACTCAAACTCCAAGGCCGACACCCTATTACAACATCTTTAAACACTCCAAAATTATTCATTTGCAAATAAATATAGAGTTCAAAGTTCAAACCAACATAATAACTATATAAACGTGTATAAATTCACAATTTTAAATATATTCCGTACGCTTTATTCAAGTTGATTAGTTGTGGAGAGAAATTCTCTACCCTTCTCATAAAAAGGCGGTTTACAGATAAATTCCACATTTATACATTACATTAAAACAAGACATGACATATTTCAAGAATATCGAGATATCATACCAATCGGGCCCTGCTATATTGTATGTACGGTCAAAAAGGCATACACCAATATAATTAACACTCACATGTAATCCTAGTTTATAACGCTAATCTACTCCTATGTTAGCATACAGCGTCCCACTACCGTACGCATTAAGTAGCACATCTACTCTCATCTCATCATCCTCATTCTTCATTGTAATTTCCCCATAGGTCTCCACACCACCCATATGTAGATGATAAAGCATCATTAACAATGCCGTATTTTTGTTATTGACAGATTCCAACAACACTTCTTCGTCTCCGAAGAAATCTACCTCCCCTTGGTTTTTTAAATATCTGATTTTATTTCTTGCTGCCAACAGGTTGGGAAGTACTCCTACATAGTAATATATGAGTTTAACATCTTTCAGAATGTTTTTCTGGGCTCCGGCACTAATTATTTTATTGATGTAACCCCTTAATATATGCAGCCCTTGAAGTCAAACCAAATTTAGCTTGTTTCTTTGAACTCAAACTCTAAGGCCGACACCCCATTACAACCTCTTTAAACACTCCAAAATTATTCATTTGCAAATAAATATAGAGTTCAAAGTTCAAACCAACACAATAACTATATAAACGTGTATAAATTCACAATTTTAAATATATTCCTTACGCTTTATTTAAGTTGATTAGTTGTGGAGATAAATTCTCTACCCTTCTCATAAAGAGACGGTCTACAGATAAATTCCACATTTATACATTACATTAAAACAGGACATGACATATTTCAAGAATATCGAGATATCATACAAATCGGGCCCAGCTAGATTGTCTGTACGGTCAAATAGGCATACACCAATATAATAAACACCCACATGTAATCCTAGTTTATGACGCTCATCTACTCCTATGTTAGCATACGGTGTCCCACTATCGTACGCATTAAGTAGCACATCTACTCTCATCTCATCATCCTCATTCTTCATTGTAATTTCCATATAGGTCTCCACACCACCCACATGTAGATGATAAAGCATCATTAACAATGCCGTATTTTTGTTATTGACAGATTCCAACAACACTTCTTCGTCTCCGAAGAAATCTACCTCCCTTTGGTTTTTTAAATATCTGATTTTATTTCTTGCTGCCAATAGGTTGGGAAGTACTCCTACATAGTAATATATGAGTTTAACATCTTTCATAATGTTTTTCTAGACTCCGGCACTAATTATTTTATTGATGTAACCCCTTAATATATGCAGCCCCCGAAGTCAAACCAAATTTAGCTTATTTCTTTGAACTCAAACTCTAAGGCCGACATCTCACTACAACTTCTTTAAACACTCCAAAATTATTCATTTACAAATAAATAAAGAGTTCAAAGTTCAAACCAACACAATAACTATATAAACTTGTAGAAATTCACTATATTAAATAAATTCCTTACATTTATTCAAGTTGATTAGTTGTGAAGAGAAATTCCATATCCTTCTCAAAAAAAGACGGTCTACAGATAAATTCCACATTAATACATTACATTAAAACAAGACACGATATATTTCAAGAATATCGAGATATCATACCAATCGGTCTCAGTTATTGTTTGTACGGTCAAATAGGCATAATAAAATATAATTAACACCCACATATAATCCTAGTTTATAACGCTCATCTACTCATATGTTAGTATACGGCGTCTCACTACCGCACGCATTAAGTAGCTGATCTACTCCCATCTCATCATCCTCCTTCTTCATTGTAATTTCCCCATAGGTCTCTACACCACCCATATGTAGATGATGAAGCATCATTAACAATGTCGCATTTGTGTTATTGACACATTCTAACAACACTTCTTCGTCTCCGAAGATATCTGCCTCCCCTTGATTTTTTAAATATCTGATTCTGATTCTGATTTTATTTCTTGTTGCTAATGGGTTGAGAAGTACTCTTACATCGTGAAATATGAGTTCAACATCTTTTAAAATGTTTGTCTGGACTCCGGCATTGATTATTTCGTTGATGTAACCCTCAATATCTGCAGCTCCCGAGTAAAATCACATTTAGCCATGGTAGGAAAAATAAAGCTGGAAATTTCTACTATGGTGGGGAGAAAGACTTCAAAGCAAGCTTACGTTTCATTTTCGTTAACAACATTAATTATTGTGTGGATCTAGGGTGTTTATGGGGCATTATAAACTTTTTCGGAGGGTTATAGATATGTTTTTGTCTTCAATGAATCGTTCTATAAGGTATAATTTTGCCTTCATTTGGTTTTGAGACAATTTAGGAAGCAAATTAAATAGTGTAAGCTTCGAATGAAATGTTTGTTATGGTTTTCCTGTCAGCACAACGGTTGACATGTAAAATATTTTTCATAAACAACATGTAGAACGATCAAATACAGTTATGACAAATTAATAAATAAAGTCACAATATTTTAAATAAGTTTTAACAGTATTATTTTTTAAATCCCAATATAAAATTTGATTAGTTATAAAGATAAGTCTAATGTTGTTCTGCTTCTTCTTCTGCTTCAAACTCTTTAATAATAACATCTAGAAAAACTGTACCTAAATTGACCATGTTGGGAAAATACTTTATATTCTCATCCACTTCCTTCTTCATTTTAATTTCCCCATAGGTCTCCATACCACCCATATGTAGATGATGAAGCATCATTAACAATGCCACATTTGTGTCATTGAGACACTCCAAAAACACTTCTTTGTTTCTAAAGAAATCTACCTCCCTTTGGTTTTTTAAATATGTGATTTTATTTCTTGCTGCCAATGGGTTCGGAAGTACTCTTACATCGTAATATGTGAGTTTAACATCTTTTAGAAAGTTTTTCTGGACTCTGACACTGAATATTTCATTGATGTAACCCTTTAATATATGCAGCCCCCAAAGTTAAACCAAATTTAGCTTGTTTCTGTGAACTCAAACTCCAAGGCCGACACCTCATTACAACCTCTTTAAACACTCCAAAATTATTCATTTGCAAATAAATATAGAGTTCAAAGTTCAAACCAACATAATAACTATATAAACGTGCATAAATTCACAATTTTAAATATATTCCGTACGCTTTATTCAAGTTGATTAGTTGTGGAGAGAAATTCTCTACCCTTCTCATAAAGAGGCGGTCAACAGATAAATTCCACATTAATACATAACATTAAAACAAGACATGACATATTTTAAGAATATCGAGATATCATACCAATCGGGCCCAGCAATATTGTATGTACGGTCAAATAGGCATACACCAATATAATTAACACCCACATGTAATCCTAGTTTATAACGCTAATCTACTCCTATGTTAGCATACGGCGTCCCACTACCGTACGCATTAAGTAGCACATCTACTCTCATCTTATCATCCTCATTCTTCATTGTAATTTCCCCATAGGTCTCCACACCACCCATATGTAAATGATAAAGCATCATTAACAATGCCGTATTTTTGTTATTGACAGATTCCAACAACACTTCTTCGTCTCCGAAGAAATCTACCTCACCTTGGTTTTTTAAATATCTGATTTTATTTCTTGCTGCCAATAGGTTGGGAAGTACTCCTACATAGTAATATATGAGTTTAACATCTTTCAGAATGTTTTTCTGGACTCCGACACTAATTATTTTATTGATGTAACCCCTTAATATATACAGCCCCCGAAGTCAAACCAAATTTAGTTTGTTTCTTTGAACTCAAACTCCAAGGCCGACACCCCATTACAACCTCTTTAAACACTCCAAAATTATTCATTTGCAAATAAATATAGAGTTCAAAGTTCAAACTAACACAATAACTATATAAACGTGTATAAATTCACAATTTTAAATATATTCCTTACGCTTTATTCAAGTTGATTAGTTGTGGAGAGAAATTCTCTACCCTTCTCATAAAAAGGCGGTCAACAGATAAATTCCACATTAATACATAACATTAAAACAAGACATGACATATTTCAAGAATTTCTAGATATCATACCAATCGGGCCCAGCAATATTGTATGTACGGTCAAATAGGCATACACCAATATAATTAACACCCACATGTAATCCTAGTTTATAACGCTAATCTACTCCTATGTTAGCATACGGCGTCCCACTACCGTACGCATTAAGTAGCACATCTACTCTCATCTCATCATCCTCATTCTTCATTGTAATTTCCCCATAGGTCTCCACACCACCCATATGTAAATGATAAAGCATCATTAACAATGCTGTATTTTTGTTATTGACAGATTCCAACAACACTTCTTCGTCTCTGAAGAAATCTACCTCACCTTAGTTTTTTAAATATCTGATTTTATTTCTTGCTGCCAATAGGTTGGGAAGTACTCCTACATAGTAATATATGAGTTTAACATCTTTCAGAATGTTTTTCTTGACTCCGACACTAATTATTTTATTGATGTAACCCCTTAATATATACAGCCCCCGAAGTCAAACCAAATTTAGTTTGTTTCTTTGAACTCAAACTCCAAGGCCGACACCCCATTACAACCTCTTTAAACACTCCAAAATTTTTCATTTGCAAATAAATATAGAGTTCAAAGTTCAAACTAACACAATAACTATATAAACGTGTATAAATTCACAATTTTAAATATATTCCTTACGCTTTATTCAAGTTTATTAGTTGTGGAGAAAAATTTTCTAACCTTCTCATAAAGAGGCGGTCTACAGATAAATTCCACATTAATACATTACATTAAAACAAGACATGACATATTTCAAGAATTTCTAGATATCATACCAATCGGGCCCAGCAATATTGTATGTACGGTCAAATAGGCATACACCAATATAATTAACACCCACATGTAATTCTAGTTTATAACGCTAATCTACTCCTATGTTAGCATACGGTGTCCCACTACCGTACGCATTAAGTAGCACATCTACTCTCATCTCATCATCCTCATTCTTCATTGTAATTTCCCCATAGGACTCCACACCACCCATATGTAGATGATAAAGCATCATTAACAATGCCGTATTTTTGTTATTGACAGATTCCAACAACACTTCTTCGTCTCCGAAGAAATCTACCTCCCTTTGGTATTTTAAATATCTGATTTTATTTCTTGCTGCCAATAGGTAGGGAAGTACTCCTACATAATAATATATGAGTTTAACATCTTTCAGAATGTTTTTCTGGACTCCAGCACTAATTATTTTATTGATGTAACCCCTTAATATATGCAGCCCCCGAAGTCAAACCAAATTTAGCTTATTTCTTTGAACTCAAACTCCAAGGCCGACACCTCACTACAACTTCTTTAAACACTCCAAAATTATTCATTTACAAATAAATAAAGAGTTCAAAGTTCAAACCAACACAATAACTATATAAACGTGTAGAAATTCACTATATTAAATAAATTCCTTACATTTATTCAAGTTGATTAGTTGTGAAGAGAAATTCTCTACCATTCTCATAAAAAGGCGGTCTACAGATAAATTCAACATTAATACATTACATTAAAACAAGACATGACATATTTCAAGAATATCGAGATATCATACCAATCGGGCCCAGCTATATTGTATGTACGGTCAAATAGGAATACACCAATATAATTAACACCCACATGTACTCCTAATTTATAACGTTCATCTACTCCAATGTTAGCATACGGCGTCCCACTACCGCACGCATTAAATAGCTCATCTACTCTCATCTCATCATCCTCCTTCTTCAATGTAATTTCCCCATAGGTCTCCACACCACCCATATGTAGATGATGAAGCATCATTAACAATGTCGCATTTGTGTCATTGACACATTCTAACAACACTTCTTCGTCTGCGAAAAAATCTGCTTCCCCTTGATTTTTTAAATATCTAAATTTGATTCTGATTTTATTTCTTGTTGCCAATGGGTTGAGAAGTACTCTTACATCGTGAAATATGAGTTTAACATCTGTTAAAATGTTTTTCTGGACTCCGGCATTGATTATTTCGTTGATGTAACCCTCAATATCTGCTGCTCCCGAAGTAAAATCACATTTAGCCATTGTAGAAAAAATAAACCTGGAAATTTCTACTATGGTGTGGAGAAAGACTTCAAAGCGAGCTTACGTTTCATTTTCGTTAACAACATTAATTATTGTGTGGATCTAGGGTGTTTATGGGGCATTATAAACTTTTTCGGAGGGTTATAGATATGTTTCTGTCTTCAATGAATCATTCTATGAGGTATAATTTTGCCTTCATTTGGTTTTGAGACAATTTAGGAAGCTAATTAAATAGTGTAAGCTTCGAATGAAATGCTTTTTATGGTTTTCCTGTTATCACAACGGTTGACATGTAAAATATTTTTCTTAAATAACATGTAGAACAATCAAATACAGTTATGACTAATTGATAAATAAAGTCACATTATTTAAAATAAGTTTTAACAATATTATTTTTTAAATCCCAATATAAAATTTGATTAGTTATAAAGATAAGTCTAAGGTTGTTCTGCTTCTTCTTCTACTTCAAACTCTTTAATAATATCGTCTAGAAAAACTGTACATAAATTGACCATGCTGGGAAAATACTTTATATCCTCATCCACTTCCTTCTTCATTTTAATTTCTCCATAGGTCTCCATATCACCCATATGTAGATGTTGAAGCATCATTAACAATACCGCATTTATGTCATTGAGACATTCCAACAACACTTTTTCGTCTCTGAAGAAATCTATCTCCCATTAGTTTTTTAAATATCTGATTTTATTTCATGCTGCTCATAGGTTGGGAAGTACTCTTACATCGTAATATACGAGTTTAACATCTTTCAAAATATTTTCTATACTCCGGTACTAATTATTTTATTGACGTAACCGCTTAATATATGCAGCCCCCGAAGTCAAACCAAATTTAGCTTGTTTCTTTGAACTCAAACTCCAAGGCCGACACCTCACCATAACCTCTTTAGACACTCCAAAATTATTCATTTCCAAATAAATATAGAGTTCAAAGTTCAAAGTTCAAACTAACACAATGACTATATAAACGTGTAGAAATTCACTATATTAAATAAATTCCTTACTTTTATTTAAGTTGATTAGTTGTGAAGAGAAATTCTCTATCATTCTCATAAAATGGCGGTCTACAGATAAATTCAACATTAATACATTACATTAAAAAAAGACATGACATATTTCAAGAATATCGAGATATCATACCAATCGGGCCCAGCTATACCGTATGTACGGTCAAATAGGCATACACCAATATAATTAACACCCACATGTACTCCTAGTTTATAACGCTCATCTACTCTTATGTTAGCATACGGCGTCCCACTACCGCATGCATTAAGTAGCTCATCTACTCCCATCTCATCATCCTCCTTCTTCAATGTAATTTCCCCATAGGTCTCCACACCACCCATATGTAGATGATGAAGCATCATTAACAATGTCGCAGTTGTGTCATTGACACATTCTAACAACACTTCTACGTCTCCGAAGAAATCTGCCTCCCCTTGATTTTTTAAATATCTGATTCTGATTCTGATTTTATTTCTTGTTGCCAATGGGTTGAGAAGTACTCTTATATCGTGAAATATGAGTTTAACATCTTTTAAAATGTTTGTCTGGACTCCGGCATTGATTATTTCGTTGATGTAACCCTCAATATCTGCTGCTCCCGAAGTAAAATCACAGTTAGCCATTGTAGGAAAAACAAAGCTGGAAATTTCTACTATGGTGTGGAGAAAGACTTCAAAGCGAGCTTACGTTTCATTTTCGTTAACAACATTAATTATTGTATGGATCTGGGGTATTTATGGGGCATTATAAACTTTTTCGGAGGGTTGTAGATGTGTTTTTGTCTTCAATGAATCATTCTATGAGGTATAATTTTGCCTTCATTTGGTTTTGAGACAATTTAGGAAGCAAATTAACTAGTGTAAGCTTCGAATGAAATGCTTTTTATGGTTTTCCTGTTAGCACAACGGTTGACATGTAAAATATTTTTCTTACACAACATGTAGAACAATCAAATACAGTTATGACAAATTGATAAATAAAGTCACATTATTTAAAATAAGTTTTAACAATATTATTTTTTAAATCCCAATAAAAATTTTGATTAGTTATAAAGATAAGTCTAAGGTTGTTCTGCTTCTTCTTCTGCTTCAAACTCTTTAATAATATCGTCTAGAAAAACTGTACCTAAATTGACCATGCTGGGAAAATACTTTATATCCCCATCCACTCCCTTCTTCATTTTAATTTCCCCATAGGTCTCCAAACCACCCATATGTAGATGATGAAGCATCATTAACAATGCTGCATTTATGTCATTGAGACATTCCAACAACACTTTTTCGTCTCTGAAGAAATCTATCTCCCCTTAGTTTTTTAAATATCTGATTTTATTTCTTGTTGCCAATAGGTTGGGAAGTACTCTTACATCGTAATATACGAGTTTAACATCTTTTAGAATATTTTTCGTACTCCGGTACTAATTATTTTATTGACGTAACCGCTTAATATTTGCCGCCCCCGAAGTCAAACCAAATTTAGCTTGTTTCTTTGAACTCAAACTCCAAGGTTGACACATCACCACAACCTCTTTAGATACTCAAAAATTATTCATTTCCAAATAAATATAGAGTTCGAAGTTCAAAGTTCAAACTAACACAATAACTATATAAACGTGTAGAAATTCACTATATTAAATAAATTCCTGACTTTTATTCAAGTTGATTAGTTGTGAAGAGAAATTCTCTACACTTCTCATAAAAAGGCGGTCTACAGATAAATTCCACATTAATACATTACATTAAAACAAGACATGACATATTTCAAGAATATCGAGATATCATACCAATCGCGCCCAGCTATATTGTCTGTACGGTCAAATAGGCATACACCAATATAATTAACACACACATATAATCCTAGTTTATAACGCTCATCTACTCCTATGTTAGCATAAGGTGTCCCACTACCGCACGCATTAAGTAGCTCATCTACTCTCATCTCATCATCCTCCTTCTTCATTGTAATTTCCTCATAGGTCTCCACACCACCCATATGTAGATGATGAAGCATCATTAACAATGTCGCATTTGTGTCATTGACACATTCTAACAACACTTCTTCGTCTCCAAAGAAATCTGCCTCCCCTTGGTTTTTTAAATATCTGATTCTGATTCTGATTTTATTTCTTGTTGCCAATGGGTTGAGAAGTACTCTTACATCGTGAAATATGAGTTTAACATCTTTTAAAAAAAAATTCTGGAATCCGGCATTGATTATTTTGGTGATGTAACCCTCAATATCTGCTGCTCCCGAAGTAAAATCACATTTAGCCATGGTAGGAAAAATATAGCTGGAAATTTCTACTATGGTGGGGAGAAAGACTTCAAAGCGAGCTTAAGTTTTATTTTCGTTGACAACATTAATTATTGTGTGGATCTAGGGTGTTTATTGGGCATTATAAACTTTTTCGGAGGGTTATAGATGTGTTTCTGTCTTCAATGAATCATTCTATGAGGTATAATTTTGCCTTCATTTGGTTTTGAGACAATTTAGGAAGCAAATTAAATAGTTTAAGCTTCAAATGAAATGTTTGTTATGGTTTTCCTGTCAGCACAACTATTGACATGTAAAATATTTTTCTTAAACAACGTGTAGAACAATCAAATACAGTTATGACAAATTGATAAATAATGTCACAATATTTTAAATAAGTTTTAACAATATTATTTTTTAAATCCCAATATAAAATTTGATTAGTTATAAAGATAAGTCTAATGTTGTTTTGCTTCTTCTTCTGCTTCAAACTCTTTAATAATAGCGTCTAGAAAAACTGTACCTAAATTGACCATATTGGGAAAATACTTTATATCCTCATCCACTTCCTTCTTCATTTTAATTTCCCCATAGGTCTCCATACCACCCATATGTAGATGATGAATCATCATTAACAATGCTGCATTTGTGTCAATGAGACATTCCAACAACAATTTTTCGTCTCTGAAGAAATCTATCTCCCCTTAGTTTTTTAAATATCTGATTTTATTTCTTGTTGCCAATAGGTTGGGAAGTACTCTTACATCGTAATATACGAGTTTAACATCTTTCAGAATATTTTTCCGGACTCCGGCACTAATTATTTTATTGATGTAACCCCTTAATATATGCAGACCCCGAAGTCAAATCAAATTTAGCTTGTTTCTTTGAACTCAAACTCCAAGGCCGACACCTCACTACAACCTCTTTAGAAACTCCAAAGTTATTCATTTCTAAATAAATATAGAGTTCAAAGTTCAAAGTTCAAACTAACACAATAACTATATAAACGTGTAGAAATTCACTATATTAAATAAATTCCTTACCTTTATTCAAGTTGATTAGTTGTGAAGAGAAATTATCTACCCTTCTCATAAAAAGGCGATCTACAGATAAATTCCACATTAATACATTACATTAAAACAAGACATGACATATTTCAAGAATATCGAGATATCATACCGATCGGGCCCAGCTATATTGTCTGTATGATCAAATAGGCATACACCAATATAATTAACACCCACATGTAATCCTAGTTTATAACGCTCATCTACTCATATGTTAGCATACGGCGTCCCACTACCGCACGCATTAAGTAGCTCATCTACTCCCATCTCATCATCCTCCTTCTTCATTGTAATTTCCCCATAGGTCTCCACACCACCCATATGTAGATGATGAAGCATCATTATCAATGTCGCATTTGTGTCATTGACACATTCTAACAACACTTCTTCGTCTCCGAAGAAATCTGTCTCCCCTTGGTTTTTTAAATATCCGATTCTGATTCTGATTTTATTTCTTGTTGCCAATGGGTTGAGAAGTACTCTTACATCGTGAAATATGAGTTTAACATCTTTTAAAATGTTTGTCTGGACTCCGGCATTGATTATTTCGTTGATGTAACCCTCAATATATGCTGCTCCCGAAGTAAAATCACATTTAGCCATTGTAGAAAAAATAAAGCTGGAAATTTCTACTATGGTGTGGAGAAAGACTTCAAAGCGAGCTTACGTTCATTTTCGTTAACAACATTAATTATTGTGTGGATCTAGGGTGTTTATGGGGCATTATAAACTTTTTCGGAGGGTTATAGATGTGTTTTTGTCTTCAATGAATCGTTCCATGAGGTATAATTTTGCCTTTATTTGGTTTTGAGACAATTTAGGAAGCAAATTAAATAGTGTAAGCTTCGAATGAAATACTTGTTATGGTTTTCCTGTCACCACAACTGTTGACATGTAAAATATTGTTCTTAATCAACATGTAGAACAATCAAATACAGTTATGACAAATTGATAAATAAAGTCACATTATTTAAAATAAGTTTTAACAGTATTATTTTTTAAATCCCAATATAAAATTTGATTAGTTATAAAGATAAGTCTAATGTTATTATGCTTCTTCTGCTTCAAACTCTTTAATAATAGCGTCTAGAAAAACTGTACATAAATTGACCATGCTGGGAAAATACTTTATATCCTCATCCACTTCCTTCTTCATTTTAATTTCCCCATAGGTCTCCATACCACCCATATGTAGATGATGAAACATCATTAACAATGCCGCATTTGTGTCATTGAGACATTCCAACAACACTTTTTCGTCTCTAAAGAAATCTACATCCCCTTGGTTTTTTAAATATCTGATTTTTTAAATATCTGATTTTATTTCTTGCTGACAATAGGTTGGGAAGTACTCTTACATCGTAATATATGAGTTTAACATCTTTCAGAATGTTTTTCTGGACTCCGACACTAATTATTTTATTGATGTAACTCCTTAATATATGCAGCCCCCGAAGTCAAACCAAATTTAGCTTGTTTCTTTGAACTCAAACTCCAAGACCGACACCCACTACAACCTCTTTAGACGCTCCAAAATTGTAATTTCCTTATAGGTCTACACACCACCAATATGTAGATGATGAAGCATTATTAACAATGTTGCATTTATGTCATTGACACATTCCAACAACACTTCTTCGTCTCCGTAGAATTCTACCTCCCCTTGATTTTTTTAATATTTGATTCTATTTCTTGCTGCCAATGGGTTGAGAAGTACTCTTATATCGTGAAATATGAATTTAACATCTTTCAGAATCTTTGGCTGAACTCCGGCATTGATTATTTTATTGATGTAACCCTCAATATGTGTCGCCCCCGAAATCAAATCACATTTAGTCATGGTAGGAAACGTAAAGCTGAAAATTTCAACTATGGTGGGAAGAAAGACATTAAGTCGAGCTTACATTTCATTTTCGTTGACAACATTAATTATTGTGTAGATTTAGGTTGTTTATGGGGCATTTTCAAACTTTTTGAGAGAGTTAAGGATTTTTTTTTTGTCTTTAATAAATCGTTATAGAAAGCGTAACGTTGCCTTCATTTAGTTTTGAGATACTTTAGGAAGCAAATGAAGTAGTTAAAGCTTCGAATAAAATGTTTATTTATAGTTGTCTAGTTAGCACAAAGGTTGTTATGTTAAATATATAATTGTTCTTAAACAACATTTAAGATACTTATACACGGTCATGACAAATTGACAAGTAAAGTTAAATCATTTTAAATAAGTTTTAACACTAATATTTTTTTTAAATCCTCATATAAAATTTGATTAATAATAGAGATAGGTCTAATGTTATTTTGCTTATTCTTCTGCTTCAAGCTCCTTATTATCAGCCACTAGAATAACTTTACCTAAATAGTCATTGCCGAAAAAATACGATTATATCCCCATTATCTTCCTCCTCCATTGTAATTTCCTCGTAAGACTCCACACCACCCATTTTTGATGATGTTGTATCATTAACTATGTCACATATGTGTCATTAACATATTCCAACATCACTTCTTCGTCTGCAGAGAAATCTACATACCCTTAGTTTTTCAAATATTGGATTCTATTTCTTACTACCAATGGGTTGAGAACTACTCTTATATCATAATATATATAGGTTTAACGTCTGTCAGGATATTTTTATGGACTACGGTACTAATTAAGTTGTTGATGAAAATCTCAACATTTGCTGCCCTTGAGTTAAATTACATTTAGCCATGGTAGAAAAAAAGAAAGTTGGAAATTTTGATCATGGTAGGGAGAAAGACTTCAAGGCGAGTTTACATTCCATTTTCGTTGACAATATTAATCCTTGTGTGGATTCAGTTTGTTTATGGGGCATTTTCAAACCTTTTGGGAGAGTTATGGATGTGTTTATGTCTTCAATGAATCGTTCTAGGAGGTGTAACTTTGCATTCATTCGGTTTTGAGACACTTTAGGAAGTAAATGAAGTAGTGAAAGCTTCGAAAGAAGATGAATGATAACAAGTTTGGTGAATATGTGAGAAGATTGGTGCTTAAACACAAGACAATTGGTCAATAAATTTTCAGGGTTTGTGCCTGTTTCTTGTTTTTTGCCTCTAGGGCTGTGACGGGCTTTTCAGTCTGTTTTCTTAAGGCTTGTGAGTTGTTGTTTTTTTGGGCCTTTAAGGCTTCGGTTGAGGTGGGTTTGAGCAGCTGGCTTTTGATCCTCGGTTTGGTTAGGTTGGGTTTAAACCCCGTTTGTAGCTTGTTTGGTTGGTTTTTGCCTTTTTGGATAAAATTTGCTGGTAAAAAAATATATATATATATATATATCTGTGAATCATAAATTAGTATTTACAACACCATCGGTCTTTGCCTTCCAAATCAAAATTCATAATTCTAATACACCTGAAGCACAAAATAGAAAACAAAATCGCAGAATTATTAAATATTTAAAAAATTCATCTCGTCTGTTTGTGTAAACCCAATTGTTAATTAGTTAAACTCTCCTAAATTATCATGGCTTTGTCATGAGGTCTCTTGATAAATTATTTCTCCATTTATCTTTAAATTATATTGATGTTTTTGCAACATGAACATAACAAAAAATAAACTACTTTTTTTGCATAGATTATTTATTGATTAATATTATGTGAATGATATAAATTTAACTTTTTTATATGTTTGAATCTTCTTCATTTTTTATTAAAAATACTTAGATATTTAATTTTATTGTTAAAATAAAATATACAAGTTAAACAATTAATTGGTTTGAATAAAATACAAATTGAAAGTATTTTAATGTCACGACTATTTTGGTCATTTATACAGTCATAACAGTTTGACAGTATAACTTACCAAACATATATACAGTACTTTCAAATCTCACAGTAGTTAAAAAAATACGTTTTATCAAACGTCTATCTATTTAATTTCATCATTGATTATTCATTCAGCACAACTTACGGTGACTATTCTAAAAGTTGCAACAATATCAAATTAGGTATTACTCTTTACTTTTCACTTCATTTCTATCCAAAAATTGGGCCACAAAACTAGACTTATAATGTGCCTCAACCCAATTCAATAGTTGTCTTTCTATTACGCTATTAGTTGTTACATTTAAAGATTGTATTAGTTGGGAGATTCATGTTTGATTACACAACATTGTTTACTATATATTTCATAATCTGTAATGCTATAGAAAAGTTTAGCAATGTTTTGTAATCGAATTTCTCATGAAAAAACGTAAGATTAATAATTTTAATCATATTAATAATATAAGGGTTATGCTAAAATAACTTAAATTTGAGATTTAAAATTCTGACTTTAAAATTTCAACTACCCATATGCTCTTAATCCAAAAGTTGTAAAAGAATTTAAATCTCAACCATTTGATTAATAACACATGGATAATTGAGATGTTGAAGTCAATATTATAAATCATAAATTTAAGTTGTTTTACGCTAGATCCAATAATATACAATAATATAAGAGTAATGATAAATGTCTAAATTTTTTTTCTTGTCCAAAACAATATGGCACGTGAGACGAAAAAAAGAGACGAAGATGAAATGAGTGAATTGAATAAATAAATAAATATATACATTGAAATTTATAAGACATCCAGAGAAAGATGGAGATTAAGATGGAATGAGTGAATTGAATAGAAGGAATAGTAAGATCCTTAACTTTGTCCCTCTACTAAACTACTCCGGCAGTCCTCGAGCCATCCTCCGATCCCTTTTCACTCATCAAACAAACCAAACAAATTAAGAAATTAGTAACAGGGTGCGCGCGCTTGCGTTTTTGTTGAAATCATCGCAGTGAATTGCTATCGTATCGTAGGCGGTAATTAAAGACGATCAAAAAGGAAGGTCCGGGACACGGAGGCGGAGGCGGAGGCGGAGGCTGAGGCGGCGGAGGAAGATGGCAGATCTTTACGCATGGCTGGTGTCTTTCTTCTTTCTGATTGGACTTCTTGTTCTCGTTGTTTACCAGGTCAACTCTCCAAGAACCCCCTTCGATTCTCTCTATTTAGTTCAAATGTTGACTAATTTGTTCAAGATTTAAATTAGGGTTTATGTGTCTAATAATATTGATTACTATGTTATCTGGGTATGTTTGAATTTATAGTAATACTCAGTCTATGTGAACTCTTTTAATTCTTGCTGTTTATGGGATTAGAGTTTTCAGTTAAGGCTGTCATGCTACAAGCTACTAGATACTTAGCTTTATTTGATATTGAGTGACTATAACCCTAGATTATTGTGAAATATATAGCTTTTCGGATTCTTATTAATATTGGAAATTTACCTATTGATTGCATACACTTTACTGGTTGGATGTTGATGTTTTGGTTACATTTTGCTATGAATATTTTTTCATCTAATGATTGCCTATATTTTGTTCGAGAATTCAAGTATTGTATATTTCCTTGTTGTTTCTGCTCTATTGGGGTCCTATTCACATTATCATTGGCTTTTGTTTTTATATTTTTTGTAAATCCGAGAAGATTTGTGATGTATAATCGGTACAATTATTTGGGTAAATATTAAATACCAGTCTTCATCCTTGTTATATCAAAATGTTCATCTAATTTCTATGAAGTTTACTGTGAGGAATTTATTGGTTTGACATGTAATGTAACAACAATTTCAACCCAAGCAAGATTCAAGAATACTAGTTGTCCCCCACCTCCCTTCATTTTTTTTTTAATTCAATTTCAATAGAGATTAATTGGATGGGTAGGTGAAGAAATCATTATTTGGCCAATGACTCGCCGAGTAGCCATAGTGGGATTAGGTTATGAACCTATCATCTGAGAAGTAGTAACTGTAAACAGTATCTTATAGTTGTAGTCTCTGTCTTAATGTACCAGTAGCTGAGTCAGGATCCAGAGATATAGATGACTTTCTACACTATTAGGAAAAATTGTTGTCGCTTTTCTTTATTAACCAATTATTTTGTTGGTTTCATGTAAATGTTAGTTAACACTTTGGTAATCTATTTCTGTTGCAGCTCATGTGCTTAGCGGATCTAGAATTTGATTATATCAACCCATACGACTCTTCATCTCGGATAAACAAAGTGATTTTGCCTGAATTTATCGCGGAAGGGGTTCTTTGTTTCTTCTATCTTATAACAGGGCACTGGTTTATGTCACTGCTGTGTGTTCCCTACCTCTACTACAATGTGAGACTGTAAGTGTTCTCTCTCACATCCCTTATTCTGCTGAGTCAAATCTAGATCTTGCTTAAAATGCTTGTCCAATTACCTGTGAGAGAGAGCTATATGTCTCAGACTCTTAGCGCATTTTTCCACTTGAGATTGATATGATAGAATGGAGGGAGCAGTATTCTGTCTGAATTAAGGTCGAGTATACATTGCCTATTGAAGAAGATTGTAAGAGTTTGATGCCACATAAATGATGTATATTCTCAACCATTTGGAATTTGCTGACCAATCCAGTAAATTCTATTCAATTTCGCTGTGTGGATTTTATTATTATTTATTTTGATTGTCCGAATGAATTATATTTCATAGTTGCATGTATATGTATACATGCATATGGATAGTTGGCTATACACTGTTTTAGACAGCCTTCACAATCTTGTTCCTTGCTTGGTCCCATGGTTCAGTTTGCTGATGAACTGAATATCCAACTGTGACCGGTAGCTATCAGTACAAAATGTGAGCTATTTGTGAGGCACATACCATTGTTTTAAAGATTGCCTTATCCTTTATGCATAATTTGCTAGTCCTTGTAGCATATGTGGGCACATTTGATATCTCTTATTGTGATGATGAAACATTACATACTAGAGATATGAAATAGAAGAAAAGAAACTTGACAAAGATTTCTTTGAGAGGAGAAGGAAGACATATGATGTGTTATGGACTTGTTGGTTGTATAACCATATTAACAAATGAAACAGTGTCAAGCGTACATTATCGTGTCCTATTTGTGTCATTTCTTGCCTTTTATTAGTTTTGCTGCATTGTGTGTCTATGAAGCGCTGCAATTGTGTCCTTCAGAAAAAATGGCTTTTTATAGCCATGATGTCAAAATAAAAGCCAGCTTGTCCAGTTACGTGAGTGTCAAGTGTTCATTATCGTGTCCTATTTGTGTCATTTCTTGCCTTTTATGAGTTTTGCTGCATTGTTTCTATGAAGCGCTGCAATTGTGTCCTTCAGAAAAATGGTTTTTTATTGCCATGATGTCAAAATAAAAGCCAGCTTGTCCAGTTATGTGATTTTGCTGGTGCATTTGATAGAATGTGACTGCTTGTCTAATTTTATTTTTGCCTTGTCAGTTACATGCAAAAACAACACCTGGTAGATGTAACCGAGATATTCAACTTGCTCAATTGGGAAAAGAAGCAACGACTTTTCAAGCTTGCCTATCTAATTTTTCTCCTCTTCCTCAGCATATTTTGGTTAGTGATATATCAGTGTGGACTGTGATATATTCATACATACATATATATATATATATATATATATTTATTTTTCAGTTCTTAAAAAACTAGTAGAATGTGATTGTCTTACCATTCCTTGTACATTTATTGTAGGATGATTTGGTGCGCATTGGAAGATAGTGAGAATGATATATGATGATGGCCTACGATAGTGATCATGGCAGGAGTGTTAAATGACATAAGTTGCTGTCTTGTATCATTGGTTCAGACCACAGTGCTATCTCGATTTAGCCCTGGGCTTGTTGTAACCAATATAGTAGTTAGCAATAGCGATAGCACGGTGGGATCTTTAATTAATTTGTTGAAGTATAATTTAGGGTATCATACACCGTGTTGGCCTTATTCTCTCAGTAGTTGTCTCGTTTTGACGTGTTCAAATTGTTGTTTCTTCGCTCCTTTCCTTTTGCTGCAGGTCTTTTGACATCTTGCAAAAAAAATGTTATTTAATCAGCGATTTCTTCTTGATTTTGAAGGTGCATTTGATCTTTTTCGTTGTTAGAAGGAATTGGCCAATAAACAGTAAAAAAAAATGTTACATGTTAATTGTGAAGCACGGTATTAATAGATAATGATTTTTGGTTTTCTTCATTATGTTTAAAACATGGTTGATCAAAAATAGAAAATATAATCATTATATCTCATACTAAATACTTGTTAATTTAATCAATTAGGAGAAATGTTTGTTTATTTATTTACTTTCAAAGAAATTCGTCAATTTTTACAATATTTCAAGATTATAAGATGGGAAATAATTCAAACCCACTTGTACGAAGAGGGTCCAGCTACTAAGAAAAATTGAGAGGAAAAAAACCCGAACCGACAAGACATGAACCGGCAAAGCCCAAGTGCCTAACTGGATATGTTAAGACGAGTACTAATGACATTGTTTATGTGAGTTTGTGTTTTCACTCAAAAAACCCGAGCCATGAATATTACAAGTGCTGACCTTTTCGTCGTCCTCCATTGAAGTTTGTTTGAGGTGTGTGCTTAACGCCGCATTCTTCGTGTTTCCTGCCAAACGCTGCCGCTGTTCATCAACCCACCTCCACTGCCGTCTCAGACATCACGGTAATCAATCAATCACGGCTTCTTAACATGTTGATTTAGGAACCTAATTATTAGACACTTGAATTGCGATGGTTGATTTATGACCAGTTTAAAGTTTGATTATCATAATTGTATGCTGGATATTTTAATACAACTTTCAACTTTATCGGTTTGATACTTTGATGATTCATTGAAATTTGGGTTTAGATTTATTGAGGATTTGATGCTCTGCTCTCTGCGAAGCTTTTTATATTATGTGTTAATGAACAAGCTTGAGTTATTTCGATATCAGAGGGACTGGATTTAGCTTAAAATTTTAAATATTCTCGTGTGTTCACTGCAAGGATAATTTTTAGACAGTGCTTAACTACTGCTATTATAGTTTTTTTTTTTCTTGTATGTTCATTGTAGTGATACGTGACTGTAGTTGTTTAGTTTTAAATAGATAGGTTTTATATGGATTAATCATGGAATACTCTCCTGTGCAATCAGAAGTAGTAAAGGGAATCATGCAATGCCTTCCTTTATTTTCTTCCTTTTGCTTCATTTTCTGATCGGTTGAGATCAGCTCTTATCTTTGCAGAGAATAGATGAGAGAAGAAAGAGGAAGGAGAAGGGTTTATATGATTGGATAGAGATAAAGTGTATAAAAGGCATTAACTCTAAAGATATGAACTGATCATAACCATTCAAAGCTTCTCGATCTAAGGGATAAAAATTGGTGTAACCTTTTGTAAAGTTTAGGGGATGCTGAACCTGCTCATATATGTGAGAGATTTATACATACGAAATTGTGATTTATATGATGAGATAGAAGAATTGGTGGGTTTGTCAACACGATGTTAGATTAAATGTTACTAATGAAACAAGTGAGTCTTCTAAGATGGCATGGCTTTGTGAGGACATGTTAATACAATAGAAGGAGATTTCAGATGCAGAAATGATTTGATGGCATGTGATTGCTTTGAAATTATGAGTATGAATGAGGATAGCTGATTTCCTTTAATTGGAATATAGGTTTATCCATAGTCCATAGGATCATAGGTTCCTGTGAAACCCAATTATATTTCTTATTTTCGCCAGATTATGCATTATCTGAACGTATTGAAACATATGTTTGGTTTCTGGTTTTCAATACAGGTCTCTGTTCCTAGAAGTAAAAATGTTTCTAAATGATTGTTTAGCAAGACGTTCTCAAAAGAACCTTGTTTTCTGATATAGGTATATGCTGTTTTAACTTTTAAGCATTTCCTGTCTTAAACTACATTTCTCAATGCAAATGTGTGAGATGTAAATCTGTAACTTCAGGTTCTCTTTTGTTTATCCTTAATTTCTCGTATAGTGTAGCGGACAGAGGGAGCAAGGGACCATGGGGGCAATCAACTTGTTTGACTATTTCTATTAGGAATTGAAATGGATGGTTGAAATTATATGGAGCACAGGCTGATTTCTTTGAATTGTTGTTCGAATCATCTGATAATAACAAACCTGAGATCCTTATTGAATGAAAGTCTAACTTTCAACCAGGCAAAACAAATCCATGCATTCATCCTCATTAACGGACTTAACCATATTGAACCTCTGTTGGTCCGTCAGATCGTTCTGTCTACTAGAATTTTCTCTACTAGTATTGCTCTATTTGTCAAACAAATCCTTTACCACTCACGGAAGCCAGATGCCTTCTCATGGAGTTTCGCAATTCGATTCTTATCCCAACATGGCCAGTTTAAGGAAGCTTTTTCCCTTTATGTTCAACAGCAGAGACTAGGACTATATCCAAGCAGTTTTGCCTTTTCTTCTGCACTAAAGGCATGTGCTTGGAGTGTGTTTAAGATGGGTGGATTATCGATTCATGCCCAGGTTGATAAATATGGATTTTGTGGCTGTGTTTATGTACAAACTGCCCTGGTGGATTTATATTCAAAACTGGGTGATATGAATACTGCACAGAAAGTTTTTGACAAGATGGTGGAGAAGAATGTAGTTTCATGGAATTCAATTTTATCAGGGCACTTGAAATCTGGGAACATAATTGAGGCTCGGAGGGTGTTTGATCATATGCCAAAAAAGGATGTAATATCTTGGAATTCAATTCTATCGGGGTATGCAAAAATGGGAAATATAGACGAAGCTTTTTCTTTGTTTCAGAGGATGCCGGAGAGAAACTTTGCTTCTTGGAATGCATTGATTAGTGGTTATGTGGATAGTGGGAACATAGAATCAGCCCGAAGCCTTTTTGATGTGATGTCCCGGAGAAATAGTATCTCTTGGATTACAATGATTGCCGGGTACTCGAAATGGGGGGATGTTGCTTCTGCTCGTGAACTGTTTGATCAGTTAGGTGAGAAGGATTTGCTTACATTTAATGCGATGATAGCTTGCTATGCCCAAAATAGCCAACCTAAAGAGGTCCTTCAGTTGTTTAATGAGATGCTTGAGGCAGATATAAAATTTCAGCCAAATAACTATACTTTTGCGAGTGTTATATCTGCTTGTTCACAGATAGGGGATATAAGGTCTGGGTCATGGATAGAGATGTATATGAAAAAGTTTGGAATCGAAATGAATGATCATTTGGCAACAGCTTTAATTGATTTGTATGCAAAGTGCGGGGACATTAACAAGGCATATGATCAATTTGATGGTTTGAGAAAGAAGGATTTAGTTGCTTATACTGCAATGATCTTTGGATGTGGCATAAATGGCAAGGCTGTTGATGCCATCAAATTATTTGAAGAAATGGTGGATAACCAAATTTACCCAAATTTGGCCACCTTCACTGGGTTATTGACTGCCTTTAACCATGCTGGTTTGGTTGAAGAGGGTTATCAGTGCTTTAGCTCCATGAAAGACCATGGTCTTGTCCCTTCAAACGATCATTATGGAATCATGGTTGATCTTTTGGGCCGGGCAGGAAGGCTAGAAGAGGCATACAAGCTGATAAAAAATATGCCAATGCAACCTAATGTTGGGGTTTGGGGAGCTTTGCTTCTTGCCTCCAGTTTACATAACAATGTTGAGTTTGGGGAGATTGCAGCTCAGTATTGCTTCAAATTGGAGCCTGATACAATTGCTTATAAGTCTTCTCTTGCTAACATTTATGCTTCAGTTGGGAGGTGGGATGATTCTAGGAGATTGAGAAAGATTATAAAAGGGAAGAATTCGACCAAGATACCTGGGTGTAGTTGGACAGAAGTTAGTTAATTTTTTCGGAAATCAGACATTTTCTTCTAGCATAGAGACCATGGACTGTCACACTGGTTTGATGATGGCTAGTTTATATCTGGTTTCTCCCTTGTTATACGTATAAGGTAGAAACTCATGCATTATTTAGTTCAATAATTTTCACGCTGTCAAGGAGATGGTCCTATTAGAACGCTATAGGTAATTTTTTGTTTCGTGACGTGGGTTTGAAGTTTTGTCATTTGAGTCTGCATACTACCAATTGTTCTCATTTCCATTGTGAAACTAATTAAAATGATTTAAATTGATGCTAACAGCAACAAGTTCTTGAGACAGCCAATCGGAATGGAAGGGTTTTGATTTTGATCAAAAGAATGGATAGCATTTGATATCTGATTTTTCTTCTGAAAATTCACCTGTGAAAATTCTTTTATTTGTTTTCGTTTTTTCTTCTAATGTAGACATCAATGTGCATATCAAAAAGAAAGTTGGTGAGAGATTTAAGCATATTCTCTAGCAAAAGTCTATCATGACTCAATGACGTTCCCAGTAGATAAAATTTTTGGCTCTTCAATGCAAACTATTTCCCTTACTGTTGCTTCTTTCCTGGGGAGGCTCCTTAATCTATTGTTGTTTTCACTCTTAAATCTAGAAATACACTTGATTATCTGATGCCAATAGTTCTGCAGTGACATTTTTATTTTGATGATAGTCACATAGATAACTAAAACTTGTGATGCATGCGAAATCCTTTTCAAATTTGCATGGTTGGATAATGGATATCAATGGTCGGTTAGTATTCTGATCTCATTCCTTGTAATTGTTTTCTCTTGCAGTTTGGGATCCTAAGATTGCTGATACATCATGGTAAATGCCACCAAAGGACTGGTTATTTCCTGGTAAGTATAATATTTGACATAAGATGTGCGGGTGCTGATTATGTTTGAATCTCTTTCAGTTTTCCAGTTCTCAAAGGAGTTTTAGTGATTATAGTTCTGTTAACTGGGATTTTTGGGTGTTTAATTAATAGCTTAAAAGACTAGCTTGATGATTTTGACATTAATCAGTTAACTTTGTATTCTTTTAGAGAATTAGATGGTAGATTAGCATCCCAAGTTCATAACATTATGTTGTTGCCGGATTATCCCATTCATGAACTGCTATAACAACTGAAATAAGCGCCAAGGAGATAAAATTGAAGAGATGCATGGAAATTTACCTTCGATCATTAATTATCTTTTTATGGTGTGTTTTTAACATTTTCACAGTGAATTTCGATGCCATCAATATAACAAATTAACTGGTCAATGCATTTTAATTGTGCGCATGGTATCTCCTGCATAATGTTTCAATGTTCAGAAATGTCCTCTTTCTCTTTTGTTTCTGTCTGAAAGATTTTAGTCATGTTTACATTGCAGTGACATTCCAATGGCACAATTCATCATCAGCATGAATGCTTCGCTGCCAGCATCACAGAAATTCATAATACACGTCTTGGATAACACACACCTGTTTGTGCAACCTCACATGGCTGAAATGATACGCAGCGCCGTTTCCGAGTTTAGAGACCAGAATTCCTATGAGAAGCCTGCCTAGTTTAAACTTCTTTTTTCTTATCGTTGAACACTTTTTTTTTTTGGAGCAGAGGATGCAACCTCAAGCAGGAGTGTGTGAAATACAAAATACCTCCATTTTATGTCTTATTTTTTTTTTAAGGGTGGCTTTGCTGCCCAAAAAAGTACTCTACACCCATAAATAATAAATTAATGAAAAAAAAAATCTTATTGCTCAACCCATTAAGAAAATTACTTAAAAGGACAAAATATACACCAATTCATCATAAACTTTCTTCTCATTTGAATTGGTAAACAAACACCGAAAAAATTTAGTCTCCTTTATAAAATGTTTCATATCTAAATTTTTTTACCAAAATTTAGGGATGATTAAAGATAAGATGGAGCAAAGATGCTTTTTTTATTCATTCTGGGGTACTTCATGTCGATTTCATTTGAAAAAGATAGTTAATAATTAATATAATTTTTTTTTAAAAAAAATTAACAGATTATGATTAAGATGAAAGAATTCTGAAATTAATAAAAAAAATCTTTAATTTTTAACTTTAATAACTTTTAGAGTGGTGCTATTGACACACCCTCTACTGATCTATTCATGCCCCACATTTTAAAATTTTGATTTAATTAAATAAAATTAAATATTTTTATTAAATTTTTTGGTTTATTTCCAAAACTACCCATTTTACTTATTTTTCAAACTTAATACATACTATATATGATCTCTCTATCTCTGATCTCTGTATTTGTATACATCTCTCTCACCTCCATTGATTTATTTATTTTTTTTCTTCTTATTTCTTTTTTCTTAGTTTTTTTTCTTCTTATTTCATGATGGAAAAGAAAAAAAATAAAAAATAACTGGGTATTTAACTTCAACACAACAACAGCTTGATATCATTCTAAAGAAAAAATAAACTTCAAACTTATATTCAGAGAATGAATTGTTTTCGGATACTTACTATCATTGTCAGACAATTCTTGATTTATGTCATTCTCAAACAATTCTTCAAGATGTTTGATATTGATCTTAGACAATTCTTCCATATTCTTGATATCGTTCTCAAACTATTCTATAATATTTTATATGTATGTAATATGCAAATTTTAGGGTTTAAGAGTTTTTTTTTTTTTTGAAGAAACAGATTACTGGATTTTTTTTTAAAAGGAATGTAAGATTTTAATAGATTTACTTTGTAGAAAATTTATTTCCTAAATTGTATGTCTCTTTAAGTAATTTTGATAAAGGAAAAAAAAAATTATATAATTAAAAAAGTGGGACATGAATAGATCAGTAAGGGGTGTGCTAATAGCACAACTCTAACTTTTAATTTGTACGATACAAATAATTAATTCCAACAGGGAGTAAAAAAAAAAATTGAGGTTTAACCTATTCTTAAATATGAATCTCTAGTTTCCAATTAGGTTAAACAGCTTGACAAGTAGATTATTGTTATTGGTACATGAATAGGAGATTTTTTTACTAAATTTGGAAACCATAATTCTTATTTTTTGTTTTTGTCATATACAATCGGAGAATTTTCATTTAAATCCTAAATTTAAGGATTATTTTTGAAAAAGGGTCAAAACTTATAAGGGTATTTACAATTCTCTCATATTATATAAAACACTTTTTTATTTTTTCTAATAATCAATAAAGATCAACCAGGTTTAGCAAATGTTATGTAACATTGTTAATTTGTTACCTTACTATTTTAGATTGCATCATATTTTTGGGCAAATAGAAGCATCACAACCGTCTACTGCCATCAGGCAAGCCTACTCTTTTGAGATATTAAACGGTCCAGCTCAATACATGATTCACTTACGATACAACGAGAAGTATCCTATCTCTATTCAACTCGGACTGCAAACTGGCTCAACCTTAATCTTCGTAAAAGACCAAGAGAGAGCAAAACCAGTTCCAAAACTGATTCGAAAAACATGTCTGTCTCTCTTAACCAACAACCATCTCTTAGGTTATCTCTCTCTCTCTCTCTCTCTCTCTATATATATATATATATATTACACATGTATGCGTAACATGGAAAACCTGTAACTGCTGCTGTTTTGTACCTGGGGTTTATGTTTTTGCAGTTGTGGAACCAAGCTTTACTCTGGATTAAAGCTTCAGTCACCAGGTTTGTTCATTTACTTTCGTTTGATAAAAAATTTCTTTTCTTGTTCTTCAAAGACGAAATTTTTCTGTATTTAATTCCTTTTATTTAATTTTTTGTTTGTTTAAAATCTTTTTATAGGTTTTTTGGCAACCGTGAAACCCAACTTAAGTGCAGAATTCTATGGCAGAGTCCATAAGAGCCTTCATTGCGGGTAATTAACTCAGTGGGCTGGCTTTGTTTTGGGCATTTTCATTGATTATGTGAAAAGCTTAGTATTGAATATTGATGTTTGGGTGAAACCCAGTTATTCTTGAAGCCTGTTTGGAGACACTCAAGATGTTAGAAATCACTAATTAGATGTGATGTATGGTTATTTTTTTTTTTTTTTTTTTATGATAACAAATGGACCTTTGGCGATTTACTTGTTAAAACAGTAAAAGTGTTTCGATTGTGTTTCATTAATTTATCAGAATGCCTGCTATTTTGTTTCTTGTGTTGATGGCAAAATCCTTTTGCTGTTTGTATGTTGTAAGTACAATGAATTTATTTATTTATTTGTCTTAAAATGTTTAAATTCTTAGCACAATACCAGTCAATTTGTGTGCATTCAAACTTTTGTTGCAAATCTTGAGTGAAATACTTGATAAATTATTGTCAAGGGAACACAATTCTCTGTATGCCCCATAATTATATGCTTACAGTTGATGTATTACAAAGGCAATAGGGAATTCATGTAGTTGGGTTTTAGGCTTTGTTGGATTGGGTATAAGTGTGTAAGATGCTCTAGTAATTTTCGTGAGGTTCCTTCTAATTTGATATTCAGAATCATTTCCTCTTCCTTGCCCTTTTCTAACTATGATGCCTCACTTGGTTTTCAATGTATAGCGTTTCGCGTGTATCTAGCTGCACTTGTACATTGTTGCTACTTCATGTGATGTTTACCATTGTATGTACCTTCATTTTTCAGTTATGTGAAACCTAAATGCATAATTATAATAACAGTGTAACTTCACCTGCTGGTGCACTGCTCTATACACCTTTCAGTGGACAGTTGGAATCTTGTACGTATATGTTTAAATGAATAATATCATCTCTTCTCTGAACCTATATTCTATTATTTATATATATTTCTGTTTCATTACTTTGATTGGTGGTAACATATTTCAGTGGATGTTTGAATTAATTTCTCCTTTCCTTCATTTTTTCTCAAAGGAAAATGCATTGCGTAATTTGGTTTAGTTCTTTTGAATCAGAATAATATTGCACCACTTCACTTGCAGATTCTTAACTTTGAAATTGCTCTCATATGAATGGTACATTTCTATTGCAGGAGTCATAGTAATAAACCAACACGCTCACCGGTTCGAATGATGCCTATTGGGACACCAAAAGTGCCATATAGGACTCCTGGTGAGGGAACTTGGCAATGGGTCGATTTATGGAATGCCCTGGTAAGTTATTGCCGCTAATCTTAACTTTAATGAAATGAGCAACCCTTATTTCCTTGCCTAAAAGATTTTTGGGACTTCAACTTTTATATATGTATATAGTAATGATTTGGTGCAGGTGTCCGGATTTTGTTAAGTAACGGGTCTTTTTTATTTGAGTGAATTCTTAACTTTAAGAGTTCTATGAATATCCAAAATCCTTATGTCCACTCCTATTCAAATTCATATATACATAATACATCAAAGGAATGATCCCAATATTCGAACAGATGAGTCTCCAATGCTACCCTCTTGGTGATCCTAACAACCTTTTCTTAACCCTTGCATGACCCTGTTGTTTCCTTGTTCTAATTAATGTTGTTGGTTTATCAAATGCAATTTTCTTATCTCTCCATTTTTGTCCTCCGGCCTTCATTGTGAGCCAGATTGAAAGATGCATAGATACCGCACTGCAAGTGTTCTATTTCCTTATCTATTTGTGGATGTCAAGTTCTCTTACTATATTTCAATTTGATTTACATATTGGGTTCTGAAGAAACTAACTACATTCTCGGTATTGCAGTATCGAGAGCGTGTACTTTTCATTGGGCAGAATATAGATGAAGAATTTAGCAACCAATTATTGGCAACAATGTTGTACCTTGACAGTCTTGATGATTCCAAAAGGATTTATATGTACATTAATGGTCCTGGTGGAGATGTGAGTTCTTCTGAATCAATGTTTTTGCAGTTGAATCCCTCTACTTCTTTCCTTATGTTGTTGCTTATATCATGTTACTTTTTTGCTGAAGAGTTGTTTTGTTTGCAGCTTACTCCCTGCTTAGCTATTTATGACACCATGCAGAGCTTGAAGAGTCCGATTGGGACCCAATGTGTGGGCTATGCCTATAATTTAGCAGCTTTTCTTCTTGTGGCAGGAGAAAAGGTAATGTTCTTTTCTGCTCTGGAAGCAAAATTGATAACTTTTTGTGGTTCCACCACCTATATGACGGATGGTGAGGTGAAGGCAAACTGAATTGCTGTAATTTAATGTTGCCTAATGCAAAAGAGTTGTCCCTCAAAAGCTTGAAATTTAATTAATGACAGTGAATGGTCATTTATCTGTTATAAACATCATTTAGATTAGATTGGTAAAATCATGTTTGTGCATGGATTGGGATATGTGATTAAAAAAATAAGCTAATAACAAAAAAAACTCTTGATCAAATAGTATAGTCTTTTATTGCACAATGCATAATATATTTGTACATTCAGGCTGCATTTGGCATGCACTAGATTGGATTGAAATAAAAAGAAAATTATTTTCAATCATTTTTAAATAAAATTTAAACTATATATTAAAAAAAATAACGTTTTTATAAATAAATCTATATACAATCCCAAAAACGGTAGGATGTGAGGAAACCCACCTCTATGGTGGGTTTCGCAAATCCGCTGTTTGTGGGATTCAAGCCTTCTAGGAATAGGTGAAATCCAATCCATAGAAGGCACCAAACGGCGTATTACATGGGGATGGATAAATTTGTATCCAATTCCATGTTATATACGGTGCTCCAAACGCAAAGAGTTCAGGATTACAACACTCCATGGGGGGATCATTTCTCGTGTTTTATCTTCTTCATATTGGTTGCATTATACTATCAGATAGATGAAATCTGAGTTCCAAATTAAGTTTTTTCTTATATTACTGACTGGCATATGAAGGATCATCGCTTTGCAATGCCTCTTTCAAGAATTGCTTTACAATCTCCAGCTGGGGCAGCTCGTGGTCAGGTATGACGACTGCGTGACATTATGTGAGGAACAGCTATCCTTGATATTTGTCAATGGAGGTTTTTTTCTATTTTCCATGTGATGATCATGAAAAAATGGAATTCTTTTCTCAGGCTGATGACATTCGTAACGAAGCAAATGAGCTTATCAGAATTAAAGATTACCTTTATGGTGAGTTGGCAAAGAAAACAGGGCAGCCACTTGAGAAGGTTAGTTTGCTCGAAGCTGAATTATAAAATGCCTTTCTAGTTAACTCATCCGATGAACTAATTAAGCAAGCATGTTGGTTACGTTGTTGATGCTGTAAATAAGCCTTATCTTCTTCATTTTCAAATATGACCAATTTTTGTCTCTTCGGTTCATTTCAGACTTTGCAAAAAATATGTCATCCTAGTTATATTTAGTTACTAATTTTCTTTGTGTATATGCAGATTAACCAGGACTTGCGTAGGATGAAACGCTTCAATGCCGAAGAGGCTCTTGAATATGGGCTCATTGACCGTATAGTCAGGCCACCCCGTATTAAGGCAGATGCACCGCGTAAGGAAGCTAGTACAGGTCTTGGTTAATGTATCTGTCAATTCTCCGCTGAGTAGAACTGAAGCCAACAAAGATAGTATGTTTCTGATTTTTATTTATCTTCTTGTACAATAAGTTATTTTATAGAACTTGCCATTGAAGGCTTATGAAAGCATAATACTACGTCCAATTACGTCCAATTATCAAACGAATGTCGCATGATCTTAGAGGCAACTGATTTTGACGTGCCTGGAATGAAGATCAATAGTAACAATGAGAGAAAAGGTATTAAAATAGGAAGAAGGGATGGAAAAATCAGAAGCAGATCCCAGTGCTTGCACAAGGATAGTATTCTACATATTTGTTATGTTCTGTAAAACTAATATCAATTGAATTTTCCTCCAACAAAAAACAGAGGAAGGAAAACCAAATACAGCAATAAACAAGACTTAAAACATATTTACAGGACTAGTTAGCTAGGGTAGATCTTTTCCCTTAAATTCTCTTCTTTCCATCCATTGGTGACCTTGGCGATGAAATCCTCGATTCTCTTCTGCAAATTATCGTCATGTCCTTCTTCATCTGCCCACCCGACCTCATCGATTCTCTTCTGCAAATTATCATCATATCCTTCTTCATCTGCCCACCCGACCTCATTAACGCTGCCACTGTCATCATCATCTTCTTCATAACCATCAGAACCATGATATTCCTCATAATTATCTTCTTCTTCATCACTGTTTCCCTTGATATAATCTTGTGTTTCTTCTCCCACTTCGTGTGAATAATAGAGGCAAGTCAAATCCTGACCAACTTCATTAGTATATGGCTTGTAGCTTCCAATGATGATGGAAAAAATGATGGTGTTAAACAAAGAAAACAGCAGAGGAGAACTTGATAAAAATTGAATATGTCGATTTAAGATTGACGTTAAGGGATTGTTCAGGACCAAAATGGAAGCTAAAAACAGGATCAGGAAGGCGGAAACCGGTATCCTAGGAATCTTCATATGGGTATACATATAAGAAATCCTTGTTGTTCGTTTTTCAATCATCCCCCGACAAGAAGGGTTCTCATATATATAATCCAGTTTTTATGTGTTCAAAAGGTGGTTTTCTCAGAAAGTATAGTGGAGTGTATTTTTGGTATAATATAACCATTAGAATGACAGAGAAATTAAGTAAATCCATTTTGTTAAGCAATGAAAACTTCCAGGCGACAGGCGTACGATAATGAGAAGTTTCTCGCATTTCTTTGGTCAATTATCTGCTCAGGAACTACCAGGAAAACCTCTACAACTGAGGTCTAAACGTGACATTTTCCAGAAAGTTCAATTCGGGAAGCCAAATATAAAATGATCCAAGTTTATACGAAACAGACTTTTTCAAATACAATGTCACTCTTTGATGACAAAATATCCCTGGATTCGGGGGATGATTTAAAGTCAAACAGGTTACTAAATTATTTGAAACTGACATAAGCAAAAGCAACCACACGTGGTTGTTTTTGTTGGCAATAGAGATTACAAATATAAATTTGTTTTAATGATGAATTTTGATGTGGATTGGAGCTATTCAAGCTAACATGATTGGTAGTTAATGTTTTTCTGCCGACAATATCAGTGTTCGGTTCAGTTGCTGATTTTCTTTGAAAGCAATGTGTTTGTTCCCTCTTGTGCTGCTTTTGTTCTCTATTTTATTTTTTGATTTCGTGGTCTATCATTAGATTTTAAAAAATGATTACTGTCTATTCTGATGAGATTAATATAGAGCAAATCTAGAGAGAGAGAGAGAGAGATAGGATGTGTATTGGTTACTTGAACTTGCTATCCATTAGTCAATAATCACCGCAAGATAATCTTAGTCAATAATCACCGCAAGACATAGAGTTTTATGAACTTCAATAATAAACCAAATATAAATTCCTCACACCCGCAATATACGAGATTCTGGGCTCGAGTTCTCCCCCTTCTAAACAAAAATAATAATACACCAAATCAAATATTATACTAGTTTAATCATAAGATTGAGTGTAATGTCGTGCGACGACATGACATACCAATGTCAGATGTGATACAAATGAGCAAATATTGTCATATCCATATTTAATTTAGAGAAAATCTTTAATGCATTAGGTAAATACCTGGACCACTCATAGTTAAATTTAGAAAACACTTAGGTTGCATTTGATTTTTCATCTGAAGACTTAATAATGCTGAATTATACTGAAGACTGAATAGTGACTGAAAACTGAAACTGAAAAACATGTTTGTTTTTTTTTTTTTCACTGAAAACTGAATATAAGTGATAAGTTGTTTGTTTTTTTAAGTTACAGATATCTTAAAATAAATATTTTTACATCTATGCCCTTTCAACTATTATTTGTTATATATTTATAATTTAATATATTAAAGATAACTAAAAAATTAATATAATAATATGATAACAAATTTATAAAAAAAAATTACCATATAAAATATAACCCTTATTGTATAAAAATTGAACAAATTAATTGAAATTTAGTTTAAGAAATAACAGTAGATTAGAGTCGGCCATTAATAATCCGTACAATACTTATACTATATATGTGGAATAATAATATAATAATAAATTTATAATGAAATCTATATCTCTATCAAATTTTTTTTTTTTTGTGAAAGTGGTTGTTAAAGTTTTTTAAATAGTGAGAAGAAAAGAATATATTAATATAGTTAAGGGGTGTAAGAGAAGAGTAAATTGGAAATAAATAAAATTTGTAAAGATAAATTTGGAAGTAATAAATTGATATTTATTTCAGCCATTTTTCATTAAGCGAAAAAACTTCACTTTTTATAGAAAGTGGTTTTAGGAACTCATTCAGTGGTTTTATAACTTAAAAAATCAAACGAAACAACTTAATGAGTGTTCAGTGAAAAAATCAAACAGGCCCTTAGATTTTTAAAAACCACTCACGTTAAAATCAATCAAAAAGTGGTTTCCAATTTTTGGTACTACCATACTCATACCATATGGGTATAGGAGCCGGTCCCTAAATACATGTATAATTTCGCCTTGATCTTTATTGTCATCTATTGTCACCCGCATCGTCATCTTGATCTTTATGATCATCCTCATCTTGATCTTTATGATCATCCTCATCATACTTGTCTTTAACAAGAGGATCTTGTTGTATGAGGATCGGCTGCTATGCAGTGAAGACAAAAATCACTGCATGATGTAGTGATGAATAGTGATCTATATGATCCATTGGATCATATTAAACTTGATCCAACGGACATCCATTAATAATAATAATAATAATAATAATAAAACTTAAAAACTAAAAATACAAGTGCAATCGGTTACAAGTTTGAAGACAATATAATATCTCATTCCTCTGTTGACTCCCATTCATCTCAGATCTGAGTTGTAGTTCTCACAATATCTTCTTACCGATTTGTCTCTCTTTGGCTTCCACATCTGCTCCGACCGCCGCCTTCGCCAACGGCACCACATCACTCCCATTCTTCTCAGTTCTGAGTTCTATTTTTCACGCCACTACCATCAGTTCATTCTTCTCAGTTCCAAGTTGTAGTTCTCACGCCATCACCATCACTTCCATTCTTCTCAGTTCTGAGTTATGGTTTCGTCGCCAACGCCACCGACCCACCACCATAATTTGTAAGTTTGAAATTGATATTTCTCAGAATCTTTCGAAACCAGAAATTTATATATTTATTTCGTGAGTTCTAATATGACATCTAATGTTGGAAAAGTTCGTTTAGGGTCTAATAGCGGTGGGGATTTCGTTGATTGAGGAGATGTTTGATTTGGTTTCGTTTGGTGTTTCTGTTTCCTTTTTCTTTATGTGGCCTGGTGTGGCTGTCGTTTGTTGTTTTGGTCCCTTTGCCAGGGTCCGTTGTTTGCTCTGTTTTTGAGCTTTTTCTTGTTGAATAAATTGCCTTTAAAAAATGCTTGAAAAGTCTGTTGCCATTATTCTATTGTTAAATAATTCTGTAATCTAAAGTATTGGCTGAAGAGTTATGGTCGCCACTGGTATACTGTTAAATAAATCTTTAATTCAATGTTTGAAAATAGAAATCTGCAAAACTGTAATTTCTGCATCTTAGTTTTATTTTTGTTGTTGTTATTTAGTGGAGTTTTCATAGAGTTTTAACTATTTGGTTTTTTGTTGATTAGATTAATGCATTATCAATTACGATTCCTAGTTCTTTTTGGTTAAGAAATTGTAGTCTTGTTAGGATAAGAGTCAATCCTGTGGATGAAGAAGAATTGAGAAAAATAATATTCTGCTTTTCTCATACTGAATTACTACAAAAAATACAAAGCTTCATAGGGTTTTATAGATACATATTTAGAAAAAAAAATGATTTTATTACTAGCCCAAACACACGGGTAATATCATAGGAAATCAATGAGTCAACTATACAAAAAAGCAACGTTCCTATTTTATAGGATGTACAGCTGTACAGGAAAAATATGAAAACTAAATTATTTTCTAACAGTAAAATTTATAAATATACCCTATATACTTCTAGAATTACTAGAGTTGTAATGAGAATTTTGAAGACTGATTCTTCGAGTGATGTTCTTCAATTTGTTTTCTTACTATCCAAATCTCAAGTATTGTTCATGTTATTGCTGAAAATTTGCCATTCATTGCACTGCTTACTGCACTATTAATGACTGATTTCTTACAATTCTTTAAGTTTTCATTACCAGAACTTTCTCTTTTTACATGCTTGCTAAACCTTTAATCATAATTTCCTTTATTACGTCTGGCTTCTTAAATAACTAATTTCTGAAGTTGTCTATTGTTTGCATTTGTGACTTTATTCAACTTCATTCTCCTACCTACTGTGTGGTCATCATTCTCATATTTTTTGTATGATAGATACTAATCAATGAACTAAACATTCACTTATCCTTGGACTGAGAGGTCGAGAGACAACATTTTGGCATTGGTTGTTAATAAATCTTGGTCCTAGTAATGCTTTATTGTAAATTGTCATGGAAACTTCCTGCTGAGTAGGTAATGTTATCTGTTTGTTGCATTTTCACCATAGGCTATTTCTATTGCTGATGAGCGGTGTGAATCATCACTTGGTTCAGATGGTTCTTCGGTTGGTTATCAAGTTCGTCTCGATAGTGCAATGTATGCATGTGTTTCCTCCTATTATGATTAATTTAATGAATCTGCTGCAGACATTATAATAAATCTTTTGTACAAATTATTGTTGCTTTGCATTTGTATAAGATTTAAGAGAAATTATGAAGTGGGTTCTTGGATTTAAGTAGGTGAATTTTTAAAAATTTACTAATCAGTGAGAACCGAGAAGAATTTGGTAAAAGCTGTTTCCATTATGGACTTTTGATGAGCAGGATAGTCTTGGAACTAAATGAAAGCTTGGAATAGTTACTAGTTAAGGAAGTTTTTTGTTTTCTGCTTTCAGTTAAACCTAGTTTTTCTGCACTGTAATATAAAGGATATCCCACTAAACTTTATCTTGATTGTGAATCATGAAGACTTTTTGGATTTCTTTGAATCAGTAGAATATTCCTAAGCACAAATGCTTTTTTTCTATTATGATGTTGTTGTTCGCACTAATTGATGTGCTTTTCTTGCATCTAGGTTTCATTATGTTTAGCATTTTTTTAATATCATAATCTTGTTTCATTAAATATTGAACTTTGTATTACATGTATTGTCTCTTTTCAGGAATGAAAGGACAAAGCTACTCTTTTGTACAACAGGAATTTTTCTAAGGAAAATTGAGCCTTCAAAACAATTGAAGGTATTTAGTTTTTAAAAAATATACAATTATTAGAGCATACTTTTTTTTTTCGAGTTCATTTATGTTGTTGCTGCATCAAAATAATGTCCTCAGCTCCAAATTGTTGTTGTGATTCAATATTCTGTTGGAACCTAGGGTTACAGATTGCGCAGCGGAAGGTTTTAAATTTTTTTTAATGCAATCATTAAACTAACTCATTTGTACAGTAATAATCAAATACAATAATAAAGTGAAGGAATTTATTTTTCATACCTACGTAGGAGGCTCCTTCACTTTGATACAAACTGCTTCTGATTTGAACCACGTGATCTTCCTCGATATCTCCCGGAACTGGTAACAACGTGTGGGCGCGTCACGATATTCAGGACCTGTATGGAGGAAAAAAGAGAAGAACACACACACAAAAACAAAAAGAGAAGTGCAGCACTTGTGGTCTCACCACACACTATTATTTTTCTTTTGTTTTGCTTTTGCTTTTGCTTTTGCTGTCTCACGACTTCTTTTTCTCTTTTGTTTTTCAAGTAATCTAATTACTTTGCTCTCCCTCTCTCATTCGGTTATATCTATTATTTTTTAATTAAATATATATCTCATATATATTCAAAAATAAACAAACCAAAATCTTATTTGATTTTTAAAACTTTTCAAAAATATATCATATCTTTCTAAAAGATAATTAAATATTTAATTTTTGAATTCAAACATTTTAAATTCAATTTCAAATATTTAATTTAATAAAATAAAATAATCATATTATCTTATTTTATTCAAAATCAAATATCAACTAACACCCTCCATTTAGTAATTAACAACATAATTAAATAATCTTATTATTTAATTTATTTAATCACCATTATACATTAATTAAATAATCTCATTATTCAATTAATTCCCGAATAAATACGTGTCACTTTCGTAACACAATTAATTGGACAATCCAATTAATTAACCGTGACCCTTGTTACCTAAATCAATCGGGCTAGCAAGGGGACCTAATGGACCCACAGTATTTTGAGCTCCAATAATCCTTAGAAATTATTAATTAAACTCTTTAATTAATATTTCATGTTTATTAACTTCAGTGTTATTCTACTAAAAACCCGAAGCTGCACTCTCTCAACTGTAGACATTTTTACACAAACCAATAACTCTCGGTGTCCATCGATATAGCTATTACTAGTGCTGTAAAAGGGGGCCGGCCCGGCCCACATGGGCACGGCCCGTTTTCCTAAATGGGGGCCCGGCACGGCCCTTCCGTGCCGTGCCGCGTGCCGTGCCGGGCCGGCCCGTGGGCCAATTTGGCGGGCCAAATGGGCCGGCCCATATTTTTTTTTTAAAATTTTTTTATATATTATTATTTTTGTATAATAAAAAAAATGTTTATAATAAATTAATAATAGATTATAGATACATTTTGTATTTTATTTAATGAATTAATTCAAAAAATAAATAAAGATAAAACATGAAAGAAAAAAAAAGTAGATAAAAATATGAAATGAAGAATTCTTTATTTATTTCGGACTTTCAGTATTACATATTTACATGATTGCCTCATTAAAAACCTTACCAAGAAAACCCAGTGGGATAAAAACTTGGTAAGGGAAAAAGAGTGCAATCGTATTACAAGTAAATGTACATGTACAACCTAGTTCTGGACCTGGTTACTGGCGGAACCCTCATCGACATATAAATTGGAGAAATTTTGAATAAATTGTTCATCTACCGTTTCATTTTGCATCCTCTTTCGAGCATGCTCCCAATCCCGAATGCATATTAATACTTCCACCATCTCTGGAGTCAAACAATTTCTTCTTGGTTCAATAATTCGTCCACTCGTGCTGAATGCCTGTTCTGAAGACACAGTGGACACGGGGATAACCAGTATGTCACGTGCTAAGTGTGACAAGACCGGATACCTGTAGCTATAGGTCTTCCACCATAACAACAGATCAAAATTCTCCGTGTTTTCGTCGGCATCAAACTGTGCTTCAAGGAACCTATTCAGTTCGGCACCAGAAGATGCAGCAGATCGTGTAGTTGAAGAAGAAGAACTTGCTGATTTGTCTTTTTTCCGGCGTTTGAGAATGCTCCAACTTGTCGGCAACGGTTGTCTGTCCGGTTCTGGTGATGGTTCAGTGTGAATGCCGCCAAACCTGCGCTCATAAATACTAAAAACTTCGAACAACTTGTTTCGAATGTCAGTAATCTGTTCGGAATAATCTATTGACAATTTATTACCAGTAAACTCAAGCAAATATTCTAAACCAGCTAATTTAATTCTAGGATCTACTATAACACCTAAGGCATAAAGGAAAGGCATTTCAGACCAGTATTTTTTAAACTTGGTCTCCATGGCAACAACTGCATCGCCAAGCAAGTCATCTTCCCTATAAGTGTTTAACATGTCAGACATTTCCACAATCTGATGGATTGCCTGGGAAGATGTGGGGTAGTAGACCCCAGAAAGGGTTACAGTGGCATTGTAAAAAACCTGTAAAAATTCAACAAAAATCTTTGCCACATACCAATCGTCTGGTGTCAGTGATTGAGCAGGTGGACAGCCACTTTCGGCCAATTTCATGTTATAAAAACCCGAAATAGTTGTATCATATTCCAAACAATTTTTCAGCATTAAGTAAGTAGAGTTCCACCTTACCGGCATATCAGTTTGGAATCGTCGGGGTCGTAGACCGTTTAATGTACAGTGTCTGCCAAATTCTTGAAATCTTGGATTAGAGCTACCGATCCAAGAAATGGCATCTCTGATGCGTTCTATACGATTGCTTACTTTCTTCAAACCAGACTGTACAACTAAATTTATGATATGACATGCACAACGCTGGTGGAAGAAATAACCCCCAGCTTGCGGGATGTTTCTTTCAGTAAACAATGCAATAGACTTAGTATTTGCCGATGCATTATCTAATGTGATAGAGAGGATGCGATGAGTTATGTCATAAGTTTCTAAAACAGAAAGAATGACAGCAAAAATATTGTCTGCGGTATGTGCAAAATCCATAGGACGAAAACCAAGAATTTTTTTTTGTATCCTACATTCAGAGTCTAAATAGTGTCCTGTGACACATAAATAGTCCTGTTTGGAACATGCGTTCCAAATATCGGAAGTTAATGCAATTGAGACAGTTAGATGCTGTAATTCAGCCGTCAAGTCATCTCGTTGGGTTTTAAACATTTTTATCAAATCGTTCCTAGTGGTGGTTCTAGAAACAATTTGCATTTGGGGGCAATATGCAGATGTTATAAATTCTTGAAAAAAAACACAGTCACCGAAATTAATAGGTTGATCAGTTTGTGCAATGTACCGTGCCAAACATTCTCTAGCATGCGCGGCGTCGTAATGCCACGTCGTAACCGACCCGTCTGGGTGCCGTTGCAGTTGTGTCTGGGTTGTATTGGGTACCTGTACGTGTTTGGGCATGCATTTTTGCATATGTCTTCTCAAATGACCGGTTCCACCCTTAGTAGTGGTATAGTTCTTAGGACAAAACTTACATTTGGCTCTGGGGCCGACCGTACCGTCTGGAAGTGTCATTTCTACTACGTCAAAACACTGCCATACGTCTGATGTTAACCTCTTAGATTTGGTACGTGATGTCGGTGTGGCGCCGGAACCAGAAGGTCCCGCTCCGGTTTCTGCCGGTCCGGAGAGATCAAAATCATCGTTCAGCATGTTTAGACCGTCTGCAAAATAAGGATGGGTGGGATCCATTTCCTAAAAAAAAAAAGTTTCGGTCATTAAAATTAACTCCTACACATACAATGATTATTTTACTAAAAATATATATTAAAATTAACTCCTACACATAAAATGATTAATTTACTAAAACAATATATTAAAATTAACTCCTACACATAAAAATGATTTTTTATTACTAAAACAATATATTAAAATTAACTCCTACACATAAAATGATTATGTTACAAACAAAATATATTAAAATTAACTACTACAAATAAAATGATTTTTTTACTAAAAAAATATATTAAAATTAACCCCTACACATAAAAATAATTTTTTTTTACTAAAACAATATATTAAAATTAACTCCTACACATAAAATGATTATTTTACTAAAACAATATATTAAAATTAACTCCTAAACATAACATGATTAATTTACTAAAACAATATATTAAAATTAACTCCTACACATAAAAATGATTTATTTTTTACTAAAACAATATATTAAAATTAACTCCTACACATAAAATGATTATTTTACTAAAACAATATATTAAAATTAACTCCTACACATAAAAATTATTAATTTACTAAAACAATATATTAAAATTAACTCCTACACATAAAAATGATTTGTTTTTACTAAAACAATATATTAAAATTAACTCCTACACATAAAATGATTATTTTACTAAAACAATATATTAAAATTAACTCCTACACATAAAATGATTATTTTACTAAAACAATATATTAAAATTAACTCCTAAACATAACATGATTAATTTACTAAAACAATATATTAAAATTAACTCCTACACATAAAAATGATTTTTTTTTACTAAAACAATATATTAAAATTAACTCCTACACATAAAATGATTATTTTACTAAAACAATATATTAAAATTAACTCCTACACATAAAAATTATTAATTTACTAAAACAATATATTAAAATTAACTCCTACACATAAAATGATTATGTTACAAACAAAATATATTAAAATTAACTACTACAAATAAAATGATTTTTTTACTAAAAAAATATATTAAAATTAACCCCTACACATAAAAATAATTTTTTTTTTACTAAAACAATATATTAAAATTAACTCCTACACATAAATTGATTATTTTACTAAAACAATATATTAAAATTAACTCCTATACATAACATGATTAATTTACTAAAACAATATATTAAAATTAACTCCTACACATAAAAATGATTTTTTTTTACTAAAACAATATATTAAAATTAACTCCTACACATAAAATGATTATTTTACTAAAACAATATATTAAAATTAACTCCTACACATAAAAATTATTAATTTACTAAAACAATATATTAAAATTAACTCCTACACATAAAAATGATTTGTTTTTACTAAAACAATATATTAAAATTAACTCCTACACATAAAATGATTATTTTACTAAAACAATATATTAAAATTAACTCCTACACATAAAAATTATTAATTTACTAAAACAATATATTAAAATTAACTCCTACACATAAAATGATTATTTTACTAAAACAATATATTAAAATTAACTCCTACACATAAAAATTATTAATTTACTAAAACAATATATTAAAATTAACTCCTACACATAAAATGATTATGTTACAAACAAAATATATTAAAATTAACTACTACAAATAAAATGATTTTTTTACTAAAAAAATATATTAAAATTAACCCCTACACATAAAAATAATTTTTTTTTTACTAAAACAATATATTAAAATTAACTCCTACACATAAAATGATTAATTTACTACAAATAAAAATAAAAATTAACCCCTACACATAAAAATGATAAATTTACTAAATAAATAAAATTAATAACTGATATAAACATAAAATGATAAATTTACTAACTAAACAAACATATTAAATTTAAAATATAACACTTAAATAAAAATGTACCTTTGAAGTTTGAACTTTGGTGTCTTGGTGGAGAGATTAGAGAATAATAGTAAATTACTAATAAAATATTATAATAGTATATTAGTAGTGTAGAATAGTAGAGAGAGAGTAAGAATGAAATTAAGAATAATTGAAATTGTATAGAGAGTTTGAGAATGGAGAGATTGAGAGAATTAGAGAAAGTGAATGAAAAGTGGAATGTGTGGGAGTATTTATAGAAAAATTAGAAAAGTGGGTAAAAATATAAAACACAAGAGTTGAGGGGGCAAATTGTAATTTTTATTGTTTTTTTTTAAACATAACCGTTGGCTGACGTCATGGATGACGTCAGCCAACGGTTATTTTTTTAAAAAAAACAATAAAAATATACTTAAATTTAAAAAAAAATATATATATATATATATATTCCGCGGGCCCAACGGTCGGCACGCCGTGCCGGCACGCGTGCCGGCCCGGCGTGCCGACCGTTGGGCTTGGCACGCCGTGCTGGCGTGCCGTGCCGGGCCGGCACGCCGTGCCTGGAATCTTGACCCGGCACGGGCCAAGAATGGGGGCCGTGCCTGGCACGGCCCGCTACAGTATCGGGCCGTGCCAGGCACGGCCCGCCATCCTTGGCAGGCCGGCCGGGCCGGGCCCTCCAGGCCCGGCCCATATTTACAGCACTAGCTATTACATATGGTATAATCCTCCACAAGTAGTTCATAATTAAAGCTGGGTCATAATGTCCATTATACCCCTCTAATCATATCTTTCCATTAAGTACCATTGATTCTCTAATGAACAATAAATCCTACATTCCTTACGGAATTAGGAGAGCGCTCATATTGTTCAAGCCCCGAAGCAACCCTTAAGGGAACTACCATCTACTTCTCACAAGAAGGAGTGGATTCCACTATTGTGTACAAACCTTCCCAGCCACAAGCCAAACCGCGATCCCAACATACGGAGTATATTGATCGGGAATGCAACTCCGACCTCACCCATGGTATATCAAAGACCACGATCTAACCTGAAGGAGTCGATAAGACACTCAGGATTAAGATCACCCACATATAGCCATCATTAGTTGATATATATGAATCTCATCGTTAAACGGATCTTAGTGAGAGATTCATATAGATCATGGCCCAGTCCTATATGATCACATCATACAAGGTGCCTCCATTCTCATATCTACATATGAATGATCCAGGATAGGATCACCGTACACTACGAAATGGACCGCAGCTGTAGATTAACCACAAATAAAGTACCCAGCTTTATTTGCTATCTACGGACTCTTTAAATTGCTCGTTTCAAACTGAATCCATCTATATATGACACTCATATACTCAGTTCGAAATTACATCCGGCAATTTTGGATGTTAAGTGCACATGTTATATAAAGTATGACACAAAATGAATGAATATACTACTTCTTTTATTTATGTTCAAATTATATTTACATATTACAAGCTTTAGGGCAAAAACCCCAACATATTCTATGTGCAAATCAACTGGTTGTGAAACATGAATGATTTTTTATTCTTTAAGATGTCTTCTAGCATTATTGTACGATCAAAGATGGATTCATTTAACAATTTTCTATGCTCTGTTCTTTAAATTTAAAATTCTTCATTTTGCATAATTTATACTATAAGAAACCCCTATATCAGAATGTTCATAGCTCTTATGCGAAGTTTGAAGAAGATTTAGCAAAATGAAGGACCAAATAAAACTTGTAAACATAAAAGCTTGTTAATTAATTTATTTGACAACCCGGGAAGTGCTGCCCAAGAAAGTCTCTATTCAATGATAAATGTCTGCTGGAGTTTTCTCTCTTAAATGTGCATAAGTAAGGTCTCTTTGAGGTGTCCTAATCCGCCTCCAATAAGTCCAAGTTAAAGCAATCTTGAATAGGAAATACAATCCTACTAGTTTACAAGTCAAAAACCCAATTACAACTAATCCTAGAAAGAAAGGATACAAAATATATGCAATTCTAATGTTATCAGTAACTTATAATATTTTTGTTGTGCGAAGGACTGGTTAAGTTATTTGGTAGGAGATTCCTTTGGAGGACTCCTAGCGGTTGCTGTTGCTGCTCGTGATCGATCAATTGATCTAGCTTGATATTAGTCAATCCGGGTAAGCGCTGCACTAATATTTGTATCCAACTGATATTTGTCTGCATTCAAACATTATAAAATGGTTGTGTACATGTTATGCTTAGTGTTTTGAACTAATTATTACAGTTTCAAAAGGTGCATTCAATTCGCAAGAGGAGAAAGACTGTTGGTGAGCAAACCATCTCTGATGAAGGTGGCACTCAATCCACAACCGGTGCAAATTCGAAGCTTGATAATATGGCTTGGATAAATTATCAGTAAGTTCGCATAATTTCCTTAATATTTGTGGTATTGCCTTATGTACAGATTCACATTTACCCCAATCTAGAAACTAAGTAGTATATATGTCCTATCTAGAGTTTACATATGTCCTATCAATGTATGAGTCGGGATTCATCTGTCAAATGGTAATAACAGCCACACATTGTGATATTTAAATTTTTTTGTATATAAATGCAACAGACATATGTTTTACATCTTTCAATTGCAACATACAAAAGTTAAACACAAAGTAATTACATACCTCTACCGGAGAAGATAACAGTTGTCCAATACATGTGTTGGAGCATAAGCAAAATGTTGAATACAGAGGATTGAGCAGCAGCAAAATGTTGTACCCTTGCAGTTTTGAGCAGCAGCTAAATGTTGAATATGTAAGTTTGAGCAGCAGCAAAATATTGAGACAACGCCACAGGTGTCTGCCTAAGAATCATATTGATTACAGATGTTTGAGGAAGTGAACAACACAAAGGAAGCAAGGGAAATTTGTTTCATCCAACCACAACATAAAGGAAGCAAGGTCCAACAACAGATGTTTGAACAGGCGAACACCAAGAAGAATAGCAAACGAAATAATGGTCCAACCAACATAAATGAAGCAAGGGAAAGAGAAATCGAGAGAGTGATGGTGGGTACTTTGAATTTGGTTGAGTGGTGTTAATTATCAACCGGGTGATAAGTGAAGTGGGTAGAGTATGTAGGGAGCAGTAAACGGATTTAATGGTGTTTAACTCCCTCACAGCCAAAAATTTGTTAACTAGGCAAAAGCCAACATATTTAAATATTAATTTTTTATCTATCTTTTTTTTATCTTGTTTCTACAAATATTACAACACTAAACTTTTGTATGGTTACCAGTCAAAAATTTACAAATTTATAAATGGTTACCAAAGCCGTGAAAATTGTTATCAGACACGTAATTGTGGTAACCATATACAGTAAACGATAACAAGTCAAAATTTCAGAAATTGTAAAATGATTACCACAACCGAAAAATGGTTACCGGGGCTCTTTGATGTGGTTATTATATTGATGAATTTTTTTTTATAAGTAATATTAGTTTTTACAAAATTAAATTTCATTCAATTATATATCTTACATAATATAAAATTAATGGTCTACTTGGGTTTTCTCTTACTCATTTCTCTAGGTTTTTATTTTGCAATACATATGAGTAGCTAAATCACCCACTCAGGAGTTGATGTGATACACTTGTGAATGTTGGGTGTTGTATTTTGAACTCTATCTTTAATTATCTATCAAGTATGTTTCATCCTTTGTTTAAAAAAAATGGCGTGACTGTTGGGATATTAGTTTTAATATTAGTTTTATTATAGTTTTAGTTTTCTGAAGTGTCTTTTATTTCGTTTGGTATTTGTGTTTTTGCATTTTCATGTTCTTAGGTATATGTACAGATGTCGCTCGTTGGGAGGTGCACTGTTTCCAACTTACGACAACATTCACCGTGTGGGAAGATTAGTTAGTCAATTCAAGAGAAATCAACTTGAAGAAGACATGGCAGAAGAAGACAAACTGAAAGGGATGCACATCAACTTGCTTCCTTATTTCTTTGGATTGCCTTCTGAAGACTGTCTGCAGTTCATGAAGGAGTATAGTTGTAAGGTCCAGCTCATAAATTGTCCCAAGCCCAGATCCAAGCTCAAAAGATTTGAACCAAAAACTGATCAGACCCAAGTTGGCCCAACCCACAATTAGCTTTCAAATGTTTTTTTTGAAAAACTAAGGCTGAAGATGTGAAGCGGTGCCACATGTGTGAGGTGGCTAGTGCATGCGTGATGTAGCTAGTGCATGATGAAGGTGATGTCAAGTGCATGTGTGATTAGTGGTTAATTATTAATAATAATAAAAATGAAAAGAGAAGTGGATGAGAAGAGAGAAGAGAGAAATGAGGAGAGAGAATGGGAATTCGTGCAAAGCAAAGAACAAAACAGAAAAGAGAGAAACAGAGAAAAGAAAGAAGAAGAAGAAACTGGGCGAAGAAGAGAGATAAGGATAAATAGAGAGAAGCAATTTGAGTGATAGCTCTAAGATAGATGAAGAAGAAAAAGAATTATTATAAAGTTGCAAGAATATGAGTAGTGCATAGTGGATGTAGCCTCAAAGATAACTATATTTGGAGGGAATTTGGAAGTAGAAAACAGTGGGAAAACGGTCTAAGAATGAGTACAGATAAGTATATATTTATTTTGTCAGATTGGTATATAGTAATTTTATTAGATAAATTCTAAATTTAGTTACATGTGATTTTAGAATAGATTCAGACTTCAGGGGGAACCCAGTCCCATAACAAATTTGAGATAGAGATGAATTTAGAGGGAATCCAGTCCCAGAATACAATTGAGCAGAGCACTATGAGTGGATAGTTTTTATTTATAATTAAGTTAATCAGTTTATAATTATATGTTAGCTTTAATTATTTAGAGAATTATTAGAAATAAATGATTTATTCATTTATTTAGAAAATAGAATTCCTTATGATTTGAGATGTTTTAAGAAATGTGTAGATTTCTAGAATCCATAAATAGATTAGTTATAGAATAAAGATTTAGAAAGAAGAATAATTCACATATGTTCATATAGATTTCCAGTTAGATTTTCAAATTTCCAAATAAATTTTCAAATTTTTAGATTTTCAGACAGATTCCTAGATTGTCAGATTTACAGAATTATAGATAGATTTCAAGATTTCCGGATAGATATCTAGATTTTCAAAAAGATTACCAGATTTTCAAAAAGTTTTCTAAATTGAAGTGTTTTATGAGAATTTTCAGAAAAGAAAAGAAAAGAAGATTGATTTATGTTTTCATAAAAGTATTTAGAAAGAACTATATATGTATGTTCCGAAAACTAAAAGACACCCCCCCCCCCCCCCCCCCCCCCCAAAAAAAACAATATCAGATTCAGATTATAAGCCTTTGGGCCTGCTCTGCACTTGTGTGAGATTATTGCTCTGCATGTGCGGTCATATCGCCATGTATGTGAGATTCTTGTGTGAGATTATTGCTCTGCATGTGCGGTCATATCGCCATGTATGTGAGATTACTCTGCACGTTTGATCGGATATCGGAGAGTATGTGAGGTTATATATATATATTACTCTGCATGATCGACCAGATATCGACGTGTATGTGAGATATGTATTTTCCCCTACTCTGCGTGTGCATTGAGATGCTTTGCCACGTACGTGAGATATTCCCATGGTTATTAATTTGGTAAAGAGTTTTCAAATTATATATATTACTAATTATGATCAGTAGAGAAAAGATTTCAGATTATAAGAAAATATTTCAGATTATCAAAATATCAGTTTTATATCATAAATGTTATTTATAAAATTAGAAAATGTTTTGTTATATTATATGGTATTTACAGAAAAATATGTTTTATTTACAAAGATATTTAATTAGTTCTCAGCTTGTTTTACAGAACAGTTTTAGATTAAATCCTGAAAGTATGAGATATAGAATTCAGAAAAAGCCATAGAAAATGAGATACAACATTCTAAAAGAGATATAGAAAAAAGATGCATAATTCAGAAAGAGATATAGAAACAGACACAAAATAGTTGTCTATATATTAGATTGAGTTTAGTCAGTATAAGTTTATTAAGCATTAATGTTTTCAGAAAAATATTTATTAATTTTAGAAGCGTAGAGAAAATATATGTCTTCAGATTTATTTGGAGATAATAGTTTTAGTGATGCTCTCAAGAAAAGAAAAGATGTTTATCAAGATTATTTCCACTTACTAGAAGTTAGTGTTCATTCCTTTATTTTATACTATTTTTCACAGGTGATCACCAGGTTCGTGCATTGCATTTTTAAGTTATAAAGTGGAAAAGTTTTGAAAAGCCAGAGTGGTCATTAAAGATTTTAATATATGCCACCTTGAGTTTCATATGATTTATGTAAATTATTCCAGAATATTCAGATTTCAGTAAGAAAGATAAGATTTCATAGGATTCTTTCGTACTTAAGACAGGAATCGGGGCGAGTCTTGTCTTACTTGAGACCTTTCCTATTGTAGCACGCAATGCAATTCTGACCAGGGAGCAGCTTCACCAGAGATGCTTCCAATATTGCCTTGAAGATCAAGCAAAGCAATGGTTTATGGCATTGAGAGCTGGACCACTCACCACATGGGCCTAGGTATGCAATACCTTCTACAACAAGTTCTTTCCTAACGACCGTTTTTTTTTAACTTTCACAAAAGGTTTGAAAATGCCCTATAAACAACCCGAATCCATATTAGGATTATTGTTGTCAACGAAAATAGAATGTAAACTTGCCTTGAAGTATTTCTACCCACCATGGTCAAAATTTCCTGCTTTCTTTTTCCTACCGTGGCTAAATGTGATTTGACTTCGGGGGTAGCAAATATTGAGGTTTTCATTAACAACTTAATCAGTACCGTAGTCCAGAAAAATATCATGAAAGACGTTAAACCCATATATCATGATGCAAGAGTAGTTTTTAACCCATTGGCAGTAAGAAATAGAATATGATATTTGAAAAACCAAGGGTATGTAGATTTCTCCGGAAACGAAGAAGTGTTGTTGGAATATGTTAAAGACACATATGCGACATAGTTAATGATGCTGCATCATCTACAAATTGGTGGTGTGGAGTCTTACGAGGAAATTACAGTAGAGAAGGAAGAGAATGTGGATATAATCGTATTTTTCCAGCAATGACTATTTAGGTACAATTATTCATAAGAAGAAGAAGAGCAGCATTAGACCTATTTCTATTACTAATCAAATTTTAGATGAGGATTTAAAAAATATTACTATTAAAACTTATTTAAAATAATGTGACTTTACTTGTCAATTTGTCATGAGTGTGTGATAGTGTCCTAAATGATGTTTAAGAACAATTATGTATTTAACATGGCAATTTTTGTGGTGACAAGACAACCATAAACAATCATTTCATTCGAAGCTTTCACTACTTCATTTGCTTCCTAAAGTGTTTCAAAACCGAATGAAGGCAAGTTACACCTACTAAAACGATTCATTGATGATAAAAACACATCCTTAACTTCCCTTAAAGGTTTGAAAATGCCCCATAAACAACCCGAATCCACATTAGAATTAATGTTGTCAACGAAAATAGAATGTAAACTCGCTTTGAAGTCTTTCTCCCCACTATGGTCGAAATTTCACGCTTTCTTTTTCCTACCATGGCTAAATGTGATTTGACTTCGATGGTATCAAATATTGAGGTTTTCATCAGAAATTTAATCAGTGTCAAAGTCCGGAAAAACATCCTGAAAGACGTTAAATCCATATATCATAATACAAGAGTAGTTCTCAACCCATTGGCTGTAAGAAATAGAATCCAATATTTGAAAAAACAAGGATATGTAGATTTCTCCGGAGACGAAGAAGTGTTGTTGGACTGTGTCAATGACACATATGCGACATTGTTAATGAAGCTTCATCATCTACAATTGGGTGGTGTGGAGTCTTACGGGAAAATTACAATAGAGAAGGGAGAGAATGAGAGTATAATCGTATTTCTTCGATAATGACTTTTTTGATTTTTTGTACAGTTATTCCAGAGGCTGATAATGGGGAGCTTGAAGCAGAAGAAGAAGCAGAGCATCATTAGACATATCTCTATAACTAATCAAATTTTATATAGAGATTTAAAAAAAATATTACTGTTAAAATTTATTTAAAATAATGTGATTTTACTTGTTAATTTATCATGATTGTACGTACGTGACTGTCTTAAATTCTGTTTAAGAACAATTATGTATTTATTCAACTTGAATGATGAATCATGAAAACACATTAGTAAGTAATATGCACATAAAGGACTCTAATTTGAAGCCTATATCTCTCTCTCTCTCTCAAATCTCAATTTGTTTACGGAATGGGTTGAGTCATAAGAGTAAATGTTGTAAAGTAGATAAAGAATTGATGACATGAAGAAATTATTTGTACCTCGACATCTTGCTGGATATTTACAGCTCTTGCTTCTCTCACCCAAACATAAAATTCTTTTACGACTGATATCTCAGTTGTAACCAATTCTAGATTTAGCAACATAGTTCAAAGATAAGGTACCATGAGAGGAATCAATATTTCCAACAATTATAATCTTATTCTACCCATGGAACCTATCTTCAACCAGGCTGGTTGTTGATTCTATTTATAACTGAGCATTCATATAATTCTTGTTTCATTCAATTAATGGAGAATTAAAAATAGAAATAATCAAGAGATTTCTTTATACAATCAAGCTTTCAGTTCAGCAGCAACCCATAACTCTCAACTCATATGCACCTATAATGCTTTATATCTCTATCATTTTTTTATTATTATTATGGATTATATTTTAAAAGGAGAATCGTAAATAACTATCTGACTATTGATCAAATGTCAAATCAAACCCTCTAATTTAGACAATCAGTAAAAAACCCAATATCATTAGTTGATTGTTAATTGATTTTAATTAAATATAATGAATATGATTATTTAAGTGATTTTTTTGTATAATTAAACTAAAAAAATAATGAAAACAAAAACAAAATATACTAAAAATATATTAAAAAATAAAACAAACAAATATCATTTAATAAAAAATTAAATATTTAAAAATATACTATAAAAAGCAACAAAATTATTTTAATATATATAAAAAATATAGATGAGATGTTCAAAGACACATATCCATATCTTGGTAACACACATGTCTTCTCCATAGTTTTTGCTTCACTATCAAATATTATTTGGTTTATATTTTTTATTTTTTTTACTTAAAGATTTTATTTTTATTTTTAAATTAAGACTATGGAAGATCATCAATGCGTTTTAAGTGAATGTATTCCATCTAGCTTCATTATCATAAGGTTCTGAAAATTCTTACATTCATTTCCTAATCTAACTGTGCATTTGAATATCTGGCTCTTATAGGCTTAAAACTTAAATATTACAAGGTGTTTAATTTGAATCTCTCTTAAATAAAATGATAAAAATATTAACAAGAACTAGTTCAGTTCAGGTGCTTGCTTTCTGCACTCTGTTTATGCTGCAATAATACAAATTATACATCCAGTTAAATAACAGTGTAATTATGGTTTGACTTTAAATTAAATTTGTACACTTGCCCAGAGCCACATATTGCACTTTACAAGGCTTGATAAATTATTTGCCTCAAAAAGTCAGTTGCCAAAATTCTATGCCAAGCACACAAAGAGATTCCAAAGAAAAAGTATAAATAAAGTTTAAAGTGAAACAACATCAATTTGAAGTAGAGAAAAGGCAGTACCAGATGAATGTCCAATTCATAATCCATCACTCCGGAAAAAAAAAAAAAAAAAAGGCAACTCTAGCTGGGAATATTACATCAAAATATTCTACATGACACAACAATGGCAGAAGCCTAACTAATCAGCTAACTAATTTAAATACTACCAGAAAAGAAAAGAGGGTAAAACCCCATAAGAAAATCAATATCTTGATACCGAAAATATTTCATAAGTTTACAGACAACAGATAAGGGTGGGGCGAGACTTGAGAAATTGAGTTTGATTGTCGATGTTGTCAGTCACAATCGTCGTTACATTACGGAATGAGGTAAGGTTCTTTACATTACCCTGCAGGGAACGCTGCATTGATGTCAGTAGGCTTATTCCTTGAATCTGATGGCAAAGAAGACCAGCTATCACCACGGAAGGAGGAAGTCGAGAGGTTTCCTTTTGGATCAGCACTTGAAATAGGAACAACAGCAGCTGGGGTGACCATTGATATTGTCTCATGTTTCTGTTTCTTAGGCTTCTGTTCGTGCTGGTTTCCTGCCAAAAAACTGCCTACCACCACCTGATCCATAAAACAAAAAAAAATTAAAAGGACTTAGAATTCATGTCTCCCAAACAATCATCAATAGTTATATGTTCCTTTGTCTAGAGTGTTTCAACTTGCATTAGGAAGATTTGCTTCCAGAAGTTCAGATTACAATTGATTCTTTGAGAATAGATAGTTATAGAAATTAGATGGAAATATAAAAAGCCAAACCTGCACGGGGCTCGCAGCTACCAATAGACCAGCTACTCCACCACCTACAACACGTCCATCAGGACTTGCCAATGAAACACTCATCCCCCCAGATCTGCTCCTTGTTCCTCCACTATCACTGGGCATAAATGATCCAGATAAGGAGAGTATCTCAAATCGACCCTGCAAGAATAACACTAGGAAAAATGGGATTTCTGCTGGCAACTAACAGAAGAACGTTGAACAGAATGATAATGGGAATAAAGCTAGAGTTAATAACGAGCATGAACACTTCAAAGGTAGGATAATAGGTGATATCCCACAAAGAGTCAGATGGTTTTTTTCTGTTCAACTAAGACCAACAACTACAACACTACACTAGGAATGGGCAATATCACTAAAAGTCTTTAGTCTGCAATTAACGTCAAGTAGATAAAAAAATAATTATAAAGAAATTACAGATTAAAAATAAAAACAAAGGGTAGAACAGAAAGGAAAAACAGGATAGTTTATCAATCCTAATTAGTGTAAAATCTAACAAATATAGGTTAGTAAATGTTTTCAGAAAATTTGGAGAAAGTTCTGTTTTAGTGCATTTATGAATTATGAAAATATAAATAATTTTTTTTATTAAATTGTTGAAATTTGAAAGCAATTAAACAAACATGCACAAGTATAACATCGAGCAATGCATAACACCAACATTGCCATGAGCTTCAAAAATGCCATTAAACAGAAGTACAATAAAAAAGTAAGCATCTCACTCTAGACATAATGCATCACCTCATATGTTAATGTGCCCCCAGAAGAATCAGGCTGACGAAGAGTAACACTTGATATCACACCATTTGCGGAGAGAATGCATATAGCTCGAGGTCCTTGTTGAGAAAATGATATGATTTTCATTGTGACATCCTAAAACAAATCACCATCACAGTAAAATTAGTACAAAGACCTAGTTCTATCATATCTAGGAAGACAAGAAAATCATTTTAGAGACATTTGCACAAAACTGATTATGCAGTGCAATCTGTATTTGAGTGTTAGCAATTTGTTGGATGCCAGTTATATAGATGATGGGTGTTGATGTCAGTACAGCAATGAAATATTAGAGTTCGACCAATATAATAAAAGAAAAAAAAGAGTTATCAGCATTGTTCCCTTTTCCTTAGGATTGGAAATTATGCTGCTTCTTCCTTAGTAATCTCAATCACTCAATAAAGTTAGTAAATCTGATTTCAGAAACCAAAGAAAATGAGGACCGAATCCCAAACGATGTCCTCGCATTCAAGCCAATTATAATAGATCAGTGAGGCATTTTAAAAATGAAACTGCAGGCAGAGTTTATAGCTTCCAATGAACACATACCTCACCGCTATTAACAGTAATGATATGTGGTGTAAAATTAGCACCAACAGAGCAAGCAACCCATTCGCCTACAAAAAGCAAATTCCTCAAGATCAGTAACCATGATTTTCAAGCTCAGATTCTTCAAGATATTGCTAATTCGCATACAAAATAACAATGCAAATACACCATCAAGCAAATTGCCAAATTACTGCACTGCATTTCAAAAGATCAGATAAACAAGAACTTTAAGCTTTCATCTCAAACTGTCATACATTAATTAAATCACAAGAGATCAGGGGATTGATCTTGTCAGATGTCTTAACAAGACAACTATGTAATATATGGATACATTGCTGTCACTCTTTAATTACATGTCTCTATCACTCCAGGAACTACCCATTAATAACGTTTTATCCAGCTCAAAAGTATCAGAATCGGATTTCTAAGGTTTTTCTTCTTTAGTGGGATTGAATTTATTAAGATGTATAGACTTTTTGGGCTTCTTAAATATCGGCAAATAAAAATTGATTACCACAACAACAATACTGAATTCAGAAAATGGTGCAAAGTAGGCACAGTAATAAAAACCATCACATAGGTGCCGGGTAATCAAAATGAACTACAACAATACTGTTTGCAGTGAACATTAATTTTTCAAAAACATTTTGCATATATTATAGTTACTATAGAAAAATAGGAATATCGATTCAATTCTTTTTCTTTTTTTGCTAACTATATGTCCATTTAACAACTTGATTTTGCATAAAAGCAATAAAGGTGACCCCTGCGGCCCTGCATTCCCCCTAATACCAGAAACAAAAGCAACATGTAGCCACTACAAAAATGATTTTATAGTCTAAATAAATGGACTAGAACACTACTATGACAAAGTCCAATTTCTATTAAAAACCTTAAAGATTAGAGATTGAGTATTGTCGAAAGTTACTATAACTTCACAAGAAAATTAACTTTTTATGAAAATCTATAATTTGTATGTTATGGTATATTATATCTCCAGATACTACAAGAAAGAACATTGACAAAAAGTCAAACAGAATGGTGTGCCTGATATAGCAACTAAAAACAGAACAAACAATGAAACAATAGGTAGCACACAATGTTTGAGAGCACATGCTTCTTGTAAGCAAATATATTAATCATTGTATGATAAGAAATGAGAAAGCCCAGCCAGCAGCTTCCTCACCCCATGGCTATGCTCTCTAAGGAAGAAATCCTTTATTTTTATGATGCATATCGATCTCATTGTAAGTGTATTGCATCTACTATGATAAAACAATTAACAGCGAGCTAAAGTATTAAACAACTTGAAAAACTCTGGTAGTTGCTTGTTTGTATTAGTGAAAACAGTTTATCTAAAAGAAACTCTGCTGATTATGGTGTACTAAAAAAGCTAGTGACTTGACATGCTAGACAGCTACATTAGTGATGATGTCTTGATTGTCTTCTATCCTTGAAGTTTTTCACTTCAGCTTCATAAAAAGTCTACACTGCCTTGCCAGGCCAAAAACAGATGGCAGATATAACAAGTCAAGACCACAACTTCTCATGTTCATACAAACCCACTTGGTAGAGCAAATCACACCACACACAAAATAACACACATTAAATTTCTCCAGTTTCACGACAATTTAACACAAAAACAGGACTTAAAAGTTAATATTGTCTGGAAAACGAAAACATTGAAGACAACAGACCACAACTGTCCTTTTATTCTCACTTAGGCAGTGTAGATGACTGAGTAAGCTACAAGTACAAAGGTGTTCAGTTGCAAGTGTTGGCAGAGTATATAGCAGGTTCCCCAAAAATAGGGGTATTTCCAGAAATTTTATCCCAAAAAGAGGGAGAGAAATATAAGTAACCAAAATGAGACCCTCATAATAAGAAGAAGATTCCATCATTTCCCACACCAAACTCACAAGAAAAACCACAAACAACTAACTATCCTTCTAAAATTGCCACCACACACACACATATCAAGATCTCTCAAGATAAGCATCTAATCACAGGTCCCACCTCTACACAACAAAAACATCAACAACAACAACAACAACAAAGTAAAATCCCCTAAGCACCAGTTCACTTCACTTGAAATAAAAACATATAAGCCTTATAAAAACCCATTAAAAATTACAAAACCACAAAAGGGTAATCATAGAAGATAGTTAGTTACTCACCTAGATTTTCAACCTCGTATTTTGACTTGGTCAGTGAGCTAGGCGGCTTCACTTTCCTTTGCTTCTCGGCCGAGAAGTCGATCACCGGAGGGGACGGAGCCGCCGACGATATCGGCTTCGGTGAGAGGGCCTTAGTCACTGTACCATCTGGTCCGTACTTTCTGGGCCTGCCTCGTTTTTTCTTCGCAGGCAAAGCAGTAGCCGCGGATTGCGGAGACGGAAGAAGAGTGGATACCGGGGCCGGGTTCGGGTTTGGTGTTGGGTTTTCGGATCTTGGAGCTATGTGATAATCTGATGGAGCATCGGATCCAACAACAGTGACACCAGCAGTAGTGGTTGCAGTTACTGGTTCTCTTGCTGCTGCCTCCATAGATAAACCCTCAAAGGTTTTTTTTTTTTTTTTTTTTTTTGATTTTTGAGGGTTTTAGAAAAATCCCATTTGGATTTTAAGCTCAATCAACAAAAACCAAAGCTCAAATTTTAAGAAGAAAATATTAAGAACCAAAAATAAAATAAAATAAAATAAACTTTAAATACAGAACCCAGAAGAAGAAGAAGAAGAAAATTAAGCTTGAGGTCTCTGCAACCTGCTAAGCAAGAAGAAGAGTTTTTGCAGTAATTATTATTAATTTTAAGAAAAACTGAGATTTTGAATTGATTTTTGAGATTAGAGACCAGAGTTTAAGTTGAAACAGAGCTTAAAAATTAATAGGTTTTCATTTTCCTTTTTTTTTCTAAAATAAAAAATAAAAAGAAAAAGAAAATTGGTATTGAAGAGAGGTTGAATTTTGAGTAAAAATGGGTTTTTTGATTTTGAAGTTTTGAAATGGAAAAGATGAGATAGATAAAAAGAAATTGTTGTTGAGCTAATTTGGATTCCTAACTTTCAAAAGTTTGTCTGAAATGAGAGTAAAAAAATAATTTTGAAAAGGAAAAAAAAATGATAATAATATTCTAATGGTTAATATTTTATAATAAAATATGTAGATATTTATTAATATGTTTTAGTTGGAATCCGGTGGGGAAATAAATTTAAAGAAATTTGAAAGTGGGTGGATTTTTTTCTTTTTTTAGGGCAGGGAAAGTGGACAAAATGATATTATAATTTATTATTATAATAAAATAATAATGATAATAATAATATTCAATTAATATTATTGAGTAAATGGCAAGTAAATTTAGGTTGCCAAAGCATGAAGAAATTGTATAAAAAAGGAAAGAGAAAAAAAAAAAAAAAAAAAAAAAGAGGAGTGGCCTAAGCAAGCATGACCATTTTATGGGGCCTCCAACCATTATTTGTATAAATAAAAAAAAAACAAAATTAAAAAAAAAGTTATGCATTGCATTCCACATCTCTCATCTCTGGTTTTAGTTTCACTTTCACTTATAATGTGAACTGTTGTGAAGAAATCTTTATGACTGTTATTTCCATTTTTAGTTTCTCCATGTCACAAATGTTTAAAGTTGGAACTTGGAACTATCACTTCTCCCAACAAAATGGCAACAAAAATGCTCATGAGTCATGCCTCTTTCTTTAGTCATAGTCATTAGAGATTAGAGAACCTCGATTGACTCTATCAAGATTCATACACAGTTTTGATGTCCCATTATGTGAATTTTGAGATTCTTCTTTTATCATTTCTTCTTGATTCAAATATTGCTTAATGGTTTCTACACTCATATACCCAATGACCTTCAAATGTATGTACCATCTTGGATATGCTTAATTGTACATATGTACTTAACCTACTTCAAAATGTGTTTGGGATTTTCAATTAAAATGAATTTTGTAATGGGATATAGTGAAGTTGAAATGTGATTTGATATACATAACATCTGATATAATGCAATAAATGCAAGCACGTTACTTTTTCTGCCATAAGGGAAAAAGACGTACACATCACACCACAATCACCACATGATCTAGATTTTAAATCTAATTGTCTACACATGATTTAAGAAATGATAAAAAAAAGACCGATTAGTTATTTTTTTCTACCATAAAAGATAGAGACGTATAAATTACACCACATGACGTCGACTTGAAATGTGATTGGCTACACATGACATGTGATATGTTATTTGATACGAAAAAAAGGCGTTAGTTTTTCTTCTACCATAAAAGGAAAAGTCGTATACAGCACACCGTTATCACCACATTACGTGGACTTGAAATATAATTGACTACACATAACACGTGATATAATACGAAAAAGGCGAGTGCGTTACTTTTTCTACCATGAATGAAAAATGTGTGTACATCATACCACTATTAGTCTATTACCTCATTACATGGACTAAAATGTGATTGAATACACATGACACGGGATATATGATATGATGCAAAAAATGTGGAAGCGTTACTTTTTCTACAAAAGAAATAGGTGATACACATTGACGTGAACTTGAAATATGATTGAATACACATTGACACGTGATATATGAAAAAGACGAGTGACTTACTTTCTCTACTATAAAAGAAAATGGTCTATATATCACACCATTGTCACTGACATGGACTTAAAATATGATTGGCTACACATGACACGTGATATGTGATACGATGCGAAAAAGATGGACGCATTACTTTTTCTACCATAAAAGGAAAATGCGTATACATTACACCGTTGTCACCACATGATGTGGACTTTATATGTAATTGGTTACACATGACACATAATATGATGTGAAAAAAAAACAAGTGCATAACTTTTTCTACCTTAAAAGAAAAATGGGTATACATAACACCATTGTCACCATATGATGTAGACTTTAAATGTGATTGACTACATATGACACGTGATATGGTGCGAAAAAAGAGCACGCTAATTTTCTACCACAAAAGAAAAAAGGGGTAAAATGGTAAATACATCGACCTCCTTTGAAGTTTGGTATAAATACAGTTAGTGAGTAAGTATGCATCTAAGAGTTTTCTTACTCCTAAAATTGAATTAATAAAAATATCAAATTATCCTTAGTTAATAAAATTTAAAAATGAAGATAATTTTTTATATAAAAACAATTAAATTAAATTAATTGAAGATAATCCATACAATAGATTATAGAATATAAATTTTAAAATAATTTTAAAATGGAAAAATAAAAAACTATTTTTAAAAATTTAAATTATCTTCATTTTCAACTTTTTTTTGTACAATTTGTAAAGTAAATAAAAAATGTTTTAAAATATTTTCATTTTTAAATTAAATGTTTTTTTTACTGTTTTTAAAAATCCAAAGTTTATAACAATAAATTGTTTCTAAATTTAAAATTATTTGTACTAGCGTTTAATTTTTTTCTTTACTTTTAAATTTAACTAACTATGGCAATTTGGTTTTAAGAATATGAGAGGACTCCAATGTTAGATTTCAAATTTTACACCAATTTGGTATTAACAAACATCTTTAGTGAATATTTTTACACCAAAATATTTGTCACTTTAATGTTTTGTACCAAATTTTATACCAAAACAACATTTTTAGAGTATCTCCAATGTATAACACCAAATTTTACACCAATTTGATGTTAAAAGAGTATATTGGGAGAATATTCTTATACCAAATTTTTTTCACTCCAATATTTCATACCAAATTTTACACCAAAGGAGTATATTTAAATAATATTATTTCAATAAATCTTTAAATTATTATAAAATCTTAAATTGGTTAAATGTATAATTAATAAGTAAATTAATTAAATTAAATATGTATATCAATATTTATGTCATTTTAAAGATGTCGTTGAGATCTTTCCAATCGTATTTTTTTAATACATATCGTTATAATTAATAATTGAAGGGTTAAATTAAAAATTTTAAAAAGTTTAAAAGAATGATGTGACATTTAAAATTAAAAATAAATAAAAAGTTCGGTGTATCTACAATATATTTTGTTGTGTCACTATAGCTACAACAATTTTTTTTTTCTTTTGGAAAGTTGGGATTTGATGAATTTGTTGGATTTGGTTTTACACCAAATTCGTGTTTTTGTATGTTGGTTGGAGTTGCTTTTAGGGGGGTGTATTCAACTGAGAGTTTGTTGGATTTGATCGGATTCTGTTGGATTTAAGAAATCTGGGTGTATTCAACTCAGATTTCATTGGATTTGTTTGAAATCCAACAAAGTTTGGGGGTATTCAAACCAGATTTCGTTGGATTTCAAACAAATCCAATGAAATTCGGGTGTATTCAAAATCTAATGGATTTTGATGGATTTGGTTGGATTTGGAAAGAAAAAATATAAATATGGAGGTATTTCACAAATCTTGCCATTTATGCAAAGATTTGGATGGATTTGCTCTGAATCAAAGTCTCCTCTCTGCTCAAGAACACCACCCACTCTCCATCAATCTCTCTCTCACCATTAAAGTGCAGACAATCTAGAAATTTTTTAAAAAAACAATCTCACCATTAAAAACCTCAAAATCTCTCTTCAAAAATCACATTTGCAAATTCAATCCACACAACAAATGCAAGATCCAGCCAACGATTTCCTACCTCCACCCTCCTCCTCCCCCACAGCAACTCAAACGGCGGTGGACGTGGCGGTGGTGAGCTGAATTGAGACGGGCTCGCTCGGTTCCGTCCTGCTCTGGCGACAGGGGCGGACCCACATAGAGACCAGGTGGGGCCTGTGCCCCACCTCAAATTTAAAAAAAAATCATTTTATATTTATATATATATATATATATATATCAGAAATAACACATGACATGTTTTTACACAGCACTTCTGGTTTATTATTTTCAATTCATTAGTTTTAGTCACTGGTTCAATTCTCACAATAAGCAAAACAAATACTTTTTAATATCTATTTTTATTTTACACTCGTTTCCAATTTCTTTATAAAATTTCCATTTTCTTCTACAACAAAATAATATATTTTCTTTTTCCCCTCGTTGTTAAATTCTTAACTACCCTTAATTTGTGGTTTATTTAATTCAATTTTATTATATAGTAAATTATCTTATCTATTTTTATTTTGAAATTTTCTTATTTCTAATATTTTTAGTTTGACATACCTAACATATCCAATCAATAAGCCCTAAAATCTCAAATTTAAATTTATTATATTAAAATAGTTCATCTATTATTATGATTTATTTTATTTTATCCTTTATATTTTTCTTTATTTTATTATTCTAGTTTATTTAGAATCAATAATTAGAAAAATAAAAAATTCAAAAACATTTCTAGTAATATTTATTAATTAATTATTTTTATATAAATTTAAAGTGAATTCATTATAAATACAAAACAAATGTTTTTATTATAAAAATATATTTTAATTTTTTTACGAATAAATACTATAATTTTTCATTGTTCATGTTGTTTTCTTGTTATTGTTTATTTTTTTAATATTTTGTTTCTTGTTTTTAGTTCTTTTAAATGTAAGATTATTTAATTCATTTCGAATAAATATTCTATTTTTTTTATTAAAAATTCATTATACTATCATTTTATATATAAAAAAACACATTTAATTATGATTTTAAATTTTCATTGTTTTTTCTAAATAATTGTTTTTTGTTCAAGTGCCCCACCTCGTTAAAATTTCTGGGTCCGCCACTATCTGGCGACTTCGTTAAAAGCATGCTCCGGTGACTTGGTTAGAAGCTGAACCAGTGCTTGACTCAGCTACTGAGCAGTGGCAACGGCTGTGGTTTGATTTTGTGCATTTTTGTGGCTACTGGCTAGGTTTGATTTTGGTGGTGGGAAGAGTTTGGATTTTGGTGGTGGGAGGTGGTGATGAGAATGGCTGTTGGCTGATTGGTGGGAATGATTTTTGGGTTAAAAATGTTGAAAATCATTTTTTAAGATATCCTTACAAATCCATCCAATTCTACACAACCAATTCCAACGAAATCTAACCAACTCTTTACACAATTCCTACAAAATCTAATGAAATATATGGGATTTATGAATTCCATCAAAATCCATCACTTAAAACAAATCCATCAAATTCCAACGAAATCCAGGTTGAATACACCCCTTTTAAAGAATATTCTTTGAATAAATCTTTTCATTATTATAAAAGTTTAATATTGGTTAAATGTATAATTATTAAAATATGAATATTATTATTGGTGTCATTTTAAAAATCTCATTGAGATCTTTCTAACCGTATATTTTTTTAAATACATATCGTTATAATTAAATATGGGGGTTTAAATTAAGAATTTAAAAAAAAAATTAAATAGACTAATGTGATATTAAAAAAAAAGGGTTTTAGTGTAGCTACAGTAACACACCAATTGCTTTGAAAGGTTTGAGTAGACGATTCATAATGGTTTTCTAATCGTATTTATGTCAAACTTTAGGGGAGGAAATGTACACACTTTTAAGTATTTTTTTTTTCAGTGCTATATATTACCGCAAATTGCAGAAAGTTTTTGTTTTATAGATAACTACAACAAAATCCAATTATAAATGAATTTGCATTAGTACCCTTCTATTGTTGGATCTGAAAAGGCTGAAATGTTTCGCTAAATGGACAAAAAAACTTTTTTTTTTTTTTTGTTATTTTAGCTTCCAAAACTTGAATATTTTTCTCAATTTTTTGTATTAAACAATAATATAAAGATGGGAAATTTGGAAGTGATCATGTGATAAAACTAGTAAATTAATTATAGAAGGGACCACTAAGCATTGACCCAAGAAACCATTAAACAGTTTATACATGCACAAAACCAAAAGGTATCTTTTTCAAAAATAAGGTTAGATGGTTACCAAAAACAATAATATATATATATATATATATATATATATTTTATAAAAAAAAAGTTTAGATAAGAACGAACCAATTATTCAATTATCTCATTATTTTGAAAATTATGGTGATGAGGTCGATGTACATTATTAGTCTTCACATACCTTGCCACTATAATATTTTTTATTTTTTTTTATTTTTGAACAGAGCCACTATAATATTTTAATTGTCTTATTTATTGTTTTTTTTCTTCTTATAATACAGTAAAGAGAAAACATATTATATATATATATAATATATATATATTCTATAGTTTGGTTGGTGTGATCACGACTATTTAATATTACATCATAGGTTATGTAATGTTATACAATCACACAATTTTTTTACTTAATTTTATATAATAATATAGCATTATATATGACTCATAAAATTATTTTTTAGAATCGGTATGAGTGTATAAATATATATATAAAGTAGAAAAAAAATTGACATGCAAATGGCACAATATTTAAACATATTTTTATTTATGGTCGGTTATGAAACCTAACTTATAGTAATTTATAAATGAAATTCAAAAAGAAAAGTTCTGAATTTGTTATAAGAAATTACCACTTGAACTATCTAGCAAGTGGGGCTCATATGCCATGTCCATGTCAGAGACTAGAATCTCATGGAAATGATATATATATATATATATATACACATATATATATATATATATATATAAATATACATATAATAATAATAATAATAATAAATAATTAATAAAAGAATTATTTATTTATTTATTTATATTTGATTTTTTTTCTTTTTGATTAATTGCTTTACCGGTTATCAAGAAGATGAGTGTATGCACTTATGAATTTATTAAAAAAGGTAAAGGTTAGGTACATCATGTGAACATGGTGAATTGCCTTTTATTTTATTTTATTTTTTTATATGGGTCATGATGAATTTTATGTAGTATTTTATATATATATAAATTAAATTATAAAATAACAAAAATGTTTCTGACCAGGAAATTCAAAATTGGTGTTTTGGTTTTGGAAAAGAAATGTGATCTTGGTGAAAATTCCAAGAAATTTAATTGGGACTACAAGTCAAATGTCGTTATTGATCGGTGAATCTCATGCATTTCGAATCTAATGTTTCCTCTCTCTCTTTTCTTTAGGAATTTTTTTTTTAAGTTATACCATAAGGGTGCCGATATCGCCATATTAATATACTAACATTATATTAAATTTAATTATAAAAATATTTCAATAAAAATTTATCAATAAAGATAAATTAGTTTAATTATAAATAAATCAAATAGAGATTCTCATTACAATCCATAAATTATCTATTTACACTCCAATTGATTTATTTTTATTAATGATATTCTTAACTGAATTAAAATTACTAAACAACACAAAAAAAATTCTAAAAATACTCCAAACTAATTAAAATATTTAAAAAAAAAATTATCTCTCATAAATCATTAGATTAAATATTACGTATTAAACTCTCTTCTAAATCTATTATTATCATATTAAACACTCTCTTCTAATTACTCTCTCACCATTTTTTTTTATAAAAAAATTCATATCTCCATTCTCTCGATCAATCTCTCATTGATAGTTAAAGAAAAAAACCTTATGAATATTTTGGTTTTTTACTAAAGTAATATATATATATATATATATATATATATATTAAAAAATCAATACAAATACCGTGCTTTAAAAAAAATATGAAAACTTTATTTGTTGCAACTAGATTCGATTAAACTCAAATTTTCTAAGACTAATGAAAGAATTAAAGTTCTCTAGACAATCACATAGCTATAAAAGTAACAAAATACATTTTCATATTTCGATTTTTTTTGAAAAAATTGGGTACTTGTTTTTTGAGTTTTTTTTAATATATACATATATACGGTTCCTAAAAATCAAGCTTATTTGTAAGTTTTTTTTCTTAACCGACAGTATTTCTTAAAAAAGATTGGAGATAGAAAATTAGAGATATGTATTAGTGGAGAGAGGGTTTAATATGGTGTTTAAAAATTTAGGAGAGAGTGTTTAATATGTAATATTTAATCTAATGATTTAAGAGAGATAATTTCCTTTTTTTAATAATTTAATTCAAAAAAGATTACTCTCGGATGAATCTAAAGACTACGATGATTCGTCCTAATTTTTATTAACATAAAATATAGTGTCTTTAGAAATTTATTTTTTAAATTAGAGTGTCTTTAGAATAGAAGTTCCAAAAGATAAAAATGATAATCTTGAAACAAAATGGAGTGTCTTTAGAAATTTTTTAATTTAAATTTTGAGAATGAAGTCTCTTTAGAAAAGAAATGTAAAAAAGAGAAAATTGGATTGTCAAAAGAAACTCTGTAAATCAAATACTATATACACTAATTAATTACATATATATCTTCAGCAATATTTATTTATTAAAAAAATCCTTATCTTTCAAAAAAAAAACTTATGATATACCATAATTTAAACTCTAATTTTATTTCAAGTATCAAACTTTCTCATCATCACATGATTATAATTTTTGTTCTTTTATATATATTTATGAACTCTATCAATAAACAATTTAAAAAAAATAGATGTAGATATCAATACTTTTTTTAAGATAGCTATGTAAATAAGAGAATTTCAAATTAAAAATCTCTTGACCCATATACAATTCGGTTTCACATATTCCCTTTCATAAGGCTCATATATTCTAGATATTTCTAAAAGTAAATTGGACCATCACTAAAAAAGGATTTAATTCCAAAAATAATATAATTTTTTTTAAAAAAATTTTGTGTGTTAATAATTTAAGAATGTTTATAATTATATGTATTAAAATGAATATATTCATTTCAACGAGGGTACTATTGGCATTAGGATGGGTGTTTATAGTGATATTTATTTTTAAAATTTTAAACATGGGTGTACTTATAAAAATGAATGTACTAATCAGTTTTATGGATGACAATATCCGCACTCATACCATAATCATAGCTATGATTTTATCTCAAAATTCAAATTACATAATATAATATAGCCATTTTAATTCGCAATTAAAAAAAGATCATGATTTTATTTATTTATTAATTGAAATTCTGAAATTTTATTTATTGAAAATGTATTTTTTTTTAACTATAACTATTTTAGGATTAAGGAAAAGGACAAAACTCGATTCAAACTCACAAATTTATTAGAGTATACCACTATCTTTACATCATTATGTAAAAATGATCGTTACTTACATAATATTATTATTATTATTTGAAAGCTGAATCCATTATGGATGAGGGGTTGCTGGAACTTGACCAAAAATGCAAGACTTTTAAAAAATCAGTAGTGGTGTTTCATTTCGAAATCTTCAACCATCAAGTAAAGGTATCATCGGTTGATGAAGATGGTTTTTTTTTTTTTTAAACGGTAAATTTGATTGAAGAAGCTCAAAGAAGGCACGAAAAAACAAAGGAACAAACAAAACCAACAGCAGGCCCAAAGCGAAACCAAGTAGCTGAAACAAGCCCAAACAAGCCAGAACAACAAATTTTTAAAAAATCTCATAATAGAATATGAATATCTTGTTATGAATCTTTTTTTCATGATTATAATTGACAAACAGTTAGATATTTTCTTTGATGGCTTCTAATGCAACCCATTCAATTCTATGCTTGATTTATTTTATTTTATTATATTTGAATAGCAATAACAACACCCCTTAAAAACCGTAATACAACCCTTTCGTAATCATATTTATCAAAAATTTTAAAATATTTATAGTTTATAAATAAACCCAAATCAATATTAAAAATATCCTAGAAATTTTCTTAATTGTAATTGACAAACAACAGCTAGAAATTTTCTTTGTGGGCTTCTGATGCAACCCATTCAATTCTTTGCATGATTTTTTAACTTTTATTTTTAGCGGCGACAATGACAATCCTTAAAATATGTATGTGTAGCGATAATGACATCTTTCAAAAACTGTATCTACATCTCTTTTGTAATTACACCTATCAAAATTTTTAAAAAATCTCTAATTTGTAAATAAACTCCACTAAATACCAAAAATGCCCTTCCTTTAATTATAATGTATTTTTGTAAGTACACACCACCTATGACTATTATTAGAGCATCTCCAATGGTATCCTCAAAAGTAGAAGAGTAATCAAAATTAGATTATTTATCCAAAAAAAAACACTGTCCAATAGAGTCATTATAATTTAGCAGTAGCAGTTATCCATAATCAAATTGTCTCTCCAATAATCAAATTTGAAGATTGACTTTCAATCATCAAATATAAACTTAACCCAAAATAAATGATGTTATAATTTTATTTTTTCTCTCTAATCTGTGGTTTTTTTTTTATCTTTTATTCTCTGATCACCTATATATCTTATCATTGTTTCGACCCTAAAAATTTCAATCAGGTAAAATTCGTATCTTCATTACGAATGAATCAATACCCATATCATATACCTTATCTTGTCTTTTATAGTTTTTTCATTTATTACTATTTTTTTACCCATGAAATAAAAATGAACGGGAACAATGAAAAATGTGGCGGGATTAGATTTTTGATTGAGATAAAGTAGATTTTTGATTTAGATAAAGTAGATTTTTGATTTAGATAAAGTGTACTATTCTGGACTACACAATCATCAAATTTAGCAATCCCTGAAAACAATCCTCAAATGTTGATGTAGCAGCTTTTGATGATCCAAATTTGTTTATACCATTGAAGATACTCTTATGTTATTTAATCAACTTTATATTATTTCAAATTTTGTTATTACCTTTAATTCTCTTACTATTCTTTCGTTAAAAATCCATTTTAAGATTTATTTTATTTTATTTTATTGGAGAATTTTCTGTTTGAGAGAGTTGTAGGGATGCAAGATTTGTGTTAAGTCCCGATAAGATATGTGTTCGATGGAATTGAAGAACATCTAATATATATTTTTTGACAAGAAAGAACATATAATATTGATAAATAAAAATATACTGATAATATAGTTAATTTAAAAGTCTGTGTATATATATATATATAATGATTTTGTTCTTCAAATAAAAATTAATTTAATACTTTACTTTTTCACGACCAAATTAGTCTCATGATTTTGATTCATTTTATATACTTAACAATCAATTTTTATTTTCTTAATAGAGATTGAAAATATATTTAAAAGAGAATCCAGGGTTTATTAAAATGGAAAGAGTTTTTATGATATATGTTAATATCAAACCATTAATAGGAAAAAAAAAATACAAAAGATTAAAATATGAAACTAATTAATAATTATTGGTGGGTGTACTAGCAAATAATTAGTCCTCTTAGTAATTTTACTCAAGAGTATTATTGGATTTTTAAAAATATACTAATTTAGGGTGTACATACGGTTTTTAAGAGATTCAAATATCATTACTCAAACTGTATCCCCTTTCGTAATCACACCGATCAAAACTTTTTTTAAATTTATAGTTTGTAAATAAACCCACCTTAATATCAAAAATATCATTTTTAAATTATAATGTATTATATTTTTGTAAGTACACAGTTACACAACACTTACACCAATTATTTAGACATGACGGCGGTTCCGGTTCTATGGTTCTGGTCCGGTTCTACCGGTTCCGACGGTTCGGAACCGGTTTTTATTTTTTTTTAAAACAACTCAATCACTGATCTCACACACACACACATAATCTCATCTCTCTCGTTCGATCCAAGCACCACCACAGACCCAATCAAACCAGTCAAAATTCAAAACTCAAACCCACACACAATCCACCCCCAATCTTATCTCTCTTGTTTGATCCAAGCAAGAAAAAGAAGAAATAAGGAAGAAGAGGAAAGAAGAAAGAAGAAGAAACTGAGGAAAACGAAGAAGAAAGAAGAAAATGATCGATGATGGCCGATCGCCGAAAGAAGAAGATGGTGGGACGGTGGTGGCTTGGTGGAGTGGTGGGTGAGTGGGTTATGGGTGATTTGTGATTTGGGGTTGATTTTTGTGTGTGTGTGTGTGAGAGAGAGAGAGAGAGAGAGAGAGAGAGAGAGAGAGAGAGATAGAGAAAGAGATGAACGTGAGGTGATGATCTGAGAACTGAGATTCTATCATTCTCAGATCTAGTTTTAAATAATAATAATAATATATATATATATATGTTGGAACAGCTCGGTTCAAACCGAAACCGAATCGTCGGTTCCTGTCCGGTTTGAACCGGACGGTTCCTCAAAATTTAGAACCGGAACCGGAACCGCCCTGGTACCGGTTTCGAAACCGGAACTTGAAAATCGGGTTCCGGTTTCAGTTTTTTCCAGGCGGTTCGGGTTCAGTTCGAATCGGCGTCGTGTCTACTATTATTATGTTATTTAAACAACTTTATTATTATTTTTAATTCTATCACTGTTCTTTCTCTTCCTCACATTTTCTTTTCTATGTTTTCCTTTCACAAAATGAGACTCTAGTTTTTTTATCTCTCTCCTCATGTCAAGTAACTCTCTCCATTTCTTATTGATTGTTTTCTGTTTACAAAATCACTACAATTTGAAGTTTTTTTGGGTTGAAGATCCATTTTCTGTTTGTGAAAGTGGTAAGGATTCAAGGGTTGTGTCATGTTCTAATTGATTTGAAAGTATAAAAGTTTTTAATAAAATTGAAGAACAACTAATATTAATAACAAAAAAAAGTCTAAAGAGATTTTTGATTTTGAAACTAATAATAATTAATTTAAAACTTACTTTTTCACAAGTCACAACCAATTTTGAATGATTTGATTCATTCTATAAACTTAGCAATTAATTTGTATTTCCTTATAAAAAAATTGAAAATATATTTGAAATTAGTATTGAAAAGAGAATATTGGGTTTTAAAAAACGGAAAGAGTTTGTAATGATATATATTAATATCTAATCATTAATAGGAAACCATTTTTTTCACAAAAGAATAGAATAGTAAACTAATTCAAATTATTAGTGGGTGTGCTTGCAAACTATTTAATATTATTCTTAGTAATTTTAGTCAAATGTATTATTGGGTTTTCAAAGACATACTAATTTATGATGTACATACAATTTTTTAGGGGTGCAAATATCACCATTTTTTTTTGTAATAATGGAAACTTGGACCCTTCAATTTTAATTATGAGTGGCAATAATTGTACTCCATACAAACTTTATGTATACCCATTTCGTAATTATACTCATCAAAAGTTTTAATTTTTTTACGGTAGTTCATAAATAAACTCTACTTAATGTTAAAAATATCATTTATTTAATTAACAATGCTTGGGTACTGACCATCAGTACCCAAAATAACGACACCACCAATGAGAATGTAGCATATGGCCCAATTTGTGAGATAAATGTAAAAATAAAAAGAAAAAATGCCACATGCTACACTCACATTAGTGGGGTCAGTATTTAGGGTACTGACCAGTCAGTACCCAAGCATTTTTCTTATTTAATTATACTGCATTATATTTTTATATGTACACACCACATTAATCTATTATTATGTTATTTAATCATCTTTATTATTATTATTTTTAATTCTATCACCGTTCTTTTTCTTCTCTTACCTTTTTTATTTTCCATGTTTTCTTTCCACAAAATCAGACTACATTTTTATTTGTTTCTTTCTCTCCCTCCTCATGTCCATCAACTCTCTATTCTTCTTAATTGCTTTATATCAACAAAATCACTCTAATTAGAGGTTTTTCTTATTGGAAATCCATTTTCTATTTGTGAAAGTTGTAGGGATGTAAGGTTCATGCCATGTCCCTATTAATTTGAAAGTAGAAAAAGTGTTTGATGAAATTAAAGAACAACTAATATTGATAAAAAAAAATCTAAACTGCTTTTGAAAGAAAATGAAATACAAATATTATAAAGAAAAGAATGTATAATGATTTTGTTTTTGTAATAAAAAAATTTAAAACTTACTTTTTCACGGTCAACTTTGGATGATTTTTATTCATTCTTCATACTAAGCAATGTATTTCCTTAAAATAAATTGAAAATAAATTGAAAATATATTTGAAATTAGGATTTAAAAGAGAATCTAGGGTTTAAGAAAATGGAAAGAGTTTTTAATGATTTATGTTATATCAAATCATTAATAGGGAACTTTTTTTCACCATAAATTAAAATAAAAAATAATTAATAATTATTAATGAGTGTACTTACAAACTATTTAGGCTTCTTAGTAATTTTACTCAAGGGTAGTATTGGATTTTTAAAAGAGAGTTTCTCCTTACAATCCAATGTTTTTTCTTTTTACACTTTAATTATAAAGACACTCCATCCTAAAAATTTAAATTAAAAAAAAAAGACACTTCTGTTTTTCCAAAATTATCCTTTTTATCTTTTAACAATCCTACTCTGAAAATACCCAATTTTAAAATAAATAAAAAATTCTAAAGATACTCAATTTATTTTAATATGACCTATTTTGATTACTTTTCTTTAGAAAAATTGAAACGGGAAATGGAAAAGAGATGTGAAGTAATCAAATAAAAATAAAACTGAACAAAAGTGAGGAGATCAAAACAATAAGAAAACTGTTTTGGAGATCAATCTATGAAAATAGGAAAACAATATTTGTTTTTCTCTTTTGGATTTTAAGTTGAGTAAAAGAAATTCTATTGAGTAAAAAATAATTTTAAATATATTTTTCTAGAAAAAGAAACTATATATATATATATATATATATATATTTCTAATGATGGTGATGATTGAACGTTGGTGGTATTTTAGAAAAAAAAAACTTATATCAAATTTAGTTTAACCGGAAAACAAGAAAACTTTATATATATATATATATATATATATATATATATATATATATACCAAAGCGTAGCACTAATAAGTACAGTAGAATCTACAGAATAATATATAGAAAATTAATTAATATAAATGGAAATTAAGACTACTTACTATAATAGCAATATAGTTTGACAGCAATGGAGATGTACAGGAATAAGTTGCACACTTTATTGATAATCTTCAGAAATTTTTACAGAGAAAAAAAGGAGAAAGAGAGATATTACAAGAAGCACTCTGAGGAAGAAGAGAAAAGGAAGAACTGAAAACTGAAAGCGAAACCAAAAACTGAAACCTTGTTCTCTAAAGGGTACACAGTCCCTTAAATAGAGAGAAATGTTAACTATAGTAGAGACTACCATGGTAATTCTAACCTTTGTTAGTCAATAATAATAATTACATTTTACATGATTGGAATCTTTTATTGTAGGGAACAGTAAGTTGTCTAGAGTTGTCTGGATAAATCTGGAACTATTCTTGTCTGCTTTTGCCGACAGTGGGAACAGCTGATAATAGGTGGCTGGATGGGGCCGATAGATGGTCTGATAAGTCAAAAGGTGTAATAATACTGTGCTGATAGGATATGTCTGGTAAACTTGATAAGGCTAAAGTCGCTGGGAAGATGACAGGTCATGGCAAAAATAAGTTATAGGGTCGCCATCATCACTGAAATCATCATTCCTATCACCCCGATTTTCGGATTCCGAATCAATCTGAGACATGTTGGTTATGGTTTTCTTCATTTATTCTGCTATTTGTAATAGTTCTTCTGAGGTACTGGCAGCCGCTATCTTGGCCTGATTCTGGGATTTAGCCATTAAAAATGGAGACTGGTCAGATAATTTGCTGCAGAGAGTGTGATTTTTTGAGACCATCTTGTAACTCTGTTGGTTCCATGTTCTGTTATATTCATGCCACACCATCATTTGATCTTGGTTTGTCTGCCAAAGTATGGGACATTGACATTCCCAATGGTTTTGTCTTTAATTGCATACTCGAGCATTAAAATCCAAGTTAGATTGAAATGCTTGAAGAATAATAATAAGTCTGGGATATAATCCCATTCGGATGGTTTTGAGAGATAAGTGACCCAATAACCATATTCTTCCTTGACAGATGGGGGAAGTACATCAATAGTGGGGCTATATTTATCCCACCATTCCAAAAACTAGACAGGAACAGTGAGTGGAAAATCTTTGTCAAAATAAATGAACCAAGACAAAGAGTTGCCTCGGTTTTGGCCATACAAAATATAAGTCCAAGCATCAATATAATCATAATAGGAGAATTCTCAAAATTGAAAATGTCTTGAAAAATCTTTTCTTTTCTTTTTTTGGTGACACCCCCCCTCTCTCATTGGTCTAGAGTTAATATTTTGCAAAGCTTGATTTTTCTGAAAATTAATTTTTCTTTGTTAGTTTTATCAAAAACATCAGAGATGTATATAGAGTCAGTGTCTACAAGAATAAATTCATAAAATATATGTCTCTTTGATAGGTATTTTGGAACACAGAAAAACAAGGGATTAATGATCGCATCCGCAAGTTTCTTAGGTTCCTTGAAATATTGGTCAAGCAACAATGTGGCTTCAATTGCAAAAAATCTGTCAAAGAAGGGTTTGGTTAGATATGGGTAAGTGGGGTGATTAAGTTTGGGAAATGTAGGTGAAACAATCCAGGGTTGTTGGGTTGATTTGTTTAAGGCCAATTTGTCTTGTTTAGTTGAATGTGGACTAATATGGGATGAGGTAATAGTCTTAAATAATGAAGATTCTGCTTTTGGGGGAGCAAAGGTGTTTGATATTTGTAATAGGTTTGATGGGCCTGATTGGTTTGATGGGCTTGGAATAGATAGGCCCAGCAGGTTTGGGTTGCTAGGTTGTGATACTAATGATAGGGCATATTTGTCTTTGTGATTTGTGTTTGGGGGAGTATTATAAGTCAATGATAAGTCTGTTGATAAGTCTGCATCAATATTGGGCTTGATAGCCAATTGCCTGTTTCCTCGGCCACCTCGGCCCCGGCCCCTGTGACTGTTACTCATAAGTCTTTCCCTACAAAATTTATATGGTTAAAAAATCTGGAAGACTATTTTCAGTCCCTTTAATATATTCAATAGTAAAATCAAAAGCAGATAATAGAGCTTGCCATCTGGCAAAGATTTGTTTGGAAGATAAATTTTTAACATCTTTTTTCAGAATAAGTTTTGCTGATTGACAATCAACTTTCAAAATGAATGTTTGGTTAATCAAATCATCCTGAAGTTTTTGAACAGTTAAAACAATTGCTAAAATATCTTTTTTAACAGTGGAATATTTCTACTGTGTAGTATTCCATGCACCTGAAGCATATCGGACTAGATATTTTTTTCCGTTAATGACTTGTTTTAGGATTCCTCCATAACCTAACTCAGAGGCATCAGTTTCTACATTCTTTAGAGCAGTAGGATGACAAATCTACACACAAGGTAATGTTTTAACATGTCGTTTGACCTGTTGGACCACTGTGGTATGGACATCTGTCCAAGGAAGAAGATTTGTCTTTAGTCTTTCGAAAAGAGGTTTACAAATTATTCTTAATTCTTTATAGAAGTTTGCAATATAATTTAAACACCCAAAGAACCTTTGTAATTGTTTAATCTTTGATCTCATCATGGAATTTGTTAGCAAAATCGAGACTCCTCTAGATAGGGATAATAGTTCGTCGAGTGATATTATGACCCAAATATCGAATGTATGTCTGGAATAAAGTGATTTTCGGAGCAGAAAATACTAAGCCATGACGTTTAATGGTTTTAAGAAATATGTCAAGATGCTTTCAATGTTGGTCAACATGGTTAGAGTATAAAAGTACATCATCAATATAAACAATGGAAAATTCAGTATACGAATTGAAAATCTCATTCATAATGCACTAAAATTCACTGGGGGCATTTTTAAGTCCAAAAGGCATAGCATTCCATTCATACTGCCCAAATGGAACTGTAAAAGCTGTTTTGTATCGGTCTTTTTCAGCAATTTGAATCTGCCAAAATCCCGATTTCATGTCAAATTTTGAAAATATTTTTGCATCATAGAGTCTTTTAATAAATCTGATTTGTTCGAAATATGATATCTTATCCATTGGAGGGCTTCATTTAGGGATTTATAATTGATGACAAGTCCTGGCACCCCTCTTTCTATTTTAGCATTTTTCTGAACATAAAAAGCAGGACATCTCCAAGGTGACTTAGAGGGTCGAATCAATTTTTTTTGTAATAAGTCATCAATTTCTGTTTTGAAATATTTGACTAATTCTGCTGTCATTTGAATGGGTCTGGCTTTTGTGGGTATCCCTTTTTCAGAGAATTCTTTGTTATAAGAGATTGTAATTATGTGCTTTTTTCTGTCCCAAAAAGCATTAGGGAAAGAAGAACATACTTCTTTTTCTATTTTTTGTTTGAATATTGTTATCTTATCTTGTAATTTGGGATTTTCTAAATATTTCTTTTGCTTTTTCAAAACTTAAGTCATCCTTGAGGAAGGACAATTGAGTTTGTTTGATGTTAAGGTTGGCGATACATTGTTCGAGGGGAACAAATATATCTTTAGAATATTTGTATACGCATTCTCTTTTTAATATGTCTAGGTCTCTTATAATAAGTGGGTAGATAAAGGGAAAAAAGATTTCTTTGTTAAGATATTCAGTGATAAGGCCTTCACTGGTAACTTTAAAGGGTGATATTAGATGCAGGAATGAGAGACCTAAGATTACGTTTTGAGATAGAGTGTTTTGACCATGAGGAAATTAGTGGCATAACAAATTCCTTCGTTACAAACCCTAGCATATGTGAGCTTGTATTGAATGTCAAGTTGTTGTCTGTTGGCACCATATAGAGATTCAATGGTCTTTTCAAGATATTTGGTGGGAATAAGAGCTTCTCCTATGCAATTCAAGTCAGCTCTGGTATCCACAAAGGCATTGACTCTTAGGTTATAATCATTTGAGATTCTGATGTCAATTTCAATGTACCATTTTTGAATTTTGTATTTTTTGACAATGTTGGTGAAATTGTGATTTTCTTGAAGGTTTGTTAGTTCGTGTTCATGGTCAGAATGTTGTGGGTCTGTACCAGAATCGTCAGAGCTATTGAAACTGGGTTGTTTATGACTGGTAGATTGTTTTTCAGGGATTTTACTGGATAGGGTTTTCTTGATAGTTTTCTTTTGGGCTTCTAGCTTCTCAATGTCGTTTTTTATAGTTTTTATTTCATCTTTAATGTTTTGGATTTCTTTTTGTAAGTCTAATGTGGTCACCTTCCTAGCTTTTGACTGAAAACGTCCAAGAACATTTTCATCAAAGTCAGGGGCAGTGAAGGATGAACTGGATGGTTGGCTATCGGCTGGATGAGCTGTGAGAATATGTTTATGTTTTTATGTCGAAATTTGTTACTATAATTGTCTAATATGACTAGCTTTGAGTGTAAGATCATCAATGCTATCAATCATGCTAATTATAAGGGAATAGTCATGCTGGTTAAGGACATTGATTTCCTTACAAATGCAAGGTTGTTTTTCAGGATTTTCTTCTGATGAGTCATCCGAAATAGTTTCATCTATGGTGTCACTGTCTTCTATTATTAGAATTTCATTGTCAGAGCTGGATATATCAATATCATTGTCAGACTCTTCGCAAAGGACTTGGATGAGTCTATCATTGATATGATCATCAATGTCTAAACTTCGAATTTTGTTTTTCAGTTCAGGACATTTGTTTGCATAGTGTCTCTATTTACCACATTTGAAACATCTTGTGGTTCTTTGTTTGGAATATTTTTTAGTGGATTTCTTAAAGCGTTATTGCTTTGGAGATGAGGTGTTATCTTTGTTTTTATAAGTTTTTCTTCCTTCCTTTAAAGTTTTTTCTTCCATTGTATTTTTTGATATCTTTGGAAGATTTTTTTTTCTTTGGCTGGGGAGTTTTTCAAAGCCAAATTGTTCACACCAAGAACCAAGTTCTTGTTTGGTGGTTAATTTTTGTTTCTTAAGCTGACTTTTAATATGATATCATTACATAATTGTAGAGCAACAATGTTGATAGTACTTATAGTTTCGCCATAAGTCCAAGTGGTAAGGTCAATTTGAGACCAATCAGTGCTAGCCATTTGTTCAACCATCTTGTCTCTAACTTTGTTAGAGAAAAGTGTTGGTAGACCGGATATAAATTTTTCTTTCCAGTAAGAGTTTGCATTGTCAGCCCATTGAAGGACTCTGGTCAAGAATATGTATTTGTACCATTTGAAATCACTGAGTTTTTTACATTTAAGATTTTGGAGTTTTGAAAATTCTTTACATTGGAATCAGTTAGGATTTCTAACAAAATGCATTAATATGGTGTAACATAGGATATCTGTACCATCTGGTTGGGAGGTAGTAGTAATAGTTGATGTTAAAGGTATAAAAGAGGTTGGGTCTGTCGTTGAACTATTCGGAGTTGTGGTGATAACTTCCTTTGTATGGTTAATAATGGATGTTCTGGCATTTGGACTCATGGTATGAGTCCACCAACTAAACAATTGACCTTCAAATCCAGTGGCAAGTGAGGTAACTGCATTAGCATGAGTCATGTTTTGTTTTTTGATATAAATATACCCAATAGTATGCATTTTTCTGAGGACTGTCATGATTTGATATTCTGACAGACCATCAATGTAGAATTAATAGCAGGCATTGCCTGTATAAGCTCTGTAAGGAACTGTTTCTTTATATTGAAGGTCAAGAGGAGTCGATTTTAGGTAATAAAGTTTTGTGTTTTGGTAATATCTGGTATATGTATAACTGTATGCTTTATCAGTTGAGGTCAAACGTTGGATTATATTATCAAAATCTTCGTCACTAGAGGAGGAGGTAATGTTTTCATCTAGGGTTTGGATTTCTGGTTTGGGAATGTTCTTAAGTCTTTCTTCTAAGGCCTTGAGCAATTCTGTTTCATCTAAAAATTGGTCGAAATATTTTTCGATACCAGTAGGGTCAGGAAATAAGAGAATGTCTGGTTCATATTCTGGCATTTTGGATTTTACTTTTTTATCAACCTCAATGTGAGTTTGATGGACATAGACTTGAGGTGTTTCTTTGGGAGAGGTACCGAAAGGGATAGATGTGCTTGTCATTTTGAGTTCTATTTTGTCCAATTGTTCTCCAATTGAGTTTAAGAAAACATTGGTGTAATTATTTTGTTTCATGACAATGTCAATTTGGTGTGAGGATGCAGGAACTGTCTGTGAAAATGCTTCATCAAAAATAATGAATGGAGTACACTCAGTATTTTTGTTGGTACTTTCTGGATGGTCTTCGTTGTTTATTTCAATTTCAAAGTTCCTAGGAGGAGGATGGAGTTGCTGTTCAGTCCCCTGGCGGGTTTTATAAGTCCTGAGATTTGGTTGGTTAAGAACAAGACATTGTTCTTCAATTTGTTTTCTGTTTGCATACCATTCGAATAATGGTATTTCTTTACTAAGTTTTTTAATACTTTGTATCCATATATCATGGAATTGTTTCCTTTTCCGATTGTTGTAATTTGTCTCATATTTTTCTTTCATATTTTTGTTATGAGGATAATAATATTCTGCAAGCAGAAAATCATAATCAATGGTATTTTCTTTGTTAAGAACATTAATGGTTCGAACTGCAGGTTCTGGTTCAAGGATTTCTGTCAAGACTTGTAAAGGGGGAGGAGATGTTTGTCCTTCATTGTTATAGGTGTGGATGGGTTGGGCTACTTGTTCTGGTGTTTTGTATATACTGGTGATGTATGTGGGGATTTCCACATTGGCTGGGCTCCTACGTCTAGGGACTATGTTTATGGGTTCAGAAGTTTCGTTGGAGCTTGGCCTGTACTGGTCAGCAAGGTTGGGGGTCAAGCTTGGTATTTGATTAATTTGGTTCGGGGTTAGACTGGGGATCTGGTTCCGGATATTAAGTCTGGATAGACTTGATAGGGAGTTTCTAGCAGTTTGGAAATCCATTGGAGGGAGTGCTTGGTTCCCTATAAGATCTAGATACAGTCATTGAGGCTTATCATGGGTGGTCTATAGCAAGGTTGATCAACTTTTCTTTTATCCAGTCTTCTGGAAAGTTAATATCTTCCCATCTAACAGGTGTAGGGACCATAACATTAACAGAAGGGGATGCGCTGAAACAAATGGTCTGACCTGCTGAAATAGTGAGGGGTATAAAACTAAGTATTAGACCAGAAGTTAAGATACAGCAATGGACTATATAAACAAGTTTATAAGGGCTTGACCTTTCAAGAAATTTATAATTATGAGTTTGTATATCAATAACAAGGCATTTTTCTTTGTGTTCATCTGTGTTTAGGGCAATGGTGAAGTTTGGATAACATTGAAAATATATGGGTCCATAAGTCAGGGTGGTCTCGGCCATCCCAAGGATGGATTCTTTATAGTCTGTGATCCTTTTGTCATGAATGACAACTAATAAAGAATTATTGAGATCAATCTTTGATAGTGGTTTGATACCAACTTGCATACTGCCAATGTGCATGTCGTTATAATCGATCTTGTGATAGTGATTTAGGCTATTTTTGTTTAATAGATTCATGGAGAAAGTGTTATTTTGGAATTTGACATTGATTTTTTTGGTTTTTTGTCCAAGTAAAGTTCTGAAATTTAAAATGTTCTTTTTCTTAGAGATGTTATGTTGTTGAATATTAGGCAGCTGCCAATTGTCTAAGTCTTTGTCATTCCAATTAGTCTCATAGTTTGCTATAGATTTTCCTGTGACACTATTGACATCGTCATGCTCTATTTCGGGCCTAGAACTACTTGCAGACATGGTAGAGAAAAACAATCAAAATCTTCCTAGGTTTTAACTCACATCATGTCTATGGGAATTACAGTATGCCTAATCGCTCTCCTAGCTTACGGATATCTCACCCGGTGACTACTGACTTTTGCACCTATAAAAGAATTTTAATTATTTCCTTCTCTAACAAATCTCAAGACTCTGTAGAGGTCAAAAAATCGGCTTACAACCCAATATTCGAGCCCATAATTGAACAGAAGCTAAAACATGGTCCAAGTCCACTAGCCCACTGTCAAAAGGCCCAAACAAGGTCCAAGACGACCAATATGATAAACAAAGACCCACTTAAAGAAGACCCATAGTCTGACCTGACCCATTATAACAGTAAACCCAACTACAAACGAAGTCAAAGGTGTAATAAATAGCTTTTAAAGGTGTAATAAATAGTCTTTAAATCATAGTCGAACATTGCAAAGATACAAACACCAGACAAGCAATCGAGTGTTGTTATTGCCAGATTCAATGCGAATCAAACGGCCAATAAAAGGGCTCGAGATTTACGCTCTTATAAAGAACATGAATGGTGAAGGCTCCAAGGCTTCACTATAAATACCAGACACCATCTTAAAGAAAGGGGTCCGTATTTTATCATCTATAATACACAAAAGTTCTCAAAAAATAGCTCTACAATTCTCTCCCAGCATTAATTACTTTTCCTCGATCAAATAGAGATTAACCCATGTCGAGTCAAGGAACCTCATGGGCATCGACCCGTTAGATTCATCGATACACAATGTCGACCCAATCCTCGATCGACCCACGACGATCGAAAGAACCCCTAGGGCATCATCGCATCACCATCATCGATATCTGGTGTCGATCCAACCAAATCAACCCATAACTCGATTCGATACATCGAGCGACACGGTTTGTCACCTTCGACTCTATTCCCTTTACTTTGTTTATTAAACAATATTCTGACTTGAGCGTTGGAGAGTTTCCCCAAGTGGTTAGACCATGTGGTTAGACCACCGCTCCTTTTCTTTCTTGTTTTAGGTTGCCAATGCCCACCTCGACGACTCAAATTAATTGTAGATTCGATCGACTACAATATATATATATATATATATATATATATAAACTGGTGATGATAATGATGAAATGTTTGATGGTGTGTGAGAAAAAAAATATTTTGAAAAAAAGAAGAAGATATTTTAGGGTTTGTAAAACAGGAAAATATTGCCACTTTTTAATTATAATGAAAGTCGTCAAATTCAATTCTAACCAGCATGTCGTAAAATTTCGTTTTTAACCAACCTTGCTAGTAAAAAAAAAACTATGTTGCCCTTAATGAATTACAGGTCATATATATTACATGATGAACTGAAAACATATTACATGATAAAAATATCATGTAATGTTCATCAGAAACCTAAAAATTGAAGAAATATGGTATGTGATGAACTATGAAATATTACATGGCTAACTATCATATAATGTTCATCAGAAACCTAATATTTTGGAAAACTTCAATATTGATTTTGAAAACCACGACATAATCTAAAATAATATCAAAACCTAGGAAATATACACCATTACAAACAATTTTTAGTTATTTAAAGTATTAAAACTCACCATATGGTGACCGGAAGGAAGAAAAATGAATTTTCGAGAGAGAGTGAGGAACTAAAAGAGAAGAAAGAAAGAGAAGAAAAAAAAAACTCTAGGGACATTTTTGTCGCTTTCAATTATTTTTGAATTGTTATTGAAAGTTTTGGTTGAATACCGTTTTTTTTTTTTTTTTAAATAAGGTTAAAATTGAATTTTGATTTCAAAAATTGGTTAGATTTATCAATTTCGTCTATCTCTAAAGACTGGACTGCAAATTAGTTTGGGCCCAATTGAATATCTATTATGGGATAACTTAGTTCAATGCATGCAACAGCCCACAGAGGATTTTGTCCAGCCCATCTCATCTGAAATTCCTCCAAGCTATTATTACTAAATGGAGAAATATATCCCTAAGGAATTTGAATCCTCTCATCACCTCATCTTGTCCTCACTTTGTCCCATCTTATCCTCACCTTGTCCTTATCTAAATCTATCGTTTGGTTTAATTCTATTTTTCAGTTGTGTAAAACTTGAAAATTAATAGAAATAATCTAAATCATTAATTTGCTATATTAGATACGTTGGTGATAAGAGGATCCAAGTCCATCCCTAAGAAGTAAGAAATCAATTTATACTTTCTCTGAAATTATGTCAAAATATTTTAGTATTCACAATTTCACATTACATAAAAGTGACCTTATTCAAACGCCAAAGAGTAACATTTGATTTTTTTTTGTCCTTTTTTAATTATTATTATTTGTTAATAATTAACACCTCCAAGTCTCAATGTGAGTGAACCGATCGAACCAAAACCTCTTAAATAATTATAATAGATCTTACTAATGTACTAAATTAGTTATAATTCACACAATATATTTCAAGAATTCATCATGTTAATGGCAAACTTCATTTTTTATTCAGTTTAGATGACAAAAGAAGTTCTATTGATTTTGTCACAAAAAAAAAAAAAAGATTGGGAGGCACTGAGATCTAGTGGTGCCCACAGTTCAGTTCCGGTTCGGTTTCGGCTTGAAATCGTCGGTTCCGATTCCGTAGAAAGCACAAACCGTAACCGTAACCGGCTTAGTCGGTTTGATTTACGGTTCCTAACAGCTGGTTAGGCGGTTCGGTTACGGTTTTGGTTTTTTTCAAATAATATGCCATGTGGCCGTTTTTGATTGGTTGTTTTAATTTTTTTTTTTGAAAACCGCAGGTTTAACCACGGTTTTTTTGGACTCCAAACCGTAACCGAGCCGAGACCTAACTGGTTTTCAGCCGGTTTTGTAACCGTCGGTTACGATTACGGTTTCGGTTACGGTTTTGAACGTACAGTTCCGGTTCGGAACCGCTGGTTTAACCGAACCGTGGCCATCTTTACTGAAATCACTTTCTAGAGGAGCCATATATTGGCGCCTGCAGCCTGACATAAGAAGAATGACATTTGCCATATGACAACGATCAATATTCATATTCATATTCATACATACCAATAATTCTATAAAACAGATGAGAATCTTCTTTCAAAAAGTCTTATTTTAAATTGGGCTAGATGATTAGACTTTTTTGGAACATTCATTAACCCATAAACATATTCTTATAATATTAATACGTACGTACAGTTTGCATCAGCCTGAAAATTCAATGGCTACACATCAATACAATCACAAAAATCCAAATACTAGCATATATCTCACAAGATTCCATTTACAACTAGAAAAGACTTTGCAATTAACTCTTTGAGCATCCAAGATTCTTCCTGTAAACTCATGCAAGCCTGTTTAATTTGTTTGCATTCTCTATAAATGGCCAAAGTATGATAAGTGTTTTAATTGATATTTAAAATGTTTAATTTGTTGCATTCTCTATAAATTGTCAAAACATGATGAGCTTTAATTTCATATATAAAATGGGTGAAGACACTTTTTTTTTTAAATGAAAGAAATTATTACAATAAATTCTGATATCGGTTAGAAGTCGTATAGTGTGACTCAAATAAATGCTATCATGTATCTATGAAAACCAATCGGTATCAGTCCAATGAATATTAAACCATTTATTTTATATCTATATAGTTATAGTTCAGAGAGTGATCACTGGTTCCATAAGACCAACCGTAAATGTTTTAGTTGTGCCTGTCGATGCAATTCCATGCAATTTGTGATTGTTGTGATGTGTTTTACAGAGAAGAACAATATGGTTTCCTGTAACTACAACAAGATTTTGTATTTGACCTTTACAAAAAAGTGTTGTTTTGGCTTATTGTTCTGTTCATTTATGGGCAGCTAAGGGCCGGTCAATGAGATTATCAACTACTGATATTGCCATATCAACAACCAGCTGGCCAATATGACTTGTTTAATCATATATCTATCATCCAAATTAATAGAAAATTAATACAAGAGAAGAAGATCAAACAAATTTTTAATTTATATATTAATTTGAATTCAAACGTCTAGAGAGCAGTTGAACAAGCAACATGGATGATTTTGAAATCATCTATAATGATTATAGTGAGATGGGAAACCTACAAGTACTAATTATTGCAACAACAACAAAAAAAAAGTTGTCTAATTTTGACTGTAAAATCGATGATTATATATGGCATTTTCATTCATATTATTAATATATCTTGGTTTCTAGAAAAAAGAAAAGAATTATAGAACAACCACCCTGGAACTTTGTACTTGCCGACAGATCGTGGAAATTAAAAGGATTCTATGTTAGCACAGGGAAGATATAATCCATAAAAAATTCCACTTAACAACTAGTTTTTTGTTTTTTTTTGATAGTATATATCTAACCATCTATCCAAGTATTTTTTTTTTAAAGCTTTTTACCATTGGTAGGATTTGAACCGATGTGTGTCCAAATCTCAAGCTCATCCATTTACCAGCTGAACTACGCCCATGTAAACACTTACCAACTAGTTATATGCACATAATGTACCGTTATTTGGTACGAGATTCTGTATGCCTTTTTTTTTTATCTTGATTTATCTAATGCAATAAACCGTTTTGTAGAGCTACAAAGCTACAAAACATTTTATCATATACGACAAACTAATATCTTGTGGAAAAAATCCTGCTCATAATTATATATGTATATATTTGAGCCTAATAGATAATTAAATATGGGGATGCATAGAAAGATTATTCAAGTTTTAGATACCTTCCCTCACTTTTTGGATAAGCAGGAACCTGAAAGCTAACATTACAAGAACAAGAAAAATCCAAAAGCAAGGATATAAGTATAACTTAGAGAGAATCTGATTATAGGAGAAAAGTACGTGCTAATAGAAACCAAACAAGTGAGCTAGCTTAATTTGCTGGATTTTCTAGTCAAACACGATATTGAGAATAAAATTGATCAAACCCCACCAAGAATTTTGGACCAAATGATTTTTGTTTTATGCACTATATATATATATATATATATATATATATATAAATCAAGATGATCGATAACAAGGGGTAACAAAGAAAACAACAGATATTAATAATGAACAATTAATAAATTTAGTTGCTTTCGCTACCGATGGATGTAGCTGCTAATTTGTTGGAGTATTTCCTGTCGTCTCTTGGTTGGTAAAAAAGTATAATCTGAATTTATGCCAATTAGATTCCAGCATCACTGAGTTGTATAGTTTGGCTGGATGCTAGTCTTTGTATTGGTTGATGCACACAACATTACAACAATATTAGGACAACACAAAAGACTTAGCTAGGCTTGCAAAACTCTGTAATTGTCATATTAATTAAACTGTATATAACTCCAAATGATGGTCAACACAAAGAAGGTTAATTAAACTTACTCGAAATAAATATAATTTAATTTCAGTCCCCTCCCTATCTGGTGTGAGCAGGATTAATTTGAAACCAAAACCTACTTGTAACTAAACTAACTAAACTAGCTAGCTATTACGGCAGTACCTATATAAAAAAATAAATATTAATAAAGCGTACAATACATATATGCTAATGTTTTGAGGCCAGTGTAAACTTTTGACAAATTAATTAAGTTTATATTAAACATATATATACTAGAATTTGATGGGAGTGAACGTTTTTCAATAAATGGAATACAAATTAAATGTGGTGATAAGATGGTTCATATAACAAAGCCCACTTTGATTGACAATAAGTTTTTTTCTATTATAATCAACACATGACATGCTTAAAAGAATATATCAATACCTAATATATAGTGCGAAGAATAATGTGTTGTAACTTGTAAGTTGCAACTCATTCATTCATATTGGCTTTGGAATCACGTATATCTGAGAAGGTACTTCAAACTTGTGAAGCAAGTCAAATCATCCCAGCTGACTTTTGTGGAAATTTCTGCTCATGCATGCATAATTCCAAGCCATGCATGGCATGTTATATTTTTTTTTTTTGGAACAAATGCTTCAAAGAGGGTAAAAGTTATTCTGCGTTTAATTATACATGGATTGCTTGCACCCACTAGCTTATTTTAGTGGGATATATGCAGCCTAATACACTAGTTGGAAATCGTCAACTTACAAGAATCTTATATACACTAGTTTGCTTTCCGGCCTTGCTTTTTAGCTTCCTAATAATATCGACTTTCTAGAAGTTTAATTTGGTTGCTAATTTGTAGAACATAATAATTAATAAGATTCAAAGATGCATATATGGCATGCACATTGTCCAAAAAAAAAAAACTTAATTTTTGGCTTAGGATTTAAGAGAATATTGTACATTGTAGAGAGGTTCAACATTAACGTTAGATATCCACTACCGGATTATAGAAATCAACTCATGATTTGGGCATGATTTAGGCATATCACTTCTTAGTAAAGTTGTTAGCGCATCTCCTTTTTATATAAGTGGTAAGGGGTTTAAATTCCACCATACGTATTTTACAAGTATGTATGAAGAGTTTTCTTCCTGGGTTATGAGAGTAGTTATCTCCCATTATGGGGGTAGATATTAGGACCGCACATATATTGTTTGATTTCGGCAGGTCGCAGCAGTCCAATTGTAATATTCTTGTAATACTTCAAAAAAAAACTCATAATCTAGAATTCCACATGTTTGAGCATCTTCAATTTCAAAAAAATTCAATTTAACATATTTATAATCTAGCAATATCCTAAAGTTTGTTAAATATATTAAGAGTAATACATTTATCACTTTGATTTAAAAAATGTTAGATGAAATAGGAATAATTTGAAGAGTTTAGATTTGAGTTTTGAGTGTGAAGAAGATTAATTAAAAAGAATAGTTAATAGTTTTTGAAGAGGCCATGTCCATGTGGAATTGAATTAGAATTCTGTCTACATCACGTGAAGCCCACTCACTTACCCACCTTAACTGCCGCAGTTTCCGCCACGTGACTCCACACGGTTAATCCCCCGCCTACCTTCTACAACATGTGAATTCAATTCTCTCATGAATGTATATATTTTATTGTAAAATTTATATTTAGCTGTGATTTTTTTAGATCTTAAATTCGTTCATTTATCAGTTGAATTCGTCAATCTATCGGCTGAACTACACCTTTGAAGACGGATATTATAATTGAGTTGCTCATCGTTTTCAAGCGAACAACGGGAGGGCAGTATGAAGATTAAATTTAAAATTTACAAAAAGAAGAAAGGAAATTATTAAAGCTGCAAGTGAGGGTGGGAGTGTTGTAGGGCAAATAAAAACAGAGTAAAGACAGTTAGCCGTCTATCTATCTCTTTTGTCTTTTAATTTTGCAACCTTTGACCACTTTCCCAATTGTATTTCTTACACTACTTACATTATACATTTTCTTTTATTATCCAAAACCCTTAAAAATTATTTTTCAACATTAATCATTGATTTTGATTTGTCCCCATAGACTATATTAATATTATTTTATCAACTTTAGTATGGACTGTGGCCATCTATATTATCAGCTTATTGTTTATATTATAATAGAAATTAAAAATTGTTTAGCTAAAGAATAAGTAAATCAGGCTACAATATGTAAACATATATCAATAATTAGAAAAACACAATAATAATAATAATAAAAAAAGACTCCCAACTCTCCTAGTATAAGTTAGATATTAGAATCTAGACAACAAGACAAGGTACATGTAAAGATAACGGATAGCTAATTAGAGACAAATTTTCAAGCATAAAACCTTGGATTCCTTGTGGTAGGGTAACAATAATATACTTAGAATAGAATTTCTCTGCATACAATAATATTAGTGGATTGTTGGAATTCAACTACAATTCGATACTTGTAATATTAATATACTCAAGTAGACAAAAATAAGAAAGTGTGTTAGGACTTAGGACAAAATCATAAATGGTAATGAATGGTTGCTGGTTGATAAATTTTTTAAAATCAGACAACAAATTTGTTCATAATAATGAGAGAAAACGTACTCTTTTATAACATAGAAAGGGAAATGCAGACCTCCAAAGTTAGGAATTGGGAGGAGATATGTGAAAGCACTTCATTAAAAAATTGTTGACTTAGTAAATGGAGACATTAAACGACAGTGGTACAAAGGAAATTGAAACATGTTCTTTCCAGCTGTAAAATTAACATAATTATCAACATAGTACGGTAGTTACCCTTTATAATTAATTGAAACCACATAAATTTGGAACCATTACACTATTACTCTACCGATTCTAATGTGCATCAACAACTTACATCCACTTCATTATATTCTTAAAGTCACCTTCCCTACTTTATTCTAATTTTTTTTAATCACCTATATATAATATACCTAACCTTCCCAATACCCTTTTTAATGCCCCCTATCATTTACCTAACTTAGTTGTTACCAATCCAATTCCCTTCCTTCTTCATGTGTCTTGTTTATTTTGAAATATTATAATAAATACCAGAGAAGAAACTGGAAGTCAAGAATGGGAGGTATCCACTTATAGTAAGAGATGATCTACTCATTTCCGTTATTTATTAGTGTTAAACTTTTGAATAATGTTAGGTATCTACATACAAAGATTGTAACACCAAAAATTAATTTTACATTAAATATTAGGATAGTGTCAACCTATACATAAAATAACAACATGAAAATAAATATTTTCATAAATGAAAATAAATACATTGATCAACCGATATATTTATTGTTTTGTTATAATAAATGAATATTATTGCGGAAGAGAAAAGGCATGTAGAGACACATCACGTAACATTAGTAGTTGTTAGTTGAGGTAATAATTAAAGCAAAATGGACCCAAGAGAGAAAGAATGATGATTATAAAAAATAAAGTCAACCATTAACTAATACTTAATTAAAAAGTCGATATTTACAAATGTGTTACTGTGTTGTATGAACCCATTTTCTTCTTCTACCTAATCTTCTTCTCTCTTTGCTTTGCCAGTTGTTGCCAGTTGCCACCACCACCACCTATAAGCTTTTCACATATAATAAAGTTCCCTCTCCTACTTCAAATCAAACAAAGCATTTTTTTTTTCAGTGAAAAAAAAAAAAGAATGTAAAAAAATTGGTGGAGCAGCTTCTTCCCATTCTGTGTATCTACTATCTATTCGACCAACCAAAGCCAACTATGATAACAACTTAATATTTACACAAACCAACCTCAAGCAAAGAATATATGATCATGCAAACAACAAATCTTCTTCCCTTTTTGTCTTCAACTTTAAGAATATGATCTGATCAATCCCAGATTGTACAAATTCCTTCTCACTAGGCTTCCAAGTGATAACAACACTGCCCCACCAACACCTACTGTTTGCTCTTCACTTTCTGCCTTTTCATTGCATATCAATGGCAGTTCCTTCACTTCCAAATTACTCAGCCCGATTTTCTGCCTAACACTTTCTATGATTTTTGGGTCTGCTGGGTTTCCAATGGCGTCTGTTACGTAGAAAACGTTTAGTGCCATGTCTATTGTTGTCGATATCTCAGCTCTCGTGACATTAAGACCGTTCTCTCTAAACGTTCTTGTCACATCCGCCAAAAGTCCTTGCCTATCCGGCATCTTTAGTTCTAGCCTCACACCCTGTAATTACAAGGAAAATTACCCATTAATATTTGTCACATTAACCAAGCTAAGTAATTGAATCATAAAACTATGCACAACTATGTCGAAAGATACCTCAGAAGCTCTTCTTCGAACAGCGGCTTGCAGGCATTGAATCACTCGTTGCCTCTCCGGTTCTGAACTAATAGGGGTTCCGTCAATGTGTCTGATATAAAATTCCTGAAAACACATCATCAAACACATACTCAAGTTAATAAACTAAGTCTTGCAATAAAATTTTTTGGTTCTATACAGAGATTATTAACACGGTTAATTTAATTACCAGATATGCTCTGTCTCCTGATGTGTTGATAGTAGCATGAAACACCACATATTCCATATCCGTCAACGTGCAAACAACATCGAACAGAAGCTTAGTCCGATCCTTGCACTGAACATTCACAACGGAGTAACCTCTTTCGACCCAATTTTGCACCGTAACTACTGGATAATCAGTGCTGTGACTCAAAATGGGCTTCCTCTCGTAGTCCCTATCCGCAAACATCATCTGATGCAGCCTTCTCTCAGTGTGTGTGACCGCCATGGAAACTGAGGTTTTCGCACTCCTAATGTCATTATCGCCTTTCAAAACATTCCTTAAACGTGCTTCGATCCGATCAATTTGTTGGGAGTCTTCAATTGGGGACCCTGAATTGCAATCTTTTACATAAATCAATGAAGCAATTCGTCCATTGTGAGTCCACACCTTGGCTTCCACCACACTACACTGTAAATCGGCTAGCACGGCAAAAACCTCCGACAAAAGACCAACACGGTCCGTTCCGGTCAGTTCTAGAGCAGTTAAACCGTTAAATTCGGTGGTTCTACCATAGTGATCAATGGTTTCAAGCGACTGTAACGTACGTAGATAAAAACAGAAAAAATAATCAGTTACAATGTTAACAGCTGTAAGACCATATTAATTACACAAATTAAATGGTCATTAATTTTTGAATAATTACCTGCTCAATGTAGCTAAGAACACTCTCATCCGTTAACTTGTTTCCGTTCAGATCAGTCACATGAAAAACTAAACAAAACAAAAAAAAAGTAAAAATATGTAATTAGACTTCAAGAAACCCCAAATTTTTTTTTTTTTGCTTATTTTATCCAGATAAAGAGAAAAATTAAAATTTGTTAATAATATACTCACCATCCATGAACCATCTTCCATCAGAAGAAATGTAAGCCTTCTTTATTGAAAGGTTCAGATCCGTGAGAACCTGAACCGCCTCTAATAAAATTCCGTGTCTTCTAGCACTATCAACCTGTTAATGGAAGTCAGAAACAAAGAAAATTTAGTCTTTTTTGTGGAAAAATGAAAGGAAACAAACAATTTTGCGTTAGTGGGTTGGTCTTTTTTTGAAGATGTCGTGGAAGCTAACCTTGACTAGTGTTGCAGTGGGGCAAACAGCATTGTCGATGACGACCCTGAAAAGCAATGAAAGGTCAAGTCAGTGAAAGTGTGAAACCACTTTTTTTTTTGTTTGGCTTGGAAAATTCAAATTCAAAGAAAACAACATATTCAAGACCAAGTGCTTGTTTGAGAGAGCAAAAAATCAGGGAGACTTGTTTGAAAAGTCTAATGGAAATTCTAGAAACATGGGAAATTTTTTAAAACAAGTCAGAAAATTATTATAATATTTGTGGTATTACAGTAACATGTTAATTGCAGATTGAGAAAAATATTTTCTGGGATATCAACATTGAATTTTATACCAAAAAAATGGTGTTTGGAGATCTCAAACCGGATCAAATCTGGGATTCTTTTCTCAGATTTGATAAAAGTGTGAAAAACATTTCCGAGAAAATCAAAAGATTGTGCCAAACAAGAACCAGAACAAAAAAAACAGAGAAACACAAAGGGAAAACCAAAGAAATGTATATTTGTGAAGAAATTGAGAAGAAAACTTAAAAACAGAGTAGAAACTGACCTGGGTGTGTTCATCCTTATAACAAGCTTCTCATATTCATTCAAACAAGCAGGCCACTCCATGTTTATAACAATTTCACTTCCTTGCTTGCTTTCTTCAACAACAAAAAAAAACAAAAAATTTTAAGAGAAAGAAAGCCCTTGTTGTGTTTTCTCTTGGATCAAACAGAGTAAAAATGCTTCACTTGTTCTTCAATCTTCTTCGACCAAATCGCTACTAACAACCTCCACCAAACTCTCTCTCTCTCTCTCTTCTCTTGTAAAGCGCAGAGCACGCCTTGCTGTTAACTCTCTCTAATGCCTCTCTGCTCTCTTATATATATTTTACAATATTTATTTTTTTATCCTATTCTTTTTATTCTTTTTTATTTTTTATTTTTTTGGGTTTATTTATAACATCGAAACCACGCCTATACGCAAAGAGAGAGAATGGAGATCACATGCGGGTGTGAGTAACGCCTGCCCGAGCTGCCCGTACTAAACAAACTCTACGGTCAACCCATAACACAGCCACGTGTCTATCGATCCTCGACCATGGTTAGGTTTCGATGTCCAGTTCGGATGCCACGTGTGTAAGTGAAGTGTCCTTCGCGTGCTTTCGACTCAATATGGTTAGTTTTGGATGCTTGATGAACGGCAAGGGTTTCTCCACGTGGCAACGAGTGGGTCCCATTTAGCTTCTTAATTAAGTCGTGATTTTGCCGACCCGAATTATGACGTCCACACGTGACAACGCCGCTCGTATCGGCTTTTCGTTTGTCACCTTTTTCGGCCGGTTTTCTAGTACTTCCCGGTGTATCTTCGGTCTTTTACTCTCTTTTTACTTATTTCTCGTTTTGCCCTCCAGATGTTTCATGAATTGTCCACTTCGAAGGTTATATTAGTCTTTTCATACAAGATTCTACTAAAATATCGGATCAAAACCTGCATTTTTTGTGTACAAGTTGTGAAATTTAAGATTCGATCTAAAACGTTAGATAAACTTGTGTAATTGAGATAATAGGCATATTCCGCTTTAAACATCTAGAAATCAGAGTGCGTGATTCCTCCGCTTACATTTATCATCCTAACTCCTACCAACTAAGTCTAATGTAACACTTATTACAAATTACTGTGGATGTACAGTACAAATTAATCAAAGTGAGTGTCTGTAATTTTCAACAAATTTGTAGTAATTTAATTTTTATTAATCTTTTTATATTCCACGGCGACTCCAAACCTATCGGGGGTGATGTTATAAGATAATTAGTTTTGTTTATAAAATATTATAATAATTCAAGATTTATGGAATGAGAGATTCAAATGTTATGAATGATAAAATATATCAATTGTGCATTTGGCGCACGGGATTGGATTGGATAAGATTTGACTATTTTTTTTTATAGGATTGAATTGGATCGGATATGGTTGGACTATGATATGTTTGATGTAGTATGGATCGTCTCTTGTTTGATAACATGAGATTAGATAAAAAAAAATAATTAAAAATAATTGTCTCCCAAAAGTCAGTATAAAATTATATAAAATTAATTTTTAAATAAATAAAATCATTTTAAATCAATTTAAAGAAAAGAAAAATAATATTATTTTAAATTAAACTTGGTTAAAAAATTATTTAAATTATTTTAAAAAATAAATAAAATTAATTTGAAATAAAATGACATTTTATTTTTTAATTGATATTAAAAAAATATTTATTTTAAATGTTAGAATAAAATATATTAATATTTAAAAAGAAAAAATATTGAATTAATTTTTAAAATAAATTAAATAAATATAATATAATATAAAAAAATTAATCTTATAAAAAAATTAGCTGACAAAAGTTATCCTACTGTTGGAAGGGTATATTAGTCAGTTAGAAAGAAAGAGGGGAACCTCACGTGGTTTCATTTAATTGGTCTGGTGTAAATGCAGCGCGGATGACATAGACTGATAGATAGACGTAGTCGTGGAGGCACGCTCTCGGACTTATTATGTCGTTTCTTGAACAGTGAATTTCATTTGAATTGTAAACAGTTGTTGGACACGTTTAGAGCTCACAAGCTATGCTTATGTCAACGAAATACTGTCATAAAACACAGTCTCAACACTGTGGGTCCCCTTGTCTCACTATCACGTGCAGGCCTGTCAGAAAACACGTTCGCTGGTTGGTTAAGGTTTTTATGGGTTTGCACTTAACCCATTGTCTCTACCTACCGACTCCTACGTGTCAGAACCACGCGCCGTCTCTACGTTTCACGCGTCACTTAAATAAAAATATCTTTGCCACGACGGTTCACGATCGCGCCACGTGGCGGACAGTGCATTGAACTCTCCACAACGTGCGTTTCATTAACTGAAACTAACGCCCATCATTTTAGCGGTTGGGTTTCACTCTTTTTCGGTTTTTTTTTTATAATTAATTAATTATTTTATTTTAAACGCACCGTTCCGGTTCAAGTTGGTGAAAAAGTTATCATGATTTGGCGGGAACGCGGTGATACTCCCGCCAAATCAGACTTCAGTGGGGCCATGTCGGCACGGGATGTATCCACATCGATTAACGGAGTAAAGAAGGAAAGTTGAAGATGGGGCCCATGTGTTTTTGACGTGGAGATTACACTTTGGTGCGGGAATTATTCGAGAGTGGCTTTTAAGAAAGACGAAGGGGCGTGTACTGGATGACACGTGGTAGACAGCTCAGCACTAGGTCATGTGGTCCCACCTACAAAACTTTTCTCTTTTTTTCAGTTTTTGGAAATCCCGCGTTTTTTCGAGGTCGGCTTTACTTTATTGACCGTTGAGACTTTTGGCGCCAAATATGAAAGGCGTATTCACATGTGGATGTGGAACCTAGACTGCAGGGTCGGGATTGTATTGTATACAGCGGCGCCGCTGATTTCTCCGTGAGACACTCGAAGCATGTTTTCCTCTTGACGTGATAAAACATGATTTGATTAATTTAATTAATCAAATCATGTTAAAAATTTATGGAAAATCTTAGTTTGATTTTATTTGAATTGGGACATGTCTGGTAATTTTGTGTAAAAAATACTACATGTTTGCTCCACTTTTAACGCTATAAAAGAATTTTAGTATCTCAATAAATTGCCTGGTCAAACAGTCTCGGCCGTCAATTAAGGTTACTAAAGATGGAATTTTTAACACATTTGAAAAAAATCAGGCCTTGGTCAAAGCCAAGCCGCAGCTAGCATGTGATGTGAAAGCATGCCGTTTCAGTATAGCACAGTCATGGAGCACGACTCAATCACTGTTCCATTTCCTTGTGTTTTTTTTTAAATGTTTTCCAAAAACACCAATTAAAGAAACAAAATTGAGATATAGTTTGATGGAGGGAATAACGTTGACCCGTTTGCTTATGAAGAGATAATAATAATTGTTTAAAGAAAGACTTTTTAAGAATAATCCATGGTGATGAGTGATGACGGAAGGGATTATGTGGAATTTAGATAGTGACAATGACAAGAGAGGAGGGGTGGTCCGATCGCAATCAGATGGATAGTAGTGTTTCAAGTTTTTCCAATAAAAAGAAGGCAGGTGAGGCAGAGGAAATTAAACATGAGAGCAGTAACCCCATGAAAACGTAAAGAGAAAGCAAGGGTGGCTTGCCTTGCAAGGCTGGTTTCCATCCAACTCATATGTCTCTAGTCTGTCTATATGACTATATGTTATTGTATATTATTAGTACAAATTTAATGGAATTGACTCCATGGCTGACTGACCAACATTATAATATAGGGAAGATTTCCATACATACAGAGAGAGCTGTAACGTAGTGTAGGTCCCTTTCTATACATGGTTTCTTCCCGTCCAAGTACTAATTACTACTTATTTGGGTCATACTATATGTATAATACTTGTGAACTTCAATTCTCTTGGTGTTCCTTTGAATACTGTGTTGTGCATCGGTTCATAAATGTAACGCCTTTGTGTTTTTTTGAGATTAGTTAAGAGTTGTAAATATATATATATATATATATATATATATATATATACATTTGTAAAAGTAGTCAAATTAATAAATAAATTATTGTTTTTAATAAAAAAAAATTAAATTATTGTTTTTAACTTGGTGTAAGTTGTAAAATCTAAAATACCCTTTTTTATTTAACCTGGTGCAAAGCATGAAATATCCTATGTATATCATGTTGTGCATGAAATATCTCATGTATGTTATATTGGGCATGAAATACCTATGTATGTCATGATAAGTATGAAATATCATATTTATGCAGTATTTCATGCAAGACATAAAATATCCTATGTATATCATGTTATGCATGAAATATCCTATGTATGTCATGTTTGACATGAAATATCCTATGTATGTCATATTACGTATGAAATATCCACTTTATGCAGTATTTCATGCAAGACATGAAATATCTCATGTATATCATGTTGTGCGTGAAATATCCCATGTATGTCAAAAATACATGATTCCACAATATTAGACGATGTGTCACGTTAAATATGAAATAACCAACTTGTATCACTTTTATTGTGACACAGTGTGTAAAATATAATTTTGAATTGAAATCAAAGTTTCCTCCATTTTCAACAAAAAAAACTTTAAAATTGAAAAAAAATAACAAAGACCGATCAACAATATAATCTAATATATACAATAATGCTATTCAAATTGAAGATTTACAACCCTTGAAGTTTTGAGGAGAGATTCAACCACAAACTCGAAATTTTCAAGAAAATCTTCCCAAATCTTAGTTTCTTTGTGATTTCCCTTCAAAATAACTTTAATTTCTTGACAAAAATTAGTTGAGAACTAAGATTTGATAAAGATATGAGTGATAAAAAGATGGGTGATAGAAATGTTATTGGCCAGAGAGATAAGTAATGAAGAGAAAAAAAAATAAAGGGAAAAGGAGAATAAAAGATAGTTTTGTAACTTATTGACTAAAAACAATAATGTATTATGATGATTGGTTACAAACAATAAAAAATTAGATTTTGGTTAGAAACAATAATCCATTATATGGTTAAGTTATTTTTTACAATTTTCACATATATATATATATCATTTTCTTCTTGGTGCGCAATGATATAAAATACATTAGTTTATTGCATGTAAGCCATAAATTATGGATAAGCACTGACAAATGCATACAGACCCGGTCAAAACAATTAAATCTAATGGTCCACATGCAACACACTGAAAAATATTTATCGGTGTGTACTGAGGTAAAAATTTTCATATATATATATATATATATGCCAAAAGCAGTGGTTATTCAAACCATAACATTGTCCCAAAACATTACCAAAATGAATGAGTGTTTTTAGTTTTTACTACAGAGTTACATTGGGTGGTGATATTAGAATTGTGAATTTATATATATACCAAAAGCAGTGACAACGATTCAAACCTATAACATTGTCCTAAAACATTACCAGGATGAATGTGTGGTTTTTGTTTTTACTACTGTGTTACATTGGGTAGTGGTATTAGAGTTGTGAAGTTCAATGTTATTTTTTCAAACCGACGAAATAGACAAATCTAACATATTTTTTAAATCAAAATTCACTTTTGACATTGTTTTCAAAATAAAACCGTATTCAACCAAAACGTCCAAAAACTATTCAAAATTAACCTAAAAGTGATAAAAATACCTCTATAGTTTTTTTTTCTTCTCTTTCTTTCTTTCTCCAAAACCCTTTTTTCTCCCTTGCGGTCACCATACCGTGAGTTTTTAATATTTTAAATAGCTAACAGTTGTTTGTATTGATGTATATTTCATTGGTTTTGATACTATTTTAGATTATGTTGTGGTTTTCAAAATCAATTTTGAAGTTATCCAAATTTTTGGGTTTCTGATGAACGATGCATGATAGTAGCTATCTAATATTTCATACATAATCATGTAATATATTTATTCAATTTATGGGTTTCTGATGAACACTACATGATAGCTTGCCATGTAATATGTTTTCAATTCATCATGTAACATGTATGAAATATAATTCATTAAGGGCAGTATAGGTTTTTTGCTAACAAGATTGGTTAAAAATGAAATTTTACCACAGTTCGGTTAGAATTGAATTTGACGGATTTCAATTGGTTAACGAAAAATTTCTCTCAATATTGAAATTGAAATTTATATGGATATATAGTTTAATCTTATATATTCCCTTATAAAATGCTTTTATTGTATACAAAAAGATTTGGTGCGACTAATATGAGAAAAATTCAAGATCATGTGCTTTTTTTTTTACATTATCTAGCTATTCACCTATCTAAACCATGTATTTGTTTTTTTGAAGCTTTTGCCATTTGTAGGATTTGAGTTGTTGACTAAAGAGTCATTTATCTAAGCCCCAAACTCTTCCATCTACCAGCTGAGCTACGCTTCTAGAGGCATTCAAGATCCTGTGTTCAACAACAGTACTTCTTAACAATTGAATTACCTACATTGTCTACGACCGTAAAATCTGGCTAATAGAAAAGTCAATGGGTTAAAATGCTAGCATTGACCGGTTATATTGAGTACGTAAATCGAATGAGGAGCCACATAATTTGTTACCTAAAAATCATAAAACACCATTTACGAACGCTGGTTGGTGCCTGTCATTTATACTTGGCCAATTAGGTTATTGACAACCTTAGAGGGAGAAAGTCTAGAGATGGACAAGGTTTTGGATTACTTGTGAATAAATGAATTGTGTTGTAATGGTTCTTCTATTCACAAGAGAGGAAGTATATATGTTCGGGTTGTACAATACTCGAGTACGTTTACACCACGTTGTCAGGTGGCATGGTTAAGCATGGTTAGTTAGTTAGTTATTTTACCATTTTAAATCTCTTCCTTACCAACTAATCACAACTCGATTGTGGGGTTATATTTCCAGGTAGACAATTACATTGGTTGGTAGGATTAACAGCATCTCCAACCGGAATTATAGCTTTATCTCTTCAATCGAGTTTTAAGAAGAATATTCCCTCTAGATTCCATCTCTAAATTTTTTTTCCCTCCAACCGTACTCTCTATCCTTATCTATATCTCTATCTCTATTTCTATCTTCAAATAATTTATATTTTCATTGTTAATTTTTACTTTCTTCAATAAATTATTTTTATATAATTTTATTTTTCAACTAAATTTTAATAAATATTATTTTAATAACATCAATAATTTTTGTTTACTTTTAATAAAAATATAACATTAATATTCTTCCATAAATTTTTATCTAATTTTGTTATCAAACAATTTTGTACCTAATTTTTATGGTCTAAATCCCTGCCTAGTTATTTATTTTCTAACCTTTTCAATTGGATTTGTATTATCTAATTTTTTCATCAAAATTTCTTACATGTTTTATTTGTTACCTAATTTTCTCTATTTATTATCTAATTTTATATATCAAACTTTCTCTATCAAATTTTCTCTAATCAAACTTTCGATTTCTATGTTTTAGGTGGATAAGAAAATCATTTGGACTACCTTCCGAAATATTAATATGTTATGTTACTATTATTTATGTTTTGTATCATTTGTTTTCTTTTTGCTATCCTTATTTTAATATGTTTATGTTATTGTAATTTTCATTTGGAAGTTTTAATGTCTTTATTTTATTACTAACTTATAATAATTAATATGTAAATGATGACAATATGAGATTGACCCGGTGGTAAAGCCCCTCACACCCACACCACGAGGTTGTGGGTTCGAGTCTCTCCCCCATCCCCCATAAAACCCTGAATTATTATAATATTTCAAAAAAATGTAAATAATATAAAGTACAGTAAGAATAAGTAAATTTTGATAAATAAAAAATATTAAATAAAAATATTATTATTAAATATTCAATATTAGTCTCATTTTAAATATCTAGATGAAACATTTTTAATGGTATGATTTTTATGATGATAAAAGTTATAAATTAAAACTTTATTGAGTTTAATTAAAAAGGTAACCATGAATATGAGGGTAAAAATGGAATTGATAATATTAAAAAGTGGATTTAGAGTTTCAAATTTGGTACTCTAGATTTAGAATACCAAACAATGAAACTCTAAAAAAATATTTGGAGATAGAAAAATAGAGTATGGTTGGAGCTCATACTATTTTGGAGTTTATACTCAATTTTAGAGTAACATCGGAGATGCTCTAAATGTGCTAAACATGTCGCATTAAATACTTGTCAGAAACTCTCCACTTGATAGTGATCGCCATTGTATCTTTACGTATCAGAGAAGATAACTACTGCTACACAGACAAAAACTTTACCTAAATGACCTTTTAATCTGATTTGTAGTAATCACATTTATTATATGATTGTATTGATGATATGATAATTACAAATTAGTTTGTCATATCATTTGAGCAATTTAGCATTATTTATTCAAGAAAGTCGAGAAATCAAAAATAGTTACCGCTCCAACAAAAGCATGTTTTGATTGCTTGATGGAGTGATTGATTGGTCATTGTAAGCTATACTTATCCCCTCCCTTAGTGATTTATCTTTCGCTTTTTATCTCTTCGGGGCATCCTTCGACTAAGAAAAAATCCACTTTGACTTCTTTTGCATATATGGCATTTCCCAACGTTTTGTTTCTAGGAAATAGCCTTTGAGTTATAAAGTTGCAAAATAGTGTTTTCTTAATGTTTAGTTTCTAGGAAATAGCCTTTGGATGATAATAAACCCTGTGAAAGGTCGAAATTACCCTCTTAAAATTTGTAAGGACTAAACTACCTCTACTGTTCTTCTCCTTCACTTGATTGAAGAAAATCACAATCTTTTGACCTAACTTCATCTTCTCTATCATGTTCTTCTGCAACTTCGAAGCTAATCCAATCACAAACTGATTCGTCCCATTTCAATACCTAACCATCCAAATCCCTTCATCCTCTCCATCGAGCTGTCCACCCCTCAAATCGTGTTCTTCATCTTCTCCACCGCTGAAGACTTGACGAACATAGCCAGAATCTTTTCGCCGATCGAAATCTTACGGGCAACAGCTGTAAACTTGCCGCCACCTCCTTCAATCGAGCTTACAAGGTCTCTCACAGTCAATGTAAGTCCTCAAATCATACTCTCAAAAGAAAGTAATGTATTTTGGTTTAGAAATAATATTTGTATCCCTGGTAAAAAAAATACCAATATTGATGTTGAACTTTGAAATGTTTTGGGTAGAATGAGGGATTGAGGGTAGTGGATTTGTTGACCATGAATTGGGGTTTGTGTATGTACCATTGTTGGGTTTAGTTATGGTGTTTGATGAAATATCTGTTAGGGAGTGAAAAACAATCAAAGATTGCTTGGATTAAGTTAGTGACATAGTTGACAGGTTTATAAAATTTGTTATGTAGCTGAAACAAAGTGGTCAGTGCAAGTATTTTTAATATCAAATCAAAGCAGAACTCACAGAGAAAATTGAAAGCAACCATAAAGACAGTGCAAGTATTTTTAATATTATATCAAAGCAGAACTCATAGAGAAAATTGAAAACAACCATAAAGGCATTAGCACTTTTTCCGTTGAATGACAAACTGTGAAATGCATGCTCTAGAATCCAAACTATAGATAAATTTAAACAAGCTTGATTCCCTAATAAACAAACTACAATAAATCTAATAGAAAATCAACTAATACTTGCACTGTGAAAACTAAATCAGTAAACAGAGTATGTTCAAATAATATGAACTAGTGGTAAGATGACCCCTGTTCAAATTATCAAAATGTAACAACATTTAGTGAGATTAAATCCTAATCACACCAAGTTTAATTGATTTAATCATATTTGTTCTAAAATAAAAGGGGGCAATGTTTAGACTTAGAAAGAGAAGACAATATTGCTGAATAACACTTTCGGTGAATCCATATTTCATGTTTGGTGAAGTTTAGTTTGTTTGCACATCTATGGTGTTGTATGGTTCAGTGGAAAATAGGTTTAGGGAATTTGTATGTTTTTTTGTTTGCAAACATTTTTATTTGTTTGTGTTGGTTGTGTTGGTTGGTTGAACCAAAACATGTGTATATGTGTTGTTTGAAAAGATGTGTTTATTTGTTGTTTGACTGACTTATATTTGTATGTGGTGTTAGTTGGTGTTATTGATTTTGAGCCTAGGTAGTAATACAGTTCCCAGGCTTATGAGGTTAAACAATGTTCAATATGATGGTTTAATCACGTTGATGAGAATAGTTTTCGGGCCCAAAATAATAATTCACAGGCTCAAAAATGAGGTTAAACCATCATTTCGAGAATTTTTAATTTTTTTAATTATTTTCTTTAAGAAAATATTGTTTTTATTTTTTTTCCTTTTTCACATTTCATAATTTTAAATTTTAAGAATTTGAAATTATAAACAGAAGATGAACTACAGCCCGGGATGTTGTAGGCCTGGGAAGCGGTACACTGAGCCTTGGAATAAAGCTCGGGGCATTGGTGGATGTAATTTCGAATTACATATATTTTTAACAATTTTTTTTCTTGACTGCACGAGATGTTTTCAAAAAGCGGTGTGCACCCATCAAACTCTTATTCGGCACTGTAAAGCTAATACGGGAGACCGAGTGAAGCAACTCCAACAAATTACAAGTTTGTCAAAGAACTCTTAGGCATTTAGTGGTTCATAATTTAAAAGTTTGGTTGCTATCTATAGTGTAATGGGTAACTACATACATGTGAGACCGTTCAATGATCTCGAAACTTAACGTATAGATGTCCATTGATACCCATTCATTGATGGACGGACCTGATCGTTGAGATTATTACAGGGCCTGCATCATTTTATGTACGGAAGAATACTCAAAGAAATATGGACCATACATGGGCCTAAGAGAATTGTACCCAGGCCTTTACAATATTTCTTGGACTCAAGAGTTTTAGCTCGCCTCGTCATCAATTATAAAGTAATAGGTTACCTCCATGTCAAGTAAAAAGATTTTTTCAAGAATTTTTAATTTTTTAATTATTTTCTTTAAGACAATACTGGTTTTTATTTTATTTTTTTTCTTTTTCACATTTCATAATTTTAAATTTTAATAATTTCCTTTAACTAATTTAATAGTTGGTAAAGCTAAATATTTTTTAATTTGTTAAATAATAATATCACATCTCAAAAATAATTCAAAAACAAGGCTGCAAGCCAGTAAATGACTAATAAGTACCAAATTATCAATAATATAATTTAATAATAATTTCAATCACACCTCATACATCAGCCATTAAATGTAAATATTGATTCTCATGATGTAGACATTCAGTCCCAAACACAAAATATGACTTCCAAAATGTGAGTAGACAAAAATATTAATCCCTAGGCTTATGACATTGAAACCCAGTCATAAAATAATACCTAAAACAGTAGCAATCCAACATCACTATTTCATATCCCACTAAAACAGAATTTTCTAGTCTAACATTAGCCACCTTGCTAAAGTATATTTCTACTGTAATCTATATCCACATGTAACCAACCAACAACAGATGTTCAATTACATTACCAACAGGCAAATCATATTTCTATGGGGAATTGTAGAGTTGTCCATTTGTGTAAATGTCAATTGCAATTGTCTTACGATTGACTTTAATGTCCTTTTGGCCAAACATTTTTAGCCATAATGTTTTTACTCTAGCAAGTATCAACTCAACATATTTGAGCATAAATACACCACAATTGTATCTGTAAAATAGTCGGATATGTCACACATAAGTATATTTAGGAAAGTAAATAAAGTCAGCAAATTTAAATGAAGGATAAAACAAAATACCCGTCATTTTGTTGCAGAATCGAGTCAGATGTCATGCTTTCAATTGTGAATGGACTTGTGTGAGGATCCGTCTTCAGTTCTTGGTAGTATCCTGCATGCTTTAATAAAGAGGACAATAGGTAAAGTAGGCAACGAATGTCCTTTACCCGATGACTCGTACCGTTCCGGTTATTCAATGAATCAAATAAAAGTATGTTTCCTTCTTTCAAAAGCATGTGACATAGTACCTAATGGCTGCTAGTGTTGCATGGGATTAACACATGTATATACAATAGAAAGTTTTTAAGAAAATAGATAATAATTCTTAAAGAAAATAGATAATGACAACGCAACGTCAATTCCAAAGACTTATCAAATCCATTTTCCACCAAGGTTTAGGGTAAATAAGCTTATGACCGGTAACATGTCTGAGAAAGCCTAAATCTAGCTGGTAATCTAAATGAATGAATTTTGGGTAGTCTTCCCAAACCTCGACAGGAGGAGGAGAAGGATCGTTGTTCTTTTGGCCCTTTTTTGCGTTCTTTTTTCTACTGGGGAGAAGGAGGAGGAACAGTTTCTTGGTATTTTCCTTCTAACGTCTTTCTACCTCTTTCTTGTCGAATTCTGCTAACTTCATCATTGTGTCCATTGTATCCATTTCAGTTTTCTACTTAATGTTTAGGTTAGTCTGCATATACAAGAATTAATTCCCAAGCTCATGTCATCCATTACCATGCTTATAACAATCATTCATAGGCTTAAAATCAGACACTCATCTACAAGCATTAATTCCTAGGCTCATGTCATCCATTACCAGGCTTATAACAGTCATTCATAGGCTCAAAATCATACATGCATCTACAAGCATTAATTCTCAGGCTCATGGAATCTATTACCAGGTTTATGACAATCATTCATAGGCTCAAATCATACATGCATCTACAAGCATTAATTCTCATGCTCATGGCATTTATTATCAGGCTCAAAAGCATACATGCATATAAAAGCATTAATTCCCAGACTTATGCCATCCATTACCAGGCTTATAACAATCATTCATATGCTCAAAAGCATACATGCATATATTAGCATTAACAATCGTTCCTCGTTTTCTAGCATAGCAGCATATAGTTCTGGGATAATGGAAGACACCTGAATTTTGCAATAATTATTACAATGCATACAAGAATAGCATACTAAAATCGATTTCCAAAACCAAATAACACTTGCAAGATCAGTCCTAGGCCAATGACATTTATATGTTCATATATGCAAAGCCCCTAAAAAAAGATTTATAGTGGAAATCCTACGGTACAATAATACATTAACAACCGCAAAAACAAACTCACATTTGCATCCAAATTATAAATAATTTTTGTAAGTTTAGTGTAGATGTAATCATACCTTAGAATTTTTATCGGAGAATAGCTTCTTCTTAGAAAGTGGGTAATATTCATTAGAATATTTGCTTATAGATCTCCTGACATAAGCTTCTGTAAGGTTGTTGTGAACAGTTCTAAAAATCTCATCACTAACATTGCATGTCTCATTATCATCACCTTCATCATCATAACCAACATCCTCTTCCTCATCACTTGGATATACAACCGGCTTCACCAACTTCTTATTATTAGTGAGCCACACACATATTTATGGTTCAATGACTTAAAGTAATCTGTACCCTTTTCAAAACTTTCAACATCCCAAGGAAATAAAACCATCTGCATATCAGGAACAAACAAAAGTTATGGTATTTCTATAAATAATTATCCCTATATAACTAAAAAGAAAGACTAATTAAGTACATATCATTGTATTGAATATGTATTCAATATCAGTAACCTTTGTACTGAATTCCCATATGGTGAACCTTGGAAACCTGGTAGCAACTCTTTTTCCAAAGAAATTTTCAAAACAAATAACTCTCTCTGTGGTCCGTATATATATATATATATATATATATATATATATATATATATATAATTTAAACTAATATCAAACAATGTTTTTCTACGACGGAAATATTTTAATGTTCAAAATACCATAAATTTTAATAAAACATACCTGACGTGCTAGAGGGAACCCGGTTAAATTGTAGGTATAATAGTTGGATTTCTTTTTCTTCTTCTTTTCCCTTTACCTTTGACTTTCAATTCTTTTTCTTTTACTGTCTTCTTGTTTTTTTTTCTTCTTCTTCTTGTTCTTCTTCTTACTCTTCTTCATCTTTTCCTTCTTCTTGTCCTCCTACTCTTTACCTCTCAGTATGTTGAGGCGTTTCTGAAGTACATCATTAAGACAATACATTGTATAACTAAAGATGTAAGAACCCCATAGAAATAATTCATCTTCATTTTCAACTAATGAAAACAACCACCCCGAGATAGCTATCCGTCCATCATCCGTGCCAAAGAATTGGCTGACCATATAGATATTCAACATTTTTAATGCATCTTCACTCTTTTCGGATGATATTTTGTTCAAAGTGGCATTGTTGGGGTTTTTACCTTTAAACTTGTAAAATGGAAATAATGATATATTATAAATAAAAGAAGTAGTTTTCATTCAATTTATATGTCTCATACTTTTATATCATATGTTCTAAACATCCAAGATTACCTGATGTAATCTCAAATTGAGTTTATGAGTGTCATACACAGAGGAATTCAGTTTGAGACGTGCAATCTAAAGAATCCGTAGAGAGCAAATAAAGTTGGGTACTTTATTTATGGTTAATGTACAACTGCGGTCAATTCCGTAATGTACAGTGGTCTTATCCTAGGCTACTTATATGGAGATACGAGAATGAAGGCACCTTATATGATGTGGTCATATAGGACCGGGCCACGATCTATATGAATCTCTCACCAATATTTGTTACATGGGGAGATTCATATATATATATATTTATATATATATATATATATCGACAAATGATGGCTGTATATGTGTGATCTTAATCCTGAGTGTCTTACTGACTCTTTCAGGTTAGATCGTGGTTTTTGATTTATCATGGGTGAGATCGGAGTAGCATTCATGATCAATATCTCCGTATCTTGGAATCGCGATTTGACTTGTGGCTGAGAAAGTCTGAACATAATAGTGGAATCTACTCCTTCTTTCTAGAAATAGAGAAGTACTTCCCTTAAGAGTTGATTCGGGGTTTGAACAATTAAGGGCATTCTCATTCTTCCGTAAAGGAATGAGAGATATAATTGTTCATTAGAGAATCAATGGTACTTAATGGAAAAGATATAATTATAGGGGTATAACAGACTTTATGACCCAACTCTAATTATGAACTACTTGTGGATGATCATACCATATGTAATAGTTATATCGATTAACACTGGATTTTGGTTTGTGTAAACACATCTATAGTTATGAGAGTGCAACATCGGGTTTTTAGTGGAGTAATTCCGAGGTTAATAATTATGAAATATTAATTAAAGAGTTTGATTTATTTTTTCTAAGGATCATTGGAGCTTAAGATTATAGGTCTATTAGGTCCCCTTGCTAGCCCTGGACATTAATGGTAACAAAGGTCTCGGTTAAATAATTGGATGGTCCAATTAATTATGTTACGAAAGTAAGAAGAATTTTATTCAGACAATTAATTAAATAATGTGATTATTTAATTGATAGATTAATAATTAAATATATTAAATAATGTGATTATTTAATTGTATTAATAATTATGAATTATTAATTGAGTTAATTATTTTATGGAGGTTAAATGTTCGAACCATGACTAATACAAAAAGATTAAAAAGTAATAAAGATTATTTTAAATCCTATAGGTCATAGGTTCAAGTCCTAATAGGATTTGGAATCCTATTTTAACTGGGTAACTGAAACCCTACTCTCATGATTATATATATATATATATATATATGATATCATGAAAAAAATAAGTGAACCTAACCCTAAAAAATGAAGAGAGAGGTGCGGCCAACATAAAGAAAAAAAAAGTTTTTTTTTTAAAGAGGGTGGCCGAACCACACAAAAAAAAATAAAGAGTTGTTTTAAATTTTTTCTTCTACCTCTATTCAACCTCCTAAAGTCCATGATGCTCCCACACGCTGTTGCCGGAACCTGGGAGATAGCGAGGAAGATTCGGTGGTACAAATCTAAAAGCAAAAGCAAGAAGTGAAAGAACGAAGGAGTTAGTTTTGATGTATGATTTCAAATACTTCATTTTCTTCTTATATATAGTACAGGTTTACAAAGTCGCTTAAATATTTTTAAAAGTTTTAAAAAATTTCTTCCGCTGCGTGACTCTAGGGCTTACAATTGGTATCAGAGCCCTAGTACGATATATTAGAATAAATCGTTCTTTCTTTTTGATTAATTGCATGAATATATGTGTAGGCACAATCTATTGAATGTATGATGTTTTAATTTTTTTTTTAAAGTACGATTGATCGTTAATTGTATGGTACAGTGAGTTTTAGGGTTTTGGATATTAAATGTAATATTAATTTTCTGATGTAATACTAATTCCGGGTTGTTATTTTTTTTATATGCTGTAATTTATTTTATTGATGTACGTCGACGATCCAGAAGGCGTGGGGCAGCAGCAGCAAGCGCAACAGATGTGCACAGCCATCACACACCATGCGTAATTGTTGCGCAATACACAGATACAATATTCAATATTCAATTGCTATGATTTTGTGCAGATGTCATATGCAATATTCAATATTCAATTATTATGTTAAATTGGTTTACCATATCTCGGTAGTAGACTTGCTTCCTTTGAAAATTCTTGTCAACATTGAATCCTCTTGCACTTCATTGTTGTTGGAAAAACCTTCAAGCAGTTGTCACATCTTCAACCCCGCTGCATAGACAGAACTCTTCTTGACCAAAACGAGCTTTCAGTTTCCCCAAACCCAAACTACATCTCTATGATTTTTGTCCATTGGGGTGAATAATCTCTCTTTTCAAAAGATTATGAATTAGATGCTCGTAAACTGTCATCGGTTGCTTCAAATTCAAATATTGGCCGAAAGGGCCATGCTTGAATTTTTCCAACAACCCAAATTTTTGTAGGAGCACCGAGAAGTCTCTAATCATATACTTTTTACTTTGAGAGTTTACTCTCACTCGAATCCATTTATCATGGCCTGGGAACTGCCATAATTTTTCATTTGAATTTTTCAGCATCTGGTTATTAAAAAAAAATGAGGTTCAAAATGAAATACATGCAGCATCAGTTCTAGGCTCAAAATTATACATGCATCAGCAGTCCCAAGCTCAAAAAAATACATTAATCATCGGTCCTAGGCTCAAAATAATAAGTGAGTCTTCAATTTAGGCTTAAAATAATACATGAATCATCAGTCCAAAGCTCATAATAATACATGCATCATCCATTAGTACTAGGCTCAACATAATACATAGCCTCATAGGCTAAAAATATACATTCAACATCAGTCTTAGGCTCAATATAATACATGCTTCATGTCCTAGGCTCATGACAATCATTCATAGGCTCAAAATATACATTCAGCATCAAACCTAGGCTCAGCATCAAACCTAGGCTCATCAAAATACATGCTTCATCCATCAATCCTAGGTATATAACAATCATTCATAGACTTATTAGAATACATACATGCAAAATAGGTCATTCTAGTCTGCAAACACTATTCTATTCCCATTGAATTACATCCCAGCATGAAAACATGTTCATATCACACCACACTACTACATGTCATAATGTAACAACAATTAAACTACATATTCATATATCTTGTGTGTGAACGTAATTGTTAGAGTGTGTGTATATATATATATATATATATAGAGAGAGAGAGAAATATGTATAATACTAGATAAATGTACGCTAATTGTAATAGTGGAGATAGATGCAATAATGAATAATGAACAATTATTGCAGGTTCCTGAAATGTGAATGAGCTTGAATCAGAACCAACACAGTTGCATGATCTTAACTTTAAATTACAAGACATAATCTCTACTTTGGTCAATGAAAATAACATGCTTAACAAAGTTCTTTTCAAAATTAGGCCTAAACTTCCTTAGGTTTTGTAATCAAAATATCAAAATAACTTCTCATACCAAGCCTAACATCATCTAGTTCAATCAAAACATCCAATAGAATATCATCATCAACAATAGTGGATATTGCTATA